>OX377205.1:32787019-32808059 GCA_947396885.1 Heligmosomoides polygyrus polygyrus | reverse complement strand
ATCAGGAACGCTCGTGCATCTTGTTCAGGTCTCTTTATTTTCAGCCCCGTTGCTTTGCAAGTGAAGTAAAAACGAGGCGAGCAGTTTGAGGCTTTCACGTGCTTTTGGGTCTCACAGTGATGCTGCTGTTGCTTCCATCCCTCATTTACATGGAAATGTTTACTCAAAATAATCATCCTTTGGGTGTATGGCGGCGCAGTCAAAGGAGGCGCCGGTTGTCGTGCACATTCTGATTCAAGGTTCTTGCTTCGGATTTCTCGTCCAACCCAACAAACCTTTTCATCCCCCCACCCCGTTACTTGTCAATCGGGTGAGTGATTGAATGAGCAAATACATATTCAAATTGCCATCGCGAGATCCCGCAGCCGGAGTTGACTAACGACGACCTCTATCCTTTGTACTAAATTATCCTTCGGCCTCGATGATGTTTATGACTGGTATTTTATCTTCCATTTAGCATCATAGCGTAGCGTACAAACAGGGACCGGATTCATCAACGACTTACGGCAATTCAACAGAGAAAATACAGCCGAAAACCCTGAAAGTGAGGCGAAATGCTTTATAAGCTGCCGTATCTGGGATTTCGGTTGTATTTTCTCTGTTGAATTACTGTAAGTCGTTGATGAATCCGACCCCAGATTGCCCCGAACTTCCAAATCCTCGTATAGAGTCAACATGATCAACGCTAATTCTCAACGCCACCATGGATTTCTTCCACTTAATCATCTCTTGAGTGTGAGATTCTGTAACCAACGTAGCCATTAGATGCTCGATCACAAATAATGAGTGAGACAACAGTTTAACTGAAATGTGTATACTTCACACGTCACTTCAGCTCTGCTGTCTGTTCGCCATGCTAGCGACGGATCCGCGCGTGAAATGTATACGAATCGATTAATAGCTAGGGATCGTCTGGCAAGATCTGATGTACACTTGCCTAGGCGACCTGTTCCTGCCGCCGGACAACGAACAGACTGTTGTCTGATATATTTCTGGCACCCATTCTGTGAGTTTCAAATGGCTGATCTAACAAGGAGAGCCTCCAAAGTGGCGGTGAGCTTTTGCGATGCAGTTCTTATAAGATGTAGGGTCCCATGTGGGGAGTCCAAAACCGTGGTTCATTTTTTCGCAATGCTCATCTGAAGTCGAAAAATGCGTGTGAGAGCGTGAGCGCGAAGTTCTTCACGCTTGCTGCCATCCGATCCGCAGCGAATAGCGATGTCGCCTCTCGGTAGCACTGAGTGGTTCTAACGGTTCGACCGCCGGTGATGCCTTAGTTTCTGACACATCGGTTTGTTATTATTATGTGCTTGCGTGGTCACAGGAGTCAATTTGTACACGATTAATGCTTCTAGTAGCTGTTAAGTATTTACCGGTATCAAACCAAATTCATGACCTGTCCCGTGAATTGTGTTTGTGTGCATTTACAGTATCGTCATTGATATGATACAGTGCAAATGGTTTCCATTGGGAGGTAACTCAAATGAAGGGATAAAAGGGCTACATTTTTTACTGGAAGCATCAAAGGATGAGGATAAAGGACGGCGTTACTCAATCCCTTTTGGGATGCGCCAGCGCATTCTACTTCTACGGGATGTCGTGGAAGCGACATGAATGCGTATTTGGCCATACAATGACTTGCGGTGGCCAGCCGATGGACAAGTCAGTGCTTTATCCTTCCCAGACAATTCTGGACCAATTCACCGACCCCGGAGGGATGGAAGGCTTGGTTGGCCTGGGCGGGAAATCCGAACTAGGAACCTGGTATCGGGTGCACGCGGCAGTCGCGCCTCCTCCGAATGCGCTACACGCGCCCACTGGAAGCATTAATCGTGTACAGCGAGCCGATGTGTGCTAAAACCGGGGGTCGAATCGTAGAAGCCACTCGGTACGGCCGAGAGGCCACATCGCTATCCACTGCGTCAACCATCTACATTCGGTTGGGTGGCAGCAGGGTATGATGAACTTCGCGCTCACGCTTTCAGACGCCTTTTTTCGACTTCAGAAAAGCATTTCGAAAAAATGAACTACGGTTTCGGACTTCCCACACGGAACTTACAACCTGTGAAAATTGCATCGCAAAAGCTCAGCGCCACCTTGGATGCTCTCCTTGTAAACAGGATTCGAAACAGCCGTAGTGGCTGAATATCAGCATACTGTAGCGGTCGGCTGCGTGTTTACACCGTACGCACTTAATCCGACACCCAAATTTACTGTAAGATCGCAGCCGGATAGCACACTAAAAGTTCTTGTATACGCGATTATATATAGTAGGATTGGAGACCAGGCACCACTATGTGTTCATAGATCGGGGATGAGATCAGATCCCTCTCTTGTCTCTGTAGGCAGGTTAGCGTAGTGGCGTGATTTTGTATCCTTATTTCTATTGGGGGGTGCAGAAAGTTTTGCAGGAATTGAGAGATTTTATTCAACAAGTAATAACAACAATAGAGACGATGGATCACTATTCGCAGTAGTCGCCATCTGTAGCCACGTCCTTCCTACAACGACCATAGAGCAGCGATCTCGTATCTTCAGAACGAAGACGAACGTGAAGCGATCCAATCCTCCAACGCGCGCTTGACGTCGTCATGATCGTCAAAGCACACCTGCCTGCCTGCACAGAAAGCTTGGAGGCTCCTGAAGACATGATAATCACAGGAGCGAAAGCTGGGGAGTACGGCGGGTGTGTAACCATGTGATACCTAGCCTGCGCAGCTCGTCCTGTGTGTTCCCTTCGCATGCTGGGGTCTTGCGTTGTCTATGATCATTAGGAGTTTTCCACGCCGTAACACAGAATGAATAATCTGGGCAACCATCTCTCGCACCTCTCTACAAAACATCTCAAAGGTCACAGTCTCGACCTCAGGCATGATCTCACAGTGAAGGCAGCCATCTCAGGAAAAGGAGAGAGAGCAGCTTCTTTTTGCAGTGCTCTCGTCTCTTGGGAACGGGCTGTGGCCTGTGATCTACAGGAAGCCACTGCAGCTTCCTTTCAGGATTCTCGTACGATATCCATTCTTCATCTTGCGCAAAGACGAATTTGTTCCTCGCCGTTGTGACAACCGCCTGTCCCTCTGCGTCAGCGTGAAAATTTCCAAAGGACTGAGAGGAATAAACAAGGGTCTTCGAGTGTACTGGTCACGCTACCGGTGTCGCTTGTGTTGCAGCGCCCAAGACTTCGTTTTCCAGCGTTCTGTCGCACAATGTTCATACATAAGGAATCGCTGTGAGTACTTTTCAAATACTTATCGTTAGTCTTTTACAGCAACGCGCTCAAGTTCTTTCTATAGTTAAGACACTTGACACATAGACCACGGGATCTGGAAATGCTTCGAAGTATTAGATAGCGTAACACCGACGGGGAGCAAGCTGAACATACAAAAGCGCGGCAGCCCCGGCAACTGCTGCGGCAGGCGCGACATCTGCATGGTGTGTGCTGCTACAGTTACGAAGTCTAACGCTCTTGTAACTGCATAAACTGCTTTGTATACTTCTGCTCAGCTATTTGAGGGTCTTCCGGTGCACTTATTTAGAGGAAATGGTTGTTTTTGGTGGGAATTGGATGACCTAACCCAAGCAATAGACAAGTGCTGCTATTGTGAAACGATTTTGGGTTCTTTCATGACACGAGGCTTCATTTCTAAAAGCCACATATCTAGATACAATACAGCACAACTCGGAAGTTTGTTAGAGCTCCGTTGCCCCCAATAACAGCCCACGCAGGAGCGGTGCGTCAGCGGCGATTCATCGCGCGCGCGGCGAAAACTTGTATGTTCGTACTACCAGCCTAACACCGACCAGTTTTGATGTAAAATGTTAGAATGAAGGAGGATACACGAACCAACAAGTCACATAAATTTGGATGCAATGTTTCTGGATTTTACACCAACTTAACGGTAGGGGAAGGTATTCTATGGTGTGGTGCTGTTCCTCAGAGAAATTCAAAGATTTGTGTTAGGTCCAATACTGTTATTGCTTTTTATGGATCGCTTAACCTACTCGTCGATCTGGATGTGAAGCGCGAAAAGATTGCTGTCGTCAAAATTCACGGCAGTATCGAGAGTCGTAAATGACTGGAACGCTGTCCATATAGCAGTTGGTCACATTATTAAGTATGTATGTAAAGGAATGGAAGCTATTTGCCGCAGAAAATACTTTTCTCATGATTGAATGAAAAACACCCTGATCTGCCTCACACCTAATGATCTCGCTTTGAATACAGTTGAGGATGCTCGAAATGTGGATTTCATGGAGAAACCTTTCCTAAAGGATAAAAAGGATAAAGGACGGCGTTATTCAATAACCTTTGGGATGCGCCACGCATTCTACGGGATGTCGTGGAGGCGAGTTGAGTACTATTTGGCCATACAATGACTTGAGGTGCCAGCCGATGAACAAGTCAGCGCTTTATCCTTCCCAGACAAGTCTGGTACCAATTCATCGTCCCTGGAGGGATGGAAGGCTTGGTTGGCCTGGGCGGGAAATCCGAACCGGGAACCTGGTATCGGGTGCAGGCGACAGCCGGCGGCTTCTCCGACTGCGCTCCACGCGCAGAAACCTTTCCTACACCGAATTTTGTAACTTCTTGGGAAGAACAATCTAACGCGCCACAGTCTTTTCCGATTTCCGAAATCTAAGTTGCTGTACGTCTTCAATTCAGCGAAGGATATCAAACTTCTATAAAAAAATCTAAAACAGCTCCGTAGAAACATCGATGGCCTATCTACGTGCAATTTCGCGCAATAATGCTGCAAAATGCGTTACGGTTATGGTGTCCAAAAATCCTTCTATTGACTGAAAATTCTACCACATTATCTTTTTTCGAGGGGATACGGATGAGAGTGGAAGGAAAGCTAGGATATCGTGTACCATTTGTAAGACCGAGAGTTAGAAATTTTTTAACCAATTGGGCTCTCTCAGTACTCAATTCACTTGATAGGTGCAATAGTGTGATGAAAAAATCTGAAGAATCTTGTAGGAAAGCTGTTTCTTCAAGGTCGCGAATGTGCTTGAAATTTACAAACTGTGCTACATGCACTTTATTGGGCCAATCCCCCATGGCGCGGCGGACCGGCATGGCGAGTGGCTACATACAGTGAATGCAGTCTTATCTCTTCGTTTCGATATAGATCCGCGTCTTATATGCTTCCTAATTAGACAAGGGAGGAACTCCAGGATGTAGCCAATTTTAACACGGATGCGTTATTAAGCCACACGCTGGAGTCCCTTTCCCTGCTTAAACCTGTGTTCTCCCCCGCGTCAGCGGAGGAGAGCACAGAGCACAGCTACAGCATTATTTGTTTGTCTTCTTTACTATCAGTGTGCCTTGTCTCGTTTTCTTGGTGTTGGTGACACTTCTTATAAGGTGATCCCACCCCCCCCCCCTCCCCGGACCCTATTTGCGCCCAAATTTCTTCTCGTAATCACTTGCGGTACATGTTTGGCCTCTTTTAACTACTCATGAAAGAATTTGTGCACAGCGTAGCCTGATCGAGGAGGCCGTCGCGTGCACACCTAGTCGAGATAGCTGAGTGTGATCCGTCGAGTCCATACAAACCTTCCGCCTTCTTGGGTCGGTGAATAAGAACCAGACCTGTCTGATGGTGAGACGAAACCTGCCAGCACAAAACTGTAGAACTGCAAAAAACGGGCCACATTGGGAACCTTACCCCGTCACCTTCAAACTGGTCACCTAAAACAGACTTCTACCTGACAGGCAAGATCGCCTCAAAGGTGCAATACACAAGCATCTTGAAATTTGAACACTTTGATCTACCTAGTTCGGTTATTAATAGGTTGTCTGATTATAAATGTCCTTTTTGCTCAAAAAGAAATTTCGCTACAAGAAAGGAATGGCCATACCTCAATACACTAGGTAATCTCAATTATTATCAATGACACGTCGTCAACGTCTTCGCAAAGAATGGATGCCTTTCTTGAAGAACTCCGTTGGCTGCGACCCGAAGAAGTTGGACACCCAAATTTCGACTTTTTCACGGTTCTTGAATTTTTCTCCGCCACGGCGTGCTGCATCGACCGGAAAAGATTGTAGTCTGATGGCGCAAAGTCATAGCTATAAGCGGATGAGGCAGAAGTTTCCAGCCCAACTCCTCAACTTTGCGTGATATTTGCGACGTGTGGTCGAGCGTTGTCGTGGAGAAATTTCACAGTTGCTATGTTCACTCCTTGTTGACGCAGTGCTTGGTTCACGCGGCTCATTTGTTCTTTGCAAAGGTCTACCATAACTGCTTGGCCTGGATCCAGCACCTCAAAATGCACCAGACCGCTACTATTCCGCTAAGCACAGAGCATGACTTTTCTGTGAATGTAAGGCCTCGTTGTCTCCGGAACATCGCCGGGACTCAACCATTGCCGCTTTCGTGTGGTATTGTCGTGGTGGATCCATTTGTCATCCGATGTCAGGATAAAGTCATAAAAACTGCTGTTCTTGGTTTTGCGGATGAGAATTCCAGCGAAGGCGACTCGTGCTGCCTTGTTTGTATCGCTGAGGTGATATGGCGCCCATTTTCCACACCGGTTTGACTTTCCGGTCGCATGCAAGCGACCGGCAATGGTAGAGTGGTGACAACCGGACCTCTGTGCGAGCACACATATGGTTTGTGTTGGATCCGACTCGACAGCTTCCTCTAATTCCTGGCTATCCACGACTTCAGGACACCGTTGATGTTCTTCGTCTTCATGGCTCTCATCACCCTCTCGGAAACGTTGAAACCATCGTTGGCATTGAGGTGACGATGGAACTTCGTTACCAAATACTTCAGACAAGACGCGATGGAATTCTGCAGCAGTTCTTCCTTGCTTGAAGTCGTACGCAACCAAACCCGCACTCGGTATTTTTGCTCGATCATCGTTAATCTAAAAAAATCCCCAAAAGGGTTAACGAATCGAAACGGAACTCTGGCGAAAGATGCCTTCGGAAACGCTTGTTGAGCACATACAGTTATATGATCCAATAAATAAAAGCAGACCTAACAGTTTTCAAGATTATGCAGATGCCTGGGCGCGTGGAGCGTAGTCGGGGGAGGCGCCGGCTATCGTCTGTACCCGATACCAGGTTCCTGGTTCGGATTTCCCGCCCAGGCCAACCAAGCCTGCCATCCCTACGGGGTCGGTGAATACCAGATTTGTCTGGGAAGGGTAGAGCGCTAACTTGTTCATCTACTGGCCACCGCAAGTCATTGTACAGGGTGCGCCAAAATTATGGCGACAAGGTTTTCAATTCGCCGAGAGAGAAAATGCTGTTCTTTCGAGAAACCAACGATGAGATAATGTTTATCAGTCTATTGTAAACTATATGCAACATTGAGATTCGAAGCTACCTCCATCGGCATCGATATAGACTTTGAGACGCTTCGGGAAGGCATCGACGGCGGCACGCAAGTAAGGCGCGTTGAGCTCATCCCACGCCTTTCTTCAAAGGATCCACAGGGCGGTGAGGTTTCCCGCAGGCTTTGGCTTCCAGAGCTGGCCAGACCGTGTAATCCATCGGATTCAAATCCGGAGAGTTGGCTGGCCACTCGTGGAAGCTGATGAATTGCGGAAAGTTGCCTTTGCACCAGTCTTCAGCATTCTTGCTCTGTGAGCTGGAACTCCTTCCTGTTTGAAGGTCCAGGAGGGTGCACGTGGGTCTTCTTGTAGGCCTTAAGTCCCAGTTTACGAAAGATTCTTCTCAACGACGTCTCCATGATGTCCATTTTCCCGACAACCGGCGGACCGAGCGCGCCGGCTTCCTGCGAATTCGTTCACGTACCTTCCTAATTTTGTCCGTGGTTGTCACAGATACGTGTCTTTCTCGTCCGGACCTATCATCCTCGATTCCCAGGTCTTCTTAGCGTCTGATGGACCTATTCATAATACTTTGATGAACTCCAAGACGGTGGTGAATGTAGCGTGCCGAGAAGCTTTGACGGTAAAGCTCAATGATTTAAGAACAGTGGCACGAACGTTTCACTATCTTGAAAAACGACTTATTGTTATGCTTGACTAAGGTGAGCATAAACTAATTGACTCAATAAAACTAATAAGAGCACGAAAAAAAGCAGACGCTCCGAATAAAAGGTCAAATTGTTTGCGCATGTGCTGTCGCCATAATTTTGGCGCACCCTGTATGGTCAGATACGCATTCAACTCGCCTCCACGACATCCTGTAGTAGTAGAATGCGTGGCGCATCCTAGAAGGGACCTTTATCCTTTATCCTTTATGCAGATACCAAAGTTCTTGTTTCAGTGTCCCAGTTAGGTTTAAACAGTTCCGTCGTTGTTGTTTAAAGGGAACCATATTTGTTTCTCTGAGATAGCAGAGGCAGTTTGAATGCGTGCTTATCTGGCGTACAAAGTGAGCTGCAGATCCAACATCTCAGTGTTTACCCTTTTCAGCCTCGTCTGCTACCTATTAATCAGGACCAATACATGGAACGCTTAGTTGATTCGAGGCAGACAATCATAGATTCAACGCGACTGCGTACAGACGCTCCAGCTGACTGCGCCAGTTGTCCTGAATTTTATACCTGGACCATTGTCCCAGGAAGCAACGAGATATCGTTTTCACAAGCTGTAAAAAGCCACGGAGCATCAACCCCAAGCTTCGTTTGTTCACCAAGCCCTTCCTTGGAAATAAGTATGTATGGCCACACTAAAAGAGAGGCAATGAATAAAGCACTGAGTCTTCTATTAGGGTATCCAGAAAGCTTTTAGAGTTTTAGTTCAGCCTGTTCAGCACGTAAAATCAAAAAGTTCATCGACTAAGTGCTACGCAGCTGGCGCGAGCCCGCAGAAGTCTGATTTCTCATCTCACAATCAGGCCCGCAGACCTGCTCGCCCTGGTGAGGGTTCGTATCCCGTACACTGTAGCTCTTTTCCACAAAACTGACATCAATATTTTGATGTATATGATCCAGCTGATAGTATTACACTAGCATGTTGTCCACTTGTATATAACACATTTTTCAAACTACAGATTAGTCAACTTGATCACGTCCAAAAAACCGGGGCTGTTTTCCGTACTCCACTTCCCCCTTTCGACGCACGGAAAAAGGGTCACATATTAAAGGTGAGTTCATATGCAACTGCTCTTGGACGGTCATCTCAAATCTTAGTGGTACTCATACGATTTAATGTGGTCTCGCTGGTTCACCAAGTTCGACGTCAGCTGATTGTAATTTGGGATGACCGTCCAAGAGCAGATTCGTTAGATCTTACGTTTAAGATGTCATGCCTTTTCTGTATATCGGAAGAGGTTGTGGAATATGGAGGACTGTCTCGGTTTTTGGAAGTGATATTAAACCCATCTATTGTTTGAGAAGCGCGTTATATGTAAGAGCGCCTACAATATGCTGACACCATCATATATGTACATGAATCATATATGTACATGAAAATATGAGTTTTGCAAAAGTGCGAAACGGCTGCAATACATGTGGTTCAAAACCCAACATCCCACTCGTGAGTCGGGATTGCTACCCAGTAGACTGTCTAAAAACGTAGAGAACCCACACCCCCGCAGCCTCTAGCCAGCTGCATAGCATTTGCATGAATACGCGGGCGCGGCAGCTTTCGTCGACCGCAGCTCTGTGCTATATTATTCACTAGAATACCTGCATTTTGCTGTTTTCGAGAGAGAAGTCATTTTCTCCATATGCAACCCTCAAGTCGTTTCGATCCTCCTGATAGGACTTCTGAAGAGTTATTGTATTAAATGCAGGCATTAGAGCAGACGATGAACCTCCTTTTCAACGACGTTAGAGGTTGGATTGGGCTTAGGGGTCCTTCATCTGCCAACATTTCCCTCTGGTGCCTTTGTTGCGACGCTTAGATCTGAGGCATGTGTTAAAATGGTAGAATAGAATTTCCTGAACATCTAATATTCCTTTATTCAACGGCCGCCTGCTTCAGTTAGGACTTTTTTACCTGGAAGCTGAAGCGGACGCACTGAATGGCGTGTTTAACGGAACAACCAGAAAAAGGAAATCCAACTCAATGACGCTTCTTGATGGAGGTAAGCAGCGTATTTTTCAATCAGTGTAAATTGCTGAGTGATGGTTTTCACTTCTGCGTAACCATTTAACTAACTTCTCTGGGATTATTTTGATTTATGAAGCTGGTGGATAGATGCATCGGCGTTAGTATAAGGGCATTGTGTTCGTTAACTATGAGCGTTAACTTTAACTATGAGCGAACGGTACTTAGCGGACTCCACTGTAGGTTGTGTATGGCATTGATGAGGCCAACTAATAGTGTAGGTCTCGAAGCATGAGTGTGGTCCTCGTTCATTGAGCGGTTAAAACAAGGGCAGTGTGTAGCAGAAGCGCAGCGCACCCTATCAGGCAGAGAGCGTTTATATCCATCGCTGAAACAGTGTATTTGGGATCTGTCGCTCGGTATTCTTGCGTTCACCGAGTCCATAATTTCTGTTCAGCTGTCCTGATCAAGCGTCACATCGACGGGGTTACGAATTCTCCTGCGGTCACGAACTCGAGTGGGGAAGACATGGTTGAGAGTCACACTAGTTCTACATGGGCTTCATCGCGATTTACGACGTCTTCTCCCGCTTCTCCACCCTCGGTACGTTTGCCTTTTTTCGCATTTAATTCGGCTTCCTAACATGTATCATCGGTCGCTCTGTGGGTCATCGAGGTCCTTCAGCAGGCGTCAGCAGCACCTGCATCCGCCATCCCTGTCGCGTGCAAGAGTGCCCCAATGTCCTCTCCGCTCGATGGACCCGAAGAGCGTAATGTCGTTCCTTCAGGACTTTCACGAAGAAATCCGACGAATGCGCTAGTCGACGTGCTAGTGCTCTAAGGATTTCCTGCGGAGTCCAGCCGGCGACGGCTGTCGCCCAGCTGGTGTCAGCTAAACGCGTTGCGTAACCCTCCCACTCCTAATTTGCGACAACTAAGCTCAAGTGTCGCATGTCTTGAGCAGTGATGTGCGTAAGCGGAGTAGGATAAAATTTTGTAAATCGTAACCCTCTTCGTAAGAGGCGTTTAGTTCGTAAGAGGGCTAAAGTTTGAAGAAAACCAGTTCAAATGATGCACTATTCAAGATGTTATTTGGATGCATCTCATTAAATTATAGTTCAGTTCCACAACGCGAATAAACATAGTCTTCCTTCGATTAGCATTACTACATTTCGAGCTTAATTGACAAAGAAATAAATTGCCAATCGGCTGACTGAACAAAACCACGCGGACGTCATGAGCAACTCTTACTATTTCTCATTTTAAGGCTAGGGATTACTCTGGTAATATAATGTTTAATTGCGAACAAAACTCTTACGGGATGCGCCACGCGTTCTACTTCCACGGGATGCCGTGAGGGGATGTGAATGCGTATTTAGCCCATAGAATGACTTTCGGTGAGCAGAGCTACATTTTTGAGCGAATAATCAACTCTGGCTTGATATAAGTACCTGGATAGATTGACGCCTCTTAGTGTGTGTTCTACGATTCTCCCACATCAAAAATAAGTTGTCTAAAAGTTGGGGGTGGCTTGTTTAGCTGTATCACTGCCACGGTGGAAGCCTGTTTGATGTTACAGGTGCTTACTGCTGTTGAGAGCAAATCAGAAGAAACCGAATCGCAGACGGACTCGGAAAACCAGACTTTGAAGGACCAGTGAGTTCAATTTTGGGCTTCAGCTGCTCCATGTGTTCTTCCCTACTTTTCAATATCTTGCCATTTATATGAAGCACTTCTTTGAGCATCGTCATGTACTTCTAGAATTGAAAAGTATTTGGGAACCAAAAAGACCCGCTTCTTTAACCTTATTGTCATGGCATAAAAGAATTCATATACGCTTCGGTAAGACTGACTCCATGTCTGCTGCTTCCCAATTCATGACTTCGTACCTTGGTATCCTCAGACTCTTCTTAGATTGATGCTTCGGTTGCGAGCAACTTTGAATTGGCCATTAACCGGTAGCTTTGGGTTGATCATTGCTCGCCGGTGCTAGTTTTTACAGTGAACGTCGTAATCCCTGGCTGTGGTGCTGCAATTTTGTGCCCAGCAAGTATTTTTTCCCCGTGGAAACAAGCATTTTCCCCTGTGTTTTCGATATGGTTAATTGCTCTTGTTGCAGCTGAGTAAACGAAACGTTTCAGTTCTCGCAATACTGTGGATGCTGAAACGCTCGAGAATTACTTCCACAGAGCAGCTCTTCGAAGTGGTCCTTTGGAGAGCCTTCCGTCCCTAAACAGCCCTTCGCCTCAGCAGTCCCGCGCATCCAAAGCCGCAATGGACAAATAGGTCAGGAGTGTTTATTATCCACAGAAGTCATCTGTAACAGCTGTAGTATATCTCTTTTCAGTGAGTGACATCCATCGATCACGAAAAATGGAGACTTGTGCTCAACAATTGACCATATCGTATCATTCCGTCCATTTCCTGGACCATTTCTCATTGTTTGTGCCTCGAACAGGATCATTTCCCATTGCTTATGCTCGAAGTTATTGAATCTCAACGTGAGATTCTCTGTTCGTGTACTGTAAATGCTTTTTGCTCTCTGCCTTTACTTTCCGCCACATGATCACTTAGTGTAATGAAACTTAGAAGACATATTCCTACATTTGGATAAGATTCACAGCAAATAACCAAACCGATGACACGGTAAATGCCGATCCGCTGTTAGCGATTTTTTTGGCAAAGCCCAAACAGGCAGCCAGGATTCATCAACGACTTACGTAACTTTAACGGAGAATTGTAAGCGAAAAGCTCAGATAACGCGGCTTATGAAGCGTTATCTGAGCTTTTCCTTTACAATTCTCCGTTAAAGTTACGTAAGTCGTTAAGGAATCCGGCCCCTGTCGCTAAGCCGGCTGAAACTGATACGAATATACGATAACTAATCTGTGGGTTCCCGTGTTAGTGATTGTTTCGAGTAAGAACCTGCCAAACACGACCACCCCCTGGTAGTGACCCGCGGGGGTGTAAGTCCAGAAACGGATTCATCAACGATTAAACCCAAGGTATGCTGGGCGAAAGAGTGAGGCCCACGATGAGGCATTAATCACCCATATGTCTTACCCAATCATCTGCTAGTTATACTGTTAGGTGAACGATACTCGACGACCCTGTGAGTATCCCCGCATGCCCATCACGATTTCTTTACCTTTACAGCGAGATCTATGATTCTGGTCAATGGCTAACCGTACTGCTGCGTGGAGCGTGTTAAACATGACCGGGTGAAATACTGTCCGTTAAACGATGCTTTTGTGAACGATTCTGAACTAACTGCAATTCTGAAAAGCAGCGATAATAGGGCATGCAGATTGAATGAGACATTAAGAAGGTACATGGTTATATGGCTGTTAATGTGGGAGCTGAAGGTATGGAATAGAATGAGCAGAACCCATCTATACTCTAAGGCGTATGTCATACCATCGCTCACCCCGAGCGAAGCCTCCATATGCTTCCATATCGATCGATATGCTTCCATATCGCGATGGAATAGATATGGGAGCATAAGCGTCGCTCGGGGTGAGCAATGGTATAACAAAGGCCTGAGCGATAGCGTTGAGTGAAAAAGAAAACATGCCTTTAATCATAATAAATAAATAAATAAATAAATAAATAATGCCGGACATGGCCCCGTAGGACCCTACAGTTGTCGATGGACGTGTGGAAAGCAAGCTGCTGGCGCGGCATGAAGAAGCAATCAGGCAGAATGGAAAGGGTTTTGTTTTATTACCTTGCGGATGTATGTAGGTAAACAATACGAGCAACTGTTCCTATAGGGACCCGCGAAAGCGTCGCTCCATTGTGCTGACGATTGTGAGAAATTTCGGCCTTGTCCCTCTGCTCCCCTAGACTAAACCCCTTCATAGCCGAAGCCTAGTCCACCGCATTAAGTCAGCAGATTTGTGATAGTTTGCCCTAAAGGTTAGCGCTGTTCCCCATGCCCGTACCGGAACTATAGCTAACCTTTATGGCCACACTCGTTACCAGTTACGTGTCGTAACATAGTCTGTGCAAAGGATGGTACGTTGCGTTCAGAACCCTGCAGAAGTTCTGAGTTCAAAGTGTAAGGACACCAAGGATGAGGAGTGACTGGAGACAGGAATGTCCGAAAGGAAAAAATGGTCCTAGAGGGCATGTAAGAAGGCTCGGAAGGCGCGAATCCTGCAAAAAGGTGCGGACAAATGAGTGCGGATCCTCAGTGGTCGCCTTGATGGCGAGTTCATTCCTTTTCTTACTGATGCTCGACTCCTAGAAGGCTAAGCCCATCAGCTCCGAACAGTGCAGTAGCCTTTTCCTCGATTGCCAAGGAAAGGCCATTCTCGGAAGAACTCTGATACCTTAAGCTAGAACTGTGGACAGGGCTGTCAAGAACTGACAGGCACATACAGCCTGCGTCAAACGGAGATAGTTCACTGGAGTCTTCTACGATCGCGACTGCTGCTGAATTCTCTAGGTGAATAGGTGCAGAAGAGCAACCAGACCCATCCTCCTTATCGGTACACGTGCTTGATTTTGCCGAAATCAGGCTAATAAAATCAAGCACATCGCCACGGCAGACGTTCTTGGTGGGATGGGATCGCGAATGATATAAGGAATCAGGAATCATGTGGCTGTGCGGTAAGGAAAAGAAGCAGCATAGCATAGCATGTTCAACCGATTTTATTTCCTGTTCACCATGTTCTCCTTTTCTGATGATTTTTCTCGTTGGCGTTCGTCGCAACATCTTCCAGGAGTTGTTTATGTTTCGCTTGAATTTCACGAATAAATAAATAAAAATTTCTGACGAGCGGTATCGACCTGACGAATTAACAGTTAGGCCTGATCATTTTGGCGCTCTGCGATGTCGACGTTGGGGCGAAGCCCGTGTACGACGTTATGGTCACGTCCTTCACGTTAAAGACGACACCGTTTGTAAGATTCTTAAGCCCTGAATGTTGGAGTCTCTGGCTCAGAGGACGCCCGAAGGGACGTTGGCTAGATACGTTGCATATGGAATTAAAGGTAGCTTGTGTCCACCAACCAGGTGTTTGATTAGGAGAAATGGCGTCACCAGACCAGATGAGCGGACCCCACCACCAAGCGGAACAAAACGCTATTGAAAATGATGATGAAAATGATGCCGATCTTGGCGCACTGCCTTACATTCGTCAGTCACGTTATATTTCCACCAGCCGTCCGTGCGGGCTCTCGGCAGCACCGACGGCTTCTTGACGGCTTCGCCGTGGGCATAACTTCTCATCATCAATTGTAGCTGCCACCTATGTCATGGTTTCGTCAGGAAGAACATCTTCACTACGTCGATTAGGGCAAGTTAGAAAAAAGCGAAAAAAAATGGACGACATCCACAAAAACGCTAATTTGCCCAATATCGATTGATGGCGATCGACACGAACTTCAGATTCGTGTACAGCGACCTCGATTACCCCCAGGGCTGAAGTTTCGTGTCGCTTGAACGTAATCCTCAAAAAATCGATAATGTCAATCGATATCGGTTGGTCGACTTCAGATTCGTGTTCAGCGGCCTCGATTACCCCAGATCTGAAGTTTCGGACCGCTTGGACCACATCCATAAAAAATCGATAACTTGACCGATATTGATCGATGGTGATCTACACTTCAAAAACGAACTTCATAATCATGTTCAGCGACCACGATCATCCCCAGGGCTGAAGTTGGCGACGTGTTCGGTACGTCTACGGCTCGCCATGCACGGTCGCCGACGTGTCCGGCACGTCTACTGAGTCACCAGGCACGTTTGGCGACGTGTTCAGCTCGTCTACTGAGTCGCCAGACACGTAGAAGGCGTCTTGGTATTTTTCGCTATTTTCTTGCCTTAATTTGCGCCCCGTAATTTCCCCTATTTTATGACTCATCGCGTCGATCGATAGTGTGACTCATCGCTTAGCGGATTATTATATAGTATGACGATATAGGGGGACAACTAACTTCTCTTTGACAATAGTCTATTCGAGGGTCGAGGATAGAGACGGCGTCAGTCAATCATTTCTGGGACGCACTCTTCATTCTACTTCTACGGATGTCGAAGAGGTGATTTGAATGCGTATTTGGACAATGACTTGCATTGGCCAGTCCATGGACGGGTCAGTCTTACCCTTCCAGACAAATCTAGTACTAATTCACCGACCCCATAGGGATGGAAGAGTTGGTTGAAATTTGTGCGTGAATACATGTTCGGATCGAATAACGCCGTCCTTTATCCTTTATCCTTTAATGATCTTTGGAGGATGTGCCACGACATATCGATTCCCTCCGCCTCCTCCTTGCAAATTTAAATCTCTTTATGGTTAGGTTTCCGCAAAATTCAGTTTTTTCGTGATGTTTGACAGAGACCTTTCCTTCAATTCTCATACCCTTAATTGCCGATTTGCTAGGTAGGACCTGGAGAAAGCCTGCATTTTCTACAAGTCGCTAGAGCAGCCCAGTTGTCATTGCGCCGCTCGAAGAAAACCAAGGGTGGTAAATGCGTCCTTCAGTTTGGAGAACACGTTGGTGGCCGCGTTGATACTATTTCAACACTCTGAGGGGAGGGCACTCCCTACAGTTTTTTTGACAGCTATTGTGAAATTAACGGTCACCTACCTTGAAAAACTGATTTGGTCCACGACAGCGCCTTTATATACAATTTTCTAGATGGGAAAAGTCACCCTGTTAGTGCTTGTTTCGCCTTTTTAACCCTCTTCCGACTAGGATAGACCCAACGCCCATTTAGCTGACCTCTAGATTTTGTGAACTTCTGTTGACGCTACAAAAAAGAAGAGCGTCTTCTATACTTGCACGAACGTCCAACTAACACAGCTTCTGCAATGCCATAAAGCCAGGATTAGTTGTGCTTTGTGTCATAGCAAACTCACTCTCTGCCCACACCACATGCGGTTCTTTCAATACAGCAACCGGCTAAAAACATTAGTCTTGGCACCCAGTCAGGACCCGATCTAACAAACAGGCCTCTTTCACATCACTTCTGCAAGCAGTTGAAGCCAGTCGCTGAAGACCAGGGATGTGCGGAACTTCCGTTTCCGTGTTCCGAAATCCGGTTTCCGGCCATTTTGGGCTTTGGCTCATTTTGGGTTCTGTTTCGTGTTCCGCCTGTTTTTGGGCCGGAAGGCGGAAACGGAAATGGGCACTGTTCAACACTAGTTTTCTATAGAACACAATCAACTCATCAATTAAAAGAGTTCTCCTTCATATAATTGTGAGAGTAATACTGTTTGACAACTCTAGTATTAATATTCTTGCAATTGTTTAGACTACCAAAAAAAGCGCTCAAAAATGGCAACTGGGTGCAGGGCAAAAATAATGTGCCACGAAGGCTATGTATGTACTGTACGCTAGAAAAATGCACTCCACATTTGAATGATCATAAAACTAGTTACAAATATCTGCAAAAACTTAATAAGCATATAGAGCAATATAATGAAACATAGGGTTCAGTGAAGGTTGTGTCATGCTGTTGTCTGCTCCAAGACTTAATCAGTGTTACTGATCAAAGGTCTAATATTTCAATTTTTAATTTCGTTAGGTGTGATATTCATCCATATAGAGTCATGCATTACATTTTTAATGAAGCATCACGAATATCTACCATGAGCTGTTATTTTGATTGATTATGGTGACCTATTGAATTCTGACAATTCTGACACAAAACTCTTGCTTCGAAAACCATCTGGGAACTGTCCATCAGTGTCGCCTTGTGCGTGGGGGTGCTAGGCTGGTACATACTGAAATTCCTGTGAAGGGTGGACCCACCATGATCAGTCATCCTGTTATCATCTTATCGTTAGATCCCAGAACGAAATTTGAGTACTAGTTCTGTTGATTGTCATGCAAATGCTAATATTGGGCATGCAGATATTTGAGCATTCACCAGATTGTCCACGATGCCACAGATTTCTAAAAGTGTTGAGAGGAATCTCTTTTCTGGTTGGAAAATGATTTAGGTGGCTACTCCAGTTTTAGACTTCACCAGAGTCGGCTTTTTAATGCGGGTCTGAAAGTAACCTCCAGTGGTTAGGTCGGTTAAGCCTACAGTTCAAAAAATAGCAGCATCAAAAAGGTCAGCGAAAAATCCGTCGCAGGAACTAGATATGGTAAAAGTTCAAAGTTATGAACAAAAAAAAGTGCAATAGAAAGAAACCGCTTCTGACACCGTTTTAGATGCACTTTTGAAAAAATGGGGAATATGTGTCGTTTCCGTTTCCGCCTTTCGTATTCCGGTTTCCGGCCATTTTTGAGCATTTCCGTTCCATATTTCGTCTTCCGCTTTTCCCAGAAAAATTTCCGCACATCCCTGCTGAAGACGATCGAGCAATAGAATCCTCCCGTAGGATACCACCAACATGCGCAGCCAATTAATGAGAGGTCTGAGGTTGGACCAGAAGCAGGTCACAAGCGAAACACCACTGATCAGGAGTGGCGCCCTAAATAGCAGGCGGTTCTTATAATCTTGTTCTCTTCTCTCCAAGTTGTGTTTCTCTTACTCTGTGTTTTAAAGCGCTTTCAGTAAGATAAGTTAAGGGTCTGTTCATACTGCGCTGCGCTCGCTACGCTCTCGTCGCTCTTGCCGCTCGTGCAAAACATGCAAATCGATTAAGGCGTTTACCACCGAAAAGTGTTCAAACTCAAGCGCCGGCGTTATCGCTCCAGCCGCTCTTGTCGCTGCTGTCACCTGTTCATACTTCCGCGCGCTGCACTCTTGTCGCTGTTGTCGTGAAGGATGAACAGGCCCTAAGGCACTTGTTATACCATCGCTCATCCCGAGTGATGCCTAATGATATGTTTCTATATTGATCGCGCAGTGCGGTGCGATCGATATGGGAGCATATCATTAGGCATCGCTCGGGGTGAGCGATGGTATAACAAAGGCCTACATCCGGTGACTTCCATGTTAAGCCTACAACTTTTGCAGTTTTACACGTATTTCTCGAAAAAATATATTTCGATGTTTGTCCTAGTTATCACTGGTCTGCCACATCTGAACGCTGAAGGACGCTGACGGGGATGAGCATACGGATCCACACATGCCGGTATAGCGTTTGCTATCATGAGTCAAAGTCATCTCCACATTGAAAATTCCATTTTACATCTCTTTGTTATCAATAATGTCATTTGATATTTTATTGACTTGTTTAAGAAATACAACTGCAGTGATGAGGCTCAAGACAAACGAGAATAAGAATCCTTCCATGAAAATGTCACCTTCAACAGTCGCAAGGAGCCTCTTTCCACTTCCATCTCATCTGTGGAATATACCGGGACCGGTATATCCCCTTAAGTGTTCGTAAAGAGCATGCGACATCGGAACGTATCCAGGGAATATTTACATGCGCCTGCAGATATGCCAGCGAGGGCTCCAGAGCCACAAAACCGTACCGAATGGAGAGCCCAGGGAACTCACGGTAGACACGCCCTACAGGAGAATCCATAAAAGCCCCAGACCTATGCAACTAGGTTCAGCCTTAGCTTAGCTCTCCTCTAGTCTGATGTTTGCTCCTTGTTCTTGCCTTATTTGTAACCTTCTGATTTTGCCTTAAAAATTATATATATAATGGTACCGCAGGATATCGGAACCGATTCCACCTACAGTAGTCAGAAGAGTTACGAAGACAGTGAGACAGTAGACATGTTCGACTCATCTCGCTCCAGTGACAGTACATACAGTACGTCGGTGCCCAATATTGGCAGATCTAGGGACATCAGCAGCTTCCAAACCCGTCTTTGGCACCTCCACCTATGAAATGAATGGAAGACAAAAGCACAAAAAATGGCATCAATCAAGACCTTTTGGTATGCGCCACGCATTCCACTTCTCCGGAATGTCGTGGAGGCGACTTGAATGCATATCTGGCAATACAATGACTTGTGGTGACCAGTCGATGAACAAGTCAGCGCGTTATCCTTCCCATTCAAGTGTGGTGTCAATTTACCGATGCCGGAGGGATGGAAGCCTTAGCTGGCCTAGGCGGAGAGCTCGCATCGAGAGCCTGGAATCGGGTGCCAACCGACGCTTCCTCCGACTGCGCTACGACGTGCTCACTTGACTCAATAATGATATCTAAATCACTATTGGAAATGAACGGCTTTCCTGGAAGGAGAACCACATAATTATGCTAATTTGCGTTCTTCAGCGTAGATCGTTGTCGAGTTCGCACTCTGCATTCCATCAAAGGCCTTACACACTCTGCTACGGCATACTATTCAAAGGATTACCTCCATCCTGTCAAGCCAAGAAAGGCCGTTTTCTCAACCAATTTTCATCAAAAGGAACATTATCGAAGAACCACACAATGCGTCACAACGCCATGTAGTACAAAGTGAAGCGAACAACAGTCCCCTTCAGACTCACATGCCATGGTAGGCACGATCTCTGTGGATCTCTCTACTGAAAGGAGCTCCTCGCCCTACTTAGCATTCACGACACTACAAAGCGCATACAAGTGATTTACACAATTAACGATAAAAAGGACGAACATGGAGAAACTGAAATCGGATGCTCCTATTTTTAGCGAAGAACAGAAAACCGTAACAATTGCACAACCCGTAAACTGAGATATAAAAATTGAGAACTCTGTGGTACAGGTGGTAGCCGGTCACAGCTGGGCGATCTCGGGAGTGTCTCGCGGATTTTCCCTGAAAACATAGAGATAAGCCCAGAATGGAGGCTGTTATTATGCGAAGGTGCTCACATTTCAAACGCGGTCGCCACGTATGCGCCGTGCTTCTGAGCGACCGCGTTCAGCGGCCCGATCTCCTCACGTATAATGCGTGCCGCCTCGAACAACACGTGGTCCATACCAATAGCAAGCGCGTACTTGCGGAATCGATTCACCTCCTAGAAAAGGCACATTCCACCAAGAGCCCGTTAATGCCTACTTAACAACACGCTTGGTTAAGAACTATGGAAACGACTCTGTAATCGGAAAGTAATAACAAGGAAACTCACTACGTAGAACAGATGCGGTCGATCGGGAAGCTTTCGCAGCAGCCTCATCATCTTTTGGAAGTCCATATTGAAACCATGTTCCCTTACCCATGATTGCACTGAA
>OX377205.1:32705756-32786819 GCA_947396885.1 Heligmosomoides polygyrus polygyrus | reverse complement strand
GTATTTAGACCTGAAGAAGGGCTTATGCCCGAAACGTTGTCACCATAAACATCAACTTCGAGTTTCAAGCAGTCACATAAATCGAAGAGAGAATATGAAGCTCAGGGAACCATCCATTTTGAACAATCTAAAACTCCTGCAAAGTCAGTACCATCTGTGTAGGAACACATTTGTTGTAATGCTCAATTATGTTGCTTCCCATCAGCATGCACTAGAGACCAAACTCTCCCTTGATTTCCTTCTTCGGTGCCGAGCAAATGAACTAACACCCAAGTTCATTCGCTACATGTTGGTTCGTTTAGAGCGGTATCGTCAAGACTCTGTACGCAGTGCTGTGAGGAATCTCCAAAGATGCCTTCTTGACGCTGCGATCGCAGAGAAGAAACGTCTACGGAGCAGTTGCATTCGGAAAATCGTTTGGTTCAAATCGATCCTACGGCAAGCAATTAGTGAAGAGTGCTGGCGACGTCTCATCAACTACCATAGAATAAGTTGCGATGTTCTCCGAAGGAATGTGAAACTTAGATTGGAGCAGAAGTTTTCCCAGCTCAGGACCGTAACACCATCTCCATTCATTATACCACAGTCCACACCTCCATCACGATGTACGATCATTGACGGTGATCTAGTGGACGAGGATATACGAGCGGTTTTAAATTTGGGACCAAACTTTTGCCCAAGACCGAGATTTTCGGACGAACTAAAGAACGACGTTATCACTGCAGTCCACAAGTTTTGGTACACCCAAAGCTGGAAGGACCAAATTGGAGCAACCGTCCCCACACTTCAAGAATCCCTCCACAGATCGTTACCGTTTCCTCGAACTCGCGTCAGAATCCCGCAACGTACACCTGAGTTGTCTTCCAAAGCTGCAGCATTGAAGGTTGAGCTTCTTCGAATATTCGAAGACCACCGAAATCGACGTCTGCCTGACAACATGACAACAGCAGAGCGAAGGGGGCTTCGGAAGGCAATACGGCTGAAAAACTCCCTACGTTTTTCAGTAGGTGATAAATGCGGAGGCTTTGTTGTGATGTCGCAGGAGCGCGACATTGCCCTCAGCGAGGCTGTTTTGTTAGACGCTAGCACATACGTTAGAGCAAGCTATCAACAATACAGAGAAGAGTGTGAACGCTTGAAGGAAGTTATTAAGAGAATTTTGGGTCCGAAACTGGAGAGACCTCTTCTCAACCAATTCTTACCGAAGCACTCTAACGTACCTACTTATTACCAGCTTGTGAAGACGCACAAACTGGTGAACGAGGGAAACGCGACTCGATATGATAACGCTACGATTAAAACAAGACCTATAGTGTCATCCTGTGGTGGTCCGACAGATCGAGTCAGCTGGTTTTTGCATCACCTCCTATCACCACTACTTTCGTATATACCGGCTCACTTGAGAAACGTGCAGCAGTTTCTCGAACAGTTGAGACAGTGCAATTTTAATGAAGAACGACGACTCGATTATGAAAGTTTCGATGTGGTTGCGCTGTATACGAATGTAGACACTCGAAGAGCTGTTGAGGCCTGCATGCAGCTATTGCAGCTGCACTACCAAAATCTCCAACTTTTCGGGTTATCTACACAAGACGTTGAAGAACTTTTACGAAACGTGGTCAATGTAAGCACATTTCGGTTTCGAAATGTGTTCTATAAACAAACTCGAGGTCTTGCAATGGGGAGCAGGTTGGCGCCGCTTCTCGCCATCTTATTCATGGATCAGCTTGAACGACCAGCCTTATCCTCTCGAGTGCTATACTTCGGCCGATATATTGACGACATTTTTGTTGTTGGAAAAACGAGAGCAACATTGAGGCACACCCTTAGGCGGCTGAACTCTGCGTTTCCTACAATCAGCTTAACATCAGAGTCTCCTACTGCAGATGGGTTCCTGCCATTTTTGAACACGAAGATCAGGATATCAGAAGGTCAGGTTAGTAGTATGTGGTACAAGAAACCGGCATCTAAGAACATCATCGTTCACGCTCGGAGCTGCCATCCTCTATATGTGAAACGAAACATCGTTCATCATATGGTTGCCACATCTTCCGCCTTGACCTCGACGAATTATCAAGAAGTGGATGATGAAATCACCGAAATTCTGCGGCAAAACGGCTACGGTTCAAAGGAGTGCCGTTGTTGGAAACCCCACAGATCTCTCTGTGGATCTCCTCTGATCATGCCCTTCATCTCTGATTCATTCGCAATGGACGTCAACCGTGTCGTGAAGCGATCGGGGCTTCCCATAAGTCTCATTTTCCAACCACCACCATCTTTGCGACGCTTACTCACAACGTCACGTCCATACGAGAATCAATGTGAAAGAAGGAATTGCATGATCTGCGAAGGAGACAACAACGTGTGTGAGATGAAGTGTGTGGTCTACAAGGTGGTCTGTGTGTCCTGCGAAGAATTTTATATAGGTGAAACAGTGAGACCACTATGGAAGAGAATGGATGAGCACGTGAGAGCTCTGCGCAACCCTCAGAGCTACCCGGACAATCCATTCTCGAAGCACCGCACCCTGAGACACACGCGTGAGCCACCGCCGCAATTGCGGATTTCCATCCTCCACAAAAATCTGGCAGACCCAGTAGAGAGGAAGATCAAGGAAGCGCTAGAAATAAAACACTGGGAGCCACCGATTAACAATAGGGAAGAAATGAAGTATGCGATGAGTCTTATCACTCTATAGGGGCTATCGACGTGACCGCTGAAGACCATCGTGACATATAAATGACTAGTCACGACTCGACCATATATAAAGAGTCCGAGCACCCCTGCACTTCATTTCCGGCCAACCAACGTCCAAGAAGACCTTGGCCCTTCCCTCACCCATTTAATCCGTCGTGGATCCCAGGTCCGTATTTCTTGCCGCTTTACTGTGTGTATGTATCAAGTAGCATTATTGTATTTAGACCTGAAGAAGGGCTTATGCCCGAAACGTTGTCACCATAAACATCAACTTCGAGTTTCAAGCAGTCACATAAATCGAAGAGTGAATATGCTTGATTAAAATTACATTAAATGTAGAATTTTCACAGAGTTTGATACTTTTCATTTTAATTTGAAACCGGG
This sequence comes from Heligmosomoides polygyrus polygyrus, assembly GCA_947396885.1. NCBI lineage: Eukaryota > Metazoa > Nematoda > Chromadorea > Rhabditida > Heligmosomidae > Heligmosomoides > Heligmosomoides polygyrus. Next base: position 32,783,738 of record OX377205.1, on the reverse strand, counting down.
CACGTTTTGAAATGAAAGGGACACTTTGAAAAACAGACGTAACTTTGCAATCTTTGTAAATTCTGACGTACTCGATGTTCAAATAAATATGGTCTACTAAAGTTTAATTTCTTTACATCTACTAAAGTTTAATTTCTCAATCTTTTCTTTTCAATGATTATCAAAGAAATCTTTCCTGCAAATTCACCTTCGTTGAGTGTCTTAAGGAGAAATTACTACCCTGTTTGAAGAGACGCACAATTCTCATCATTTGACCACAATAGTATTTCTAGACTTGTTGCCCGAGAATGCCGGTTTAGCACATGAGGTTAGATTGATCCGCGAATTCGTCCTATACATAGCACTGCCTATTGGATTGACAGCGTAAATTATGTTTACATGGTGTCTGTTTGCTGTTTGTTTTGGGTACAAGTCTAGAAGCAGCAGAGCAGTTCAGACTGAACCTTAAAACACTGGTTACGCCAAGGGGGTACAAATGTTAAGCACATTCAAAACACGTGGTTATTTTTCATACGTATAGGGGTTTTCAACACCAATTTTCTTAAAACAAATGATTATTCTGTTTGCTGATAACAACACATACCATTTTCGTTCTATCTATACCATTTTCACGCCAAATTCGACACTTTTCAAACCAAATTAGACCCTCTTCTAAGCCAGACTAAGAATTTTGAAATCAAATCTAAATTGAAATGAGCCACTTATACATTAAAAGAGACACTCAAAAAATAGATTCATTTTTGTTCAAAGAAAATTTTAGTACAACTTTTCTTGAAGTTTTAATTCATTTACCAAATGAGTGAACACATTGTTTGCAAATTTAAATATTAATTGATTAATAATTAATCATTATTTAAATTAATTTAATTACTTGATTTAATTTAATTCGAACAAATTTATAAAAATATTGAAGAAAAATAGTGGTTTAAAACTTTTTTAAGGAGCAGAAAGGAGGCCATTTTTGGTCCAAAAAGAGATTGCGCCATGCCCTCTTCCAACTTTTATGTCCAATCGCGATTTTTATTGGACTGACAGCAGAATTTCTGCTCGCATGAAGTTTAACCCTGTTAACAATATAACAAAAACAACGTAAGGAACACACATATCCTTGCTTTGATGGTTCATGTAACTGCCACTTACACTGTCAGTCGAATAAAAGTTGCGGCGAACTTTTTGAATGCATGGCGCGATTTGATCTTTTAATGCGCTATATGTCTGGTTCCTTGCTGTGCTTTTATATAAATCTTAATTTATTCTTTAAATAAAAATATAAAACTGTGATACTTATTGGGGCAGGGAAACTAAACAAATTTCAGGGGAAGTTATACCAAATTTTCCCTGATAAAAAATTAACCTAACCATCTTATTGAGTCTGTAGTTTGACTGACCTAAGCATATTCGATTTGGAAGAGTTCGCTTTGATTTCAAAAGTCATAAAGCTAGCTCAGAAGTGTTCAGTTTGACTTGTAAAGTGTCCTTTTCGACGTGAAAATGTTATACATTGCCAGATATATCTGTTTTTGCTTGAAACATGTCCAGTTTCGAACAAAATATGATGTTTTAAAACGAGAAAATGTCCAGTTTGAAGCGGAAAGGCAAGAACAAGTAAAGAAAGGAGAAACCACACGCCCAGAGAAATCTGTCGTGACGACTAACCTACAGGACCGTAGCTCGGCGCTGCACCCTGCAACGTCGTGAAATGGAGTGGCTCTCCTTGCTCGTCAGGGCCTGCTATCAGGGTTGAAAAGTCCGGCACGAATTCGGGCATTCGTTCCGGGAACTGAACCGGTAATTTAAATGACGAAACGGAGGATTAGGAGAGAGGAACAACATAGCAACTGAACCTCCGTTGCATAGTCTAGCAGTGATTCACCATTCACGATCTAACGTTGGAAATCTAACTATACACCACTCGGCTTCCCAATAAATCGATAAGGTCAAAACAGCGCTTCATTTTTTTCACAAACATAACTCTGTAGAAGGAATTCAGAAATATCGAACACGCTTACAGTGGTCTACCGTCACCAATCACTTATCATATTCCATGATCAACTGTTGTCAACCGATCAACTGACACAACGTTGAGTGCAGGTAGATGATAGCTTTCTGGCTATGGAGCTAAACTTGTTAGCCACAATTTATTCGGCTGACGTTTTGACGTAGTCGCCTTTTTTTGAGCTTGCAAAACACGAAGGGAGTTCAAAGGTTGCCCACCGAAGACCTATTTCAATAGCACAGCAGTTTCGGAAGGCTAATAGAAAAAAGTGACGAAAGGGCAGTGGGTGGTGATTTGGAAAACGGTCAATGAGCACTTGGACCGGCTTCAGGCAATGTAAACGTAACATGTAATTTCGCGCAGCTGAGGGAGCATAAGCAGCGGAATCATCGTGGTGCAGTGTTTGTGGTGGCGTCGCGCGCAAGGATTGCAACAATTCTTGCGCGCGACGACGACGTACCGGTAACCCAGGAGGTTGCCGACATTTGTGGACTTGACCCAGAAGGTTAACAGCCGGAGCGTCTTTAAGGTAAACCGAAGAGCAGTCCATTCACCCAATCCGCCTCTGTTCAAGGCTAACTTACCAACATCTCGGCTGCTCTTCCATAGGGTTAATTAGGTTGTCTCTGTTCCCTTCTCTCTCTCTCTCTCTCTCTCTCTCTCTCTCTCTCTCTATCTCTCTCTCTCTCTTCAAAAACAACTGCTGGTCTTCGAACGAATTATCTTTTAAACCCCTCTTGTCTTTTTCACATTCTCAATGAGCCAGCTCCAAGTTACCAACTTAATATTAACCACGACTGGAAGCGAGGATGCCGTAAACGAACAAATATCCGATTAACCCTCTCACGACATTGTCCTACGCTGCCGCCGGACGTTTTTTTGCCGCATGGAACATTCTCCGACGACATCGTCGGACACCATTATAAAATAGTCCATGGAAAGTTATCAAACATTTAACAGTACAGTATTAATCACTAAGTTCACCAATATCTACGGTCAGGATGGTCCACGGGAGACTTTACTGGTTACTGTTTTGTTCATATCCAACAAATAATGCAAGAAACGACGCCATGGGACACCATTATAGAAGTACTTCAAAAGCAGCTTTTGATTAGTTGATGACATATTATTACAAACACAGTTTACTGGTATCTACATTTAACATTGTCCTCAAGAATCTTCTTTGGTTACTGGTATATTCATACCTATCTCCGTGTCCGTGATAGGCTGGAAAATTTAGTGCGCTTCCTGGGAGACAGTCCGATGACGTCGTAGGACACTCGGCGCGGGGGAAAATACGCGCTGTCCTACGCGACAGTCACGTCAAAATTGCGCGTGTCGTGAAAGGGTTAAGGACGACTGAGTCCGGACAGTGAATCAGTGCTAAACTATGTATTAGGGGGGGGGGGGGCAAAAGTAATGAGACAAAATGAAAAAAAAATCTTTATCTCCTTATAACTCAATTACAACTCAACGATGCTGAGGAATGTATTTGCCATTAAGGGCAATGACCTTGCTACCATCGCTCAGTCAACTTCCTGATCCCATCCTTACAGAACTGCTTGAGCCTGGTGCTGATCAAGTGCTCGATATGGTTGTCAAGGACTGCTTGGGTTCTTGTGTCCCTTCCGACTAGGAAGTCCTGTAGGCTCAAGTAGTAGTGGTAGTTGCATGGAGAGATGTCCAGCGAATACGGTGGGTGAGGCATGTGAACGTAGCCCAGCTGGCCAAGCTTATCCGTGCTTACTTGTTCCCGATGGGGTGCGGCGTTGTCGAAGAGGAGAACCTTCTTGAAGCGCTGCGAATGAATAAGAGCGAGTCGCCGGCCTATCTCCTCTATTTCGTTCACCATGGCCTTGGAGTTCATCGTGGTGCTCTTGGGAAACAGCCTCCGGTAAACCGATCCATGGGCGCAGACCCAAAAGCTCCAAAGATGCTTCTCGCCGTGAACATCTTGCCGAACGAAGGTCGGTAACAATTCACCAGGCCTCACCCAGACTCGCTGCTTGGCAGGGTTAAGGTAGAAGACGTACTTCTCATCCTGCGTGAATATTGAGCCCAGGCTGCTCGGGGTTGGGAATTGGGGGAGATTTGCGCGACACAGGTCGACTCGTCAGACTGGGGTTTCGGCATGAGACAGGCTGGGGTTTTTGGCATGCTTCTGGAAAGGGCGGAAGTGGTAACTTCTCAGATGGGCTTCAGTAAGTAGCATACAAACATACAAATACGATAAGCACAAAACCGGACTCTAGCCACGAGATATATGGACACGGCATGGAGTGTCTCATTACTTTTGGCCCCCCCCCCCCCCTAATATGTCAAAAACTCTCGAAACACGCTCCACAAAACTAGTGAAGGTTGACGTTCAAGACTTGCCTATACGAATAGGAAAGAAACCAACCTTATTCAGGATTAGACAAAAATCCTCTCCAACCCTCTCCGCCGTGATGCACGTGTACTTATACTCGTCAATCAGAGCTATGGCAACGCACTCCTTAACAAAATGTGCCAGTAGAAAATCTACAATGAATCCTGTTATCCGCTAAAAGGAAACTAAAGAGAATAATTACTACACTGCATATAGTACTCTTGCGGAGAGTAGTAAAGTTCCGGCTATTCTCATATAATAGAAGGAACTGAAAACAAGCAAAAACCAGCTTTATTTTTTGTGTTTTCTTCTGGTGGTGAACTGTTTTTCTATGGCTTATGAAGGACTACATAAAGAGTATAGAGATAATAACTGAAGAACTTCCACGCCACGACGACTACAAAATTGGAGAGAAAGTCACATAGAAGGCTCTTAAATCAGTGCTGTTGCTCATTACGTAGGCCCCTTGTCGCTACCAGATTTTAGCCGATGTATGGGCTGTCACTTCGGTCGAGACATACGATGAGTGCAGATGCATAGGCTGGCAGCAATTATACGCCAGCGCCGCCAAGAATAAGCTTCTCAGTCGAGTTTTGGCTATAAAGGCGATTTCAAGTCCAGAGTAGCGGGAAATGCCCTCGAAAACTCGCTATTGAGCAACGCTCAGTACCGCAAACTTAACCAAGGTTAGCATAATGAATTGTGAAACAAAGTCAACAATGGGGAACAAACTGTGTCCAAGAGAGCTGGTCCAATAGTGCCAAGTAGGTCTCCGCCGTCTTGCTCTTCGGTACGCACGAATTCTGGCTGATCATCGCTGTCAGGCGGACAGTTCTCAGATCCACGTGCATCTAAGTGCCGCATTTTAGGCGGGAATAACCGGCTAATATGAACATAATTAAGAACAAAATGAATGGAATCAGTCCCCAGACTACGAGAATAATGGTTTTGGAGAGGCGGTCGGTTGTCAGCAATCAGACGAAAATCAACACAATTTCCCAGTCGAGGTTTCCACACATCCATGTATGTGCATAAAGTTCACCGTCTGCCCTCCTCTATTTTTGCAAACAGGTGATTCTATTCTCAACCAAAACGCAATTAGCTAGAGCAACAGCACTTACTATAGGCCTGGATCGGCGACGGTGTAATGAACTGCACATCATCCACGGGAATATTGACCATGTTCATCGAACGGACAAACCCGATCACTTCAATGATCTCTGGCACATCTTCCCCGTCGGAGGGATACAACTGAAATGGTGGATGATAGACACAATAGAAGACAACGATGGCTCTAGACACTCACAGATACTGAAGCCCTCAAGTTTCCCACATGTAGAGTTGTAAAATCACGGTCCAACAGAGATTTAGTCAGATCGCCGACGACGCGGCTAGCATCGTTGTAGTTGGAATATCGTAATACCCACTGGTCAGCATCGCGAAGCTAAAAATAAAGCTAGTCCGACTGAGGAATCGCGGTTCCAAGCGAAAAGTATAAAGGGAGGTCAAACGAGCTGAATGTCGTCAAGTACGCAGAGTAACGCTATATGAAAAGCTCACTATCTCCAACATGTTCGCCTTTAGAACTAGAACTAATAAAAGACCTAATAAAAAGAACGCCTAGTAACAACCTTTCCGGTATTCGATGTCGTCGTGAGTTCCTTCAACTCGGACAGCTGATCAGGGTCAGGTTCCAGCAGGTCAACGACCATAGCAAATATCATACCAGCTGGATAGGACGTGATGTCGGCCTGAATGTCGAAAGACTATAATGGTGGACAGAGGTGCTTGCTTGATGAACGAAACTCCGGCATCCTCCACCGTCACCCAACCACGTGAGTTTATTTTAAAAAATTATTAAAAATCGTGCAGAAATCGGTACAGGTAGGAGCCCACCTGTTTCCTACATACCCGAAGCAAAATCCTAAAACAAAAGCAATGCCTTCTTTATCCGCTTTCGGTTATGTCTGACTTCGATGAAATCCTTTAGCAGGAAAAACTTTTGAGTCTACACGTGGCAATGCCCTTGAATGTTGAACATATTAAACCATGACGTTGTCCCGACATCTACACCAGCTGACCTTGAATGTTGCTGCATCTGTCAAAAGCAAAACGGCATCTTCCCGCTTCATCCTCGACCGAATCCTGCCGAAAAGCCTTCCAAGATGGAGGTTCCCCTTGTTCGACCTGAAAGTTAAAGTTGTGCTTGCTTTATCTTAAGCCATCAGTGCGCGAATAAAGAAGGAAGATATGCGCCACACTTCTACGTGAATCTCTTTCATGTTCAATTTTCGCTTAATTCAATTAGAAATTCCAGACGGTATTCCGGAAGCAGTGAAATACACACTAGACTACATACAAACGCCTACCCTAAACCTACTTTTAAGATCTTACAATCACAAAAGTCGTATAATCGATACAACGCTGTGAACGAAGAGTGGTTTGCAGGAGAATAATCTTTGTAAGTTTGTTACTCCAAGAATGTGCAAAAACGTTTGTTTAATCTAAATTGTTGATGAGTTGAAAATGCAGCAGAAAGGAATCGACATTGAATGGTTGTTTTTTACTTAACCAATCAATAACCTTCAATTCTAATTTAATGAGAGCGTACCCTTTTTTTTTTGGGGGGGGGGGGGGACGTAGAAGACCAATACAACACCTTGCTATGTATGGAAAGCTTAACCGGTCAATGCGTAAATCGAGTCTGGTATCGCACTTTGCGTCCTATTAGTGTGACGGCTTAACAACTAAGAGCGTTCGATCAAACGGCGCCGGTGGTGTAAAGGCGTAGAGCATTCCCGCCCGGTCAGAGGGAGGTGCGGGTTCGAGTCCCGCCTGGCGCTGGAAGTTTGATACAACAAAATGTCGTTATGACAGCTTACAACCTCGATACCAGCCACTTGAGGCTTAAGGAAACTGATTTGAATTGTTTTTATCAAGACCATCAGCTTAACTGGTTCCATGCTGATACCAGCGGCCAGCTCATCCCGGATACGGGTGAGTGCCGATCGGTCCCACGAGGTGTGGATGTTGCGTTTGATCAAACGGCGCCGGTGGTGTAAAGACGTAGAGCATTCCCGCCCGGTCAGAGTGAGGTGCGGGTTCGAGTCCAGCCTGGCGCTAGAAGTTTTGGTAGCAACAAAGCATCGTTGTGACAACTAAGGTGCGATTGTAACAATACTCTTCGATGTTATACAAAAGCTGATCATGAAGCAGAAACGCTCACTTCATCGCCTCTTCAACCTTTGGTAGCACTGCGTCGTTTGCCACTGACGATCGGACACAAACGGTGTTCCCCCAGTACTGAAATCTTAATGATTATATTACAAAACTTCTTGGCACTATTGTAGTTTCACGACCTCAGTAGTCAAGAAGAGGTTGGAAAAATTTCCCCGTACTTCGCCCAAGGCTGTTATTTGAGGTGCTAATCACGAATCTGACACCCGTTTTTGGTACTGCATTGGAGTACGGTAGGATACAGTAGCTGTGGGTGACTAAGGGGCTGTCGAGGTCATGATCACGATTTTGTCCAAGCTTCGTCCAATGGTCAATCTGGGCCGGATTCATCAGTGACTTATGTAACTTTACCGGAGAACTGTAAGCGAAAAGCTCAGATAACGAGGCTTATCACTCACCATATCGCTTGATAAGCCGCGTTATCTGAGCTTTTCGCTTACAATTCTCCGTTAAAGTTACATAAGTCACTGATGAATCCGGCCCCTGGTCTGACCTCCAGGGGCCAGATACATCAGCCGCTTACCGGCCGGTAACGGTATATCGGTTATCATATCTCTGTAGCTCTCTGTAGGGGCGCGTGTAGCGCAGTCGGAGGAGGCGCGACTGTCGCGTGCACCCGATACCAGGTTCCTGGTTCGGATTTCCCGCCCTGGCCAACCAAGCCTACCATCCCTCCGGGGTCGGTGAATTGGTACCAGACTTGTCTGGGAAGGATAAAGCGCTGACTTGTTCATCGGCTGGCCACCGCAAGTCATTGTATGACCAAATACGCATTCAACTGCCTCCACGACATCCCGTAGAAGTAGAATGCGATGGCGCATCCCAGAAGGGATTGAGTAGCGCCGTCCTTTATCCTTTTTATTTATCTCTGTAGCTCTCTGTATCACTTACTACGTAGGCAGATACGGTGAATCTTGTGAGATGATAACGGCGGTGTCGTTGATGAATCTGGCCTCAGGGTACATAAATCGGGTGGCATCCGGGATTAAACTCACTCACCCATGTCTATCTCGACCTGCAGGTGACTGGTGGTGCTCTCATCGGCACCCACCTGGGGCCAGATTCATCAACCGCTTACCGCCCTCTAAAGGCGAAAATGCCGCCAAATACCGATGCCGATGAATGTCATATCAAGGGGTTCGGCGGTATTTTCACCATTAGAGGGCGGTAAGCGGTTGATGAATCCGGCCCTTGGAAGGTTAGTTGATACGCTGTACCTGGTACATCGACTCTTTGCTCTAGTTGCCTTGAGAATGCTATTCCTTATGATGAAACGAGGTTTGAGAGAGTAGTTTCACTGATACTCTCGACTTCTCCAAGCTCCGAAGAAGGCGAGGACGCCGAAAAGTGAACAGAAGTAAAACCTGATTAACAGTCTTGGTGAACAGCATAAAGAAGCACGCTGGAATAGTATACACTAGATATGTCTAGATTTATCGAAAGTCGGACTTGGGCTGTTCGTCTAGGGGCTACTTGGGGATGCTAACCACGAATCTGACATCTTACAGATAAGCGGATGCAGTAGTGGGCACAGCGTGCGAGCGGTCTGTAGTGAGCCCCTCACCGAGTGCGCAGAAATTGCGGGAAACTATTCGATAGGCATAGGGTGAACCACGAGTCAGCAATCTAACATCATAGCGATCCAGGCGCTGTTCCGCAACCGTCGTCAAGAAAAACTTCGTGACTTCGAGAACATCAAGAAGCTAAATGACATCTTTGGGAAGATCAATAAGGACGTCCGCACTTACTGTATCCTACCGTAATAGCACAAACGGTTGTCAGTTTCGTGATCAGCACCCCCAAACAATCCTCTTGAGCGAAATATGGACGAATTTCTTCAAGGCTGCCGGAGTCATGAAAGTTCAGTGGTGCCCGCATTAACACCTACGGTTAGTATTATACGAATAGAAAATCCCTCATCGTGAATCAACCGAAATTCAGAGGGAGGCTGACGTTCATTTTAGTATTTAAAACAGTCCAAAACAAGGTCCAATAGCACTCACCACTTCCAGATAGATCTCCTTGTTTCGGCTAATAAGAGTGTCCACTAGTTCCTTCAGAATTTGCAGATATATCGAGTTTCTCTCATCTCTTATCTTCTCATTCTGCACAAGCGCGCTTGACTCAGAGCCATCCAGGAGCAGGTAGAACACCATCGCAAGAAGTGATAGACGTTTTCACCAGCAAGACGCTGTAATATACAACACAGTGAGCTCAGATGTTACGAGAAACTACACGTATGTGCACTGCTATCATAAGAAGACTCAGCAAATAGTGAGCTAACTTGACCCCATTGCTACTGCCCTACGTTTTTGTAGCAGCCGGATCAACGTACAACCCTCTCCCGGTATAACACCCACGAATAAAGCGCGTTTGCGTCACCTTATAAAGAACCAGGAGGTCATATTGTAAGACTTCAATATCGCGGGAAGCAAGACAAACAAGACACACCGAAGTTGAACCAAACAAGCAATGCTGTAGCTCAGTTCCCTGCGCGAACGATACCGTAGTAGGTGTATATCGAGGATTTTCCCCGTACGCTACCCATAAAAGGGTGATTGATATCTGTAAATCAACGTTCGACTGAAACTCGGTCGCGTAACGGTGCTCTTATAAGTCATCGACGGTTCTGCTGCGAAAGTGGGTATGGTCGGAGAGTGGCTCCCTTTCGGATCGAATTAGGAGCAGCCAACGAAGGAAACTTTTGGGAGCGACTTCGGCAAAATGGAGAGGAAGATATGGCAGCATTTCTTCCTCATAAGTTCTTGGCACGTTGTATGTTCACGACTATAGATGTCGGGGTGAGGTCCTAAAGTCCTTTCGCCTAAACTTCGTCCTAGACAGTCGCTTGGCATGCTGATCACGATTCTGGCATCGGATCCCGTTGCTTCATTTTTGTTTAATTTTGCCAACGAGCTTTTGCTGGATAGTTGCAGACCTGATGAAACACAGGCATTAGTTCTAAGTATATCATGAAAGCCTATATAAGCCATGAAATGTAGAACCAACCAACAGATGAGCTGGTATTGCTACTTGGGCACATCTGGCGCCAACCCGTAGAACCCGAAGTGATGAACGGTCTTTTTGACAAGGTGTGATAGCCTTAGAGCAATGATATATCCATAATGACCTCGGGCCACTAGTGCTCTAGCTGTGAAAGGATACGTCAGCTCATGATCTACCATGTGAATATAGTTACCATCCAGCATTTTCCTTGCTTGCTCTGAACCACTAGATAAACAGAGAATAAATGCTAAGCAATTCCTACTGAGGATGCGCCCAGAATTTTATTACTGTCGGTAACTTAGAAGCTGCTGGAAAAGTTTCAACTCTATGCAATGACAAGCAGTGGGTAGTCAACAAGCAGATTTTGGATCGACTCGGAGAGTACTCGCCCATCGCAGGCTGCGCCAGCTCAGTCTGCGTAATAAGCGCCACAAACAGCAAAAAAGGACTCAATGCCCTGCTATATATAGAAGAATTAGTCCGAGTGAAGGCTGCTAAGTTAGCTGGATCTTAAAAGCCCACGAATATGGTGGTCAGGTGGATTATACAGACGATAGTAAAAGTTTATTCGATGGGTTATGTGAAGAGTGAGTCCTGTGCGATCTACCCCCCCCCCCCACCCCCACCCCTCCCCACACCCGGATGGCGCTGGGGGAAGGGCTAACAGCATCGTCGCGCAGATGACGATAGTCCGTCTGTCTGTGTGTTCCAAATGGCAGCGCGTCAGAAGGTACAGCCGTCTCCTGCTCGGGACGTGGTGTCAGGAGGTACAGCCGCTGTTCTGCGGACCGGAAACTTTTGTTTTGCGTCTCAAAGGTTCCATAAGGCAGCCGTTAGACTCTCGGTGAAGCCTAGAAGGTTGAAGGTAGGTGAGAAAGAGGGATGAGAGGATGATCGCATGCCCCCCTTCCCCAGCGAGGGGAGCGACCATACTTTGCACCTCCTGACCGCCCCGTCACAAACCTGTGCGAAGACCTGTTGAACGTGTAAAGGTGACTGCGCGTACATGTAAAACTTGTCAGGAGTTCAGCTACCCCAAGTGCAATCGACGGAAACAGTCGAAAATTTGCGGAAAATAGCCAGACTCGACAATTGGGTGGAAGTACTCGATCGGGAGATCAATACCGATCGATGGGATCGATTTTTCGACAGCTTTCGGTTTTCGCCCAGATTTGATCCGCCAGTGTGGGACCTTCTGTTGGACAGATTTACTGTCCGTCACAGGAATTACTCCAATATGATGGCATTCAGACAGCATTCACAACAAATCAAATGTTCTACAGATAATAATACATTCGACCGTTCGGAGCGGGAATCGAATAAAGATGCGATGAACGGTGAACAAGCCTCTCCTAAACCATTTTGACGACCCTACCTTACCCTATCCTTTGTAATAAGCCTCAGCCTAACCAGTTCTTCTTTCACGAGGGTCGTGTCAATAGGCCGTCATGTCCAAGGCGACCTGGTTTAGGATTTCAGTTCAAGGTCCCAAACCACACATATGGAAGCTGGTAGGCTGCTGAGCATTTGGTAGCAAATAAAAACAGGGAGAAACCTAACCTGGACAACCTGAGGATGAGTTGCGTGAAATGCTGACCACGTGCCTGTAAGCCATATTACACGTCTCGTTCAATAATGCGAGCACTTCAAATGACATGAAATAGAGATCTGTATAACAACCACTCAAGAGCATTGCCACTCTTTTCATAAAATATTTTATTCGACAAGGTACGACAATGGAGCAATTTAAAAAGTACAAATCCAATACTCATTCATGAGAACGATTCATGAGAGCAGATAAAAATGTTACTTCAAAGTAATTACCGGTGAGTCAGAACTGGAGACGACAGACATGTCGAGTACAACCTTCACACTGAGATCGAAAGTTGCGACAGTGAACTATACATTGGATCTGAATGAATCGTTTTCGGATATCCGATTCGGATAACCCGATCCGAATCATCCAAAAATCCGAGGTCCGCGAAATTGCCGTTATCCGAATCATCCGATTATCCGAAGATTTTCGATCGGATCCAATGTATACAGTGAACCCGTAGAAGACCAAACAAAGAAAAAGTTGTCATCCAAAAAATTAGTTGGACAATGTTTCATCGGCAAATAAGCGAATAACCTGTGTGGTAAGCGGAGAGAGGAACCGAAGTTTTGACCTTGCACAAGTTGACGTCTTATCAGCCTCCGAAGAAGGATCACTAACAAACAGAAGGGTTCTCGCTTCTTGCACCTTGCCCGTTGAAAGCAAATTCAGGAAATTCTTAACAATAACAAACTCTTGAGGAGATAAGGAAGTATTCTCCATAGCGGACTGTCTGGAGGAGCGCCTAGGAGTCTGAGGATCACGACTATTTAAATAGAGGTCTACCAGCAGCTTGTGTCGGCCGCTTGGAGAGAGCTGGGTCTTCCACAAGATCAGAATGGTGATCACCTCCAGATCTTTCAGTTTCTGGCGGCCCATCAAGCTCTTAGACCTATTCTTCATAATGGCCATCCAAAGGTCATCAATATCAGCTAGAAGAGGTTCCCATAGGGAAAGGTGGAAGTGAATAGTTGCCAAGCAGTACAGTGCATCCGTATGGGTGAAGAAATCGCCCTCTAGAAGGCGAACGGCTCTCTGAGCATGCTCTGTCGCCATCTCGTATTGCGCACACTCAATCATAGCCTTCGCCGCCTCGAGCGATGTTAAGCCGGCCAGGCGAAACGCCTTCATCTCCAGGCAAAGCCTTACCGATTTCGAGTAGAAGACGGTCAGCTCGTTCGGGAAATAGCTGCGGATACGACTCCTGCTACTCGATCCCTGCTGCAGGGTGTTGTTGAGCAGGTTGGCAGCGATGAGGTACTGCTTTCTCTCCTCGTTCTGGTTACCAAGCTTCTGGTAAATACGAGCTTGTTCGGCATGACAGACAACCGCATGTCGGGAGAGCTCCTCGTCTTGCATTTGTAGGCTCAGCGAAGTCAACTGGTTGATGGCGAGCGGAAAGTTCGGCTTCTTCAATAACTTCTTGTTTGTGCCTTCAAGCACCGTTTTGAACTCCTGCCACGAATTTAGGAACGTCGCCATCTGAACGAAATTGATATCTGATTAGGTTTCAGAGAGTTACACTAAGTCCGAAGGCATACGTCTGCACCTCTAGCGACCGCGAAAAAATATTTAAACAGAACGAATAGAACTCGGAGATAACGCCAAAACATAAGCCTGATTAGTGGTATATAACAATCCTGGACGAAGCCAAACACCGCTGTTCATCTAAGCACATGGTTTTCTACATTGTTTTCAATCACCAGAGATTTCCTACCGTTTATCTCGTTACACGAACCATGAACCACAGCCAGCGGCAGTGGAAAAATGAGTTTGGACTAGATGGTAGTCTACTGGAGACTCCAGGGTCCTCTATGAGTACGATTTCGTTGAAGCATTAGGCGCAACAAACGTTTTCGTTAGAATAAGCACGTGTAGCACAGAGAAATTAAATCTGTTCCGACAACATTCTCAGGAAAACGATGCATGTACTATATTCCACGTCCGACTCTCGATGAATCTTGGCATCTTTGACGTTGTAATCGACGAATGTTTTCTTCAGCGTGACCAAGATTGGTATAACTCTTTACTGCGGCTTACGTTTCAGCGTCGTCGCCACAGGATTATAAACGGCGGATATCAGGACCGGCTCACCGTAACCTTAGGCGTCGGGTGAGACGTCCATTGTGCAATCGCAGAACAAGGCTAGGAAGGGACTCCATGGTGTGCCATACAACCTGCTCGTATGGAGACTGCTTTCTTCGCTTAGGGAGAGTTCGCGGCGGGGTTCTGCGCTCTTCGAGCGCAGAGCAAGGCTAGGGAAGGGACTCCAGAGTGTGTGTCATACAAGCTGCTCGTACGAAGACTGCTCTCTTCGCTCAGGGGGAGTTCGCGGCGGGGTTCTGCGCTCTTCGAGCGTAGAGCAAGGCTAGGGAAGGGACTCAAGGGTGTGTGTCATACAAGCTGCTCGTACCGAGACTGCTTTCTTCGCTCAGGGGAAGTTCGCGGCTAGATTTTGCGCTCTTCCAGCGGCGAAGCGAATACGGCTGAAACAATGCGCAAAAAACGCGCAACGTCGTGTAGACGTCGAAACCTCCCAGATCTCAGACACTCAGCTGAAGTGCGAGAACGCCGCGGCGCCCGGGAACCGAACCCTCGACATCCCTCGCATGAAGTAAACCCTCTACCTACTGCACCACGACCCACTTGCACACGGTGCTATCGCGGGCGCACAAGACATCGATCGGACGTCGCAGCGTGGACGCGGACGCGCGATCTCTGAGCTAGGAGGGCGCAGACAGCAAAGTCTCGGCGCGACCCGCACTGCGGTTACGGTGAGCCGGTCCTGATATCCGCCGTTTATAATTGGCTGTCGTCGCCTTCTTCAGAACCTGGAAAAGTCGAAGTCGTCTGAGAAACTACCCTCCCAAATGCCGTTTCATTCTGCAGGAACCCATCCAAAAGGCGACGGGTATAACTAAGAACTTCTTATGGCATCGTTTTCGTAGTCTCTTAGCCTTTTGGATGGGTTCCTGCAGAGTGAAATCGCAATCGGAAGGGTAATTTCTCAGATGATTTCGACTTTTCCAGGCTCTGAAGAAGGCGACGACGCCGAAGCGTAAGCCGCAATAAAGAGTTGTACCAATCTTGGTCACGCTGAAGAAAACACTGTTGATTACATGTACTATATTACACCGAAAACCGATATCATATTAGTGACAGCATCTCAAATGATGCCGCCTGGAAGAAGTTTGGGAGAGGGGGGGGGGGGGGAGAGGAAAGCGAATTCTTTCGAGCTTTGCTGAACTGTGATAGTACAATATTGTTATTGTTCATTCTCCTACAACAGGATTTATCGTTAGAAGGCGACGTTCCTGGTTTCAACTTCTTGTAACGGCTCGCTGAAGAACAGTGGAATGACGGTCTTATATTTTTACGACGATATTTTACTATTACAGGCCATGAAAGCGTATGACCTAACCCATATAGTAAACCTACTATTCCAGTTTCGCCTTGACCATCTGAGAGATGGAAAATAAAACACTGTTAGCCTGTGTGTGATACCATTTTGCCAACCACAAAATTAACGACAACTGTTACAATGTGCAAATTTGGGTGTTTATTGTTGACTTTTGTACACCACTGAGGGACTAACTGCTGTTACCCAAGGGGTGTACATAAAACCCGCTCCCGTTACACAAATCCGCGTTTCAGTAGGAAATTGAATTTCAACAGCACGGCCAAGCTTATACCAAGAATCTAAGCCATTCCAAGGAGAGAACTCAGATTGGCGGTTTACATCGCAGAAAAGAAAACGACAGATGAACGAGGAAAGCCTGCTTCTGCTCCACTGTTGCCATCAAAAAAGACCACTTGCGGGAGTCTGAAGTCCCCGCTCCTCTCAAAATATCCCTCCGGAAGCGAAGACAAGCTGCCAACGTAGCGCTAGTTCCGATTCATTTCTCTTACAAACCCCTAATTATGTACGTTGAAAGACTGTCAGTCAAGAATACTCAAAAATTCACTTTCTCGCGTCACGTGAGGTGCGACCAGTGCTTACAGCCGCTATATTTCCACACAATCTTAGAAGTATACGAACGTCACCACGCCATCACACAGTTATCCATAACAAACATCTCCAAAAGAACAGTTTACTTGTCTTAATAAATAAGGAATAACTTATCACAGTTACACCCGTATGTGTCGGTAATCTACCACAAATGAAAGTAAGCAATGGGTAGGCACGAAAGTACGACGACGTTAACATCCATCTACCTATACAACCGCCGATTACTAATGAGTTAGCCGGAAGAAATGTACTTATTTGGTTATGAGACACACAGATCTGACAGCAATTCACTTCCTCTGCAACAACGAGACTTGAACATACGATTGAGCATACGCACAAACTGGAGAGAGAACACAGTTTTTGTTGTGGGTAGAGAATTAAGGCACAGTTGCATATAATATGAAGCGTAATTGCTGAACCAATACGCCCGAAATTGCAAGTATAAACATAATTGTGCAGCGCTGGTCTCACTGAACTCTACAATAAGTTTAAATCAAAGGTGATTGACGCTAGGATTTGAGGCCTCTTATAAGATGGGAGGAATAACCAAGAATCTAGCGAGTATTGTTGAACAATCACAGTTGGGAACATGTCTATGGATCCAATATGTTCGATGAACTCACCCTTATTTCAAATCACTTCTTTACCAAAAAACAAAGACAAACACTGTGCTCAAAACTGACTACCACTAGTCTCGCTTCCTGGAAAAGAATTAAAAGCCACTGCCTAGATTGAAATTAGAAATAGGTTCTGCCTATATAACAGTTGATCGCTCGCCACCCAAAAATCGCTTCCGTGAGGACCTACAGCGCCTAAACCCCTTCATCGGGAAGGCTACACACCCTAGTATTCTACGCATAGCCAACCGAACGAAAGGAAGACAAGCTCGATGAGTCACTAGAATTCAGCATCATATAGCTCCAAACGGATCGGTTACGCCTCATTCCAGTAGGTATGTCCTCCTTTATGATGACGAACGCGAATATAGCAATGAGGATAACCATGGCGCCCATTAGAAGCCATAACGTGGACGACGACGGCAGGGTCTCGTGCGGATGTCTGAAATTGAAGGTTGTTCTTCTAAATGGGTACTGTTGAGAGGGCTAAACAACTGCTCCACTTAGTAAGAGAGGCAGATGAGAATCAAACGTACTTGCTCACGACCAGGTTGCTGGCGCTGTTCCGCAACGGGAAGTATCGCATGTGATAGATCATCGCACCAAGAGCCCACTGCACTTCCTGACCGGCAATGTTGTACGCACTCTGAAAAGACAACGCTTCACAATGAGACGTCGCTTGAAGGATGCATGTGCAAGTACATCATGAAAAGTCGTGAAGGGCTACATATGTAGCATTAACGTTAACACGTTAACATCTTCATCAGGATTGTGTGACACCTCTATTTCTGTGCTCCGTTTCTGGATGCCTTTAGCCTTCTGTTCCATGCTTCGGATTCCGTTTCTCTCTGGACGTGATGGTGGAGGAAAAATGAAGGCGCTATGCGATTTAGGGGAAGCACATTCTGCTATGCTTGGATTTGTTCAATGCGCAGCTCACGGTAGGACAGCAAGTCGAACTTTTCTTGGCGCAATCCGCTCTAGGATTTCGTTGGAACATAAGACTATAGTAAAAAAAAGAGTGAAGGAAAGTCGTCACTACAACTGCAACCTCCTAACGCTCATTGCGCCAAAACTAAGTTGCCAACCATCACGAGCAAAAGCTAGTGGCGTAGTTTTGAACGCTAATCAACATCTGTACAAAAAAGAACTGCTCTTGAACTGGTGTCAGAAGAGGTTGTAAAACAAGCTGAGCATTATTACCCTGAACGGAAGTTAGACTGACAGTCGAAAGAGAAATTAACGACAAACAACATAGAAAAACTAAAGATCTAACCGTAGGTAAGCACCCTGCGCTAAAAATCTCGTACCTCTAAGCTCCTACAAAACTGTTATCGAACTTGCTACAAATATTTTTATTTTAAAGTACAATGAACCAAAAGGTTTAACGAAAGCTGTGTGGTGCACTCATGCAGACTATCGATCTTTATTTGATCGACGATGCAAATCCCATTCACATAGCGTCAGGAATATTAATAATACTGAAGAAGATGGAGGGAATACATTCTTGGAACGACTCCTTAGTTGAGTTTTCAATTTGGAAAGTTATTGTAATTCTCTAGTCATCCATTAAGCCTTGCAAAAAAAACTATCGTATTCAACAATGATTTCAAAAACCAGTATAATTCTGGTTCCGTTTAGAACACCATTCCGGTTCGAAAAACGATGAGCCTACATAAATATTAGGTCTGCCCTGAAACGCAGCTTCAACTTAACGATTCGCAAGTAATCTTAAATAATAGCAGCTGCTTCTCAAGATCAAGATAACAATGCCATTTAGCCGAATATAGCGGAGGAGAATCCACAACGCAGCCCAGCCTAAAGAATGCATCCAAAAACAGTGCCTTTACTGCTCTTGGAAATGGCACGAGGAAGTCTTATAACAGCGTGTTTGCCGTTATTGGACATTTATCGGCGATCAAATCTCTTGCACTAGGCGGGACTTGATCCAGCACCATCTGCTTTCCAGGCAGGGGTTACCGCAGATGATGTGTGAGATCAAACAGCGCCGGTGGTTTAAGGCACAGCATTCAGCGAAAGCAGAGGGCAAGGGTTAGAGTCCTGCTTGGCGCAGTAATTTTGACCACCACTAAACATCCAGGGCGGCATACAACCTTTGCACTAGCCGCACCGTGCGCTGTTTAACCAAGGTAGGACGGTAAGTCATCGGAGAAGTGTTCACACTGCAATATAATTCACCCATTTTCAAAACGACACAATGAGAGTGCGAGGATAACGAAGCGGTACAGAGGAACAGGAAAACTCTTTTGTTTTTCCATCCTTCACGGCAGAAGATACTTCAACACGACTGATACCTTGTGTCAGAATTATATCTACACAGGACTACTTCACCAAGTCGGTAATCGTTATGCGACCAAGCAGGTATACTTAAAACATGAACTTAAATTGTTTACATCAAGGAACTTGCCTGAAAATGATTGTGTTCCCTATCGACCTCAAAGCCGTCGTGAAGAACTGATGTTATCCATGCCGATTTGAAGCACTGACTTTTCAGTCGATCCTCATTTGACTTCGGGTACAACTTCCGACGAGCAGCTGCCTTTAATCAAAACGAAATTTCAAATCAATGATGGCTCAAGGGAAACAAAACAAGACCTGTATAGAAGACCACCGCTGTGAACAGTACTGTTTCGATTTTTCAGCAATTACAGTATGATTGTAGGGACCGCCAAGAGACAGCACTTCATCCAGCGAATACCAGTACTCAGAGAAGCCGTACAAAACCATTGAAGAAAGAGAAACCTATAAAAATGAAGAACAACATAATGAAAATTAAAAGAAATGGAGACATGGCAGCGGCGTGGACACACACCATAGGTGCAGCAACATTTCCAAAGAAGCAGTTGGGTTTGCAGAGCGATTTTGGATTAACCGACGGCTTCGTCAGTAAATTTGAGATTTGCTTAACACATCCTTCCCAGTCGCCAATTCCCTAGAAAGAGAGATACTTAGCACTTCTCTGAAATGAGGATCAAGCCAAGATGGAATGTACCACTAGCTACCTTTCGAACGAACACTGTACCGTCACTCCGATTGATGACCTTCTGTAGGTTCACCGGCATACATTCGTCTCTAACGTAGCCCTCCTTCGTTTGCAGAAGCCGATCGCTTAGTTCCTGCTCGTACTTTCGCAGCCCTAAGAACGTCGACTTCTGCTGACGTTAAGTTACGATATTCTCAATTATTCTCAAGCCGCCAAACCTTCATTGACACCGTAGCCCAAAAATGTGGTCACGAAGAGCTTGTACTTGTGCCTGTCATCATCGTCACGGCAACCGAGATTGACCTGAACAGATTGCATCAGCATCTCATTGACTTTCTGTCGATTCAGAAATGTTGAGGTATTGGGCGCAGTGCACATCTACAATGCTATCAGGAAGTCGGAGACCCACATTTTCGACGTTTTCGCTTCGAAATTCATCATCTGGCTGCATTTCAAATGCGATTTGCATGCTCGCACCACCCATGTCAATCATTCCAACGGTGTCCGGCCGCGCTTCCTCCGAAGAATTGCTAATGTTGAATTTACCTAGAGCAGAAGGACTCAGAGAGATGTGCGAAAAGCAATTATGAAAACACTCCTCAAAACATTGGAATTCTAGCGTTGCACCTTAGATGCGAATTAGAACGTCCTTACCTAAGATGTAGTTAACAGCGATCCAGCTGTAGATTCCTTCCCATTTGCCTTCAATCACTCGTATGTGCTCTTTCATAATCTAAAAATTAAGAAATGAACAACTTTAGATAGATGCAATAAGATGAATCAGATGCAATAATAAGGACTCTCGAAGGAAAACGTTCAAATTCAGTAGTAAAACCGCCATTTCTATCCAATAAAGTGAAAATATTGCTGAGAAACGAGTTTAGTCTAATAATGAAAAATACAAGAACGGCAAGTTTTACATAAAAATTTCATATTCAACCCTTAGCTCTCCATGATCAGCGCACAACGAAAATTTAGTTTCGGAAATGGCAAGCTCGACAACGCGGAACTGCTATCCTTTGACTGTTGTTACTTTATCATGCTTACTAAAATTGCGTTTTGCAGCGTGACTCGTCTGATCGATTGGAACAAACATGGAAAACCACCTTAGGACACCCGAAGCAACGATGCTTAATACACCGCACAAGGATCAAAGGTCCCCATCGAGAACTGACCGGGAGAAGTGATGAAACAACACTAGAAGGGCGGTTCTAACCTCCAAGTAGGACAAACGTTACTGAAAACGATTAACAAATGTTATTGTTGAGAGCAACAATAAGATTATTTTTGAGAATTATCCGAAATGATGCCCTAAGGGAACACATCCGCACAAAAATTCGTCGTGATAAAATAGATGCTTTGGTATGAGCTTAATTTCATTATCATACATTAATTTTCATACAACTTGTTTAGTCCCAAAGATGTGTCCACAACAAAAATAATAAAACAAATACAAAACTGAAATCTTGCGGGCTTGGTTTAGAAAAACGTGATGCATAGTGACGAAGCTCGGAAGCGAATACACAAGCGTTCGAAGTAGACGAAAATTATTGAGAAAACGCTTACCTGCATCGGCGTCATTTGTGGTAGCTTCGTATGAAGGTCACTGAGGATAGCAGCTTGTTGCCTGAAGATCAGCTGAGCTAGAAACCAGCTTCTCACCAGGAAAGGACCTCACGCATATGTCTGATCAGCGAAAATACACACTGCTGCGAGAATCCTCGCCTTTCAATTAGTGAAGAACTACGTTCCATTTTTGTCAAGACCTTGAACCTACTGAGTTAGTAGGGCTGAAATTCTACTATGGAATAGCACATTCTCACAACGCAACAGTTTCCAAACATCGACTATGCAAAAAACAAACAAGAATACTGCTTCTTAGGCGCAGGGTGAGATTCTTGATTCTCGTAATAGTGTTCATTTCGTCGTTCGGACAAAAGCCTGAGACCCTTCTCTGTTCATTACTTTCGTTTCTTCTAGAAGAATACATGTTAAGCATTAGCATTAGCAATGACCTAACGCAACCACCAATTAGTTGAAAAAATTCGCAATTAATTGATGACGCAAAACAGATAAGAAATGGCAAAAGAAGTATAGTTGGAATACCGCTGTTCTTTACAGCGCAATCTCTGAGTCCTCTCAAGCATATAGCAATCATGCAAAGCAAAGAAAGTTGAGTACTTTGCTGGCGTTTGGGAGCATTTGATTTGGATTTGCAAGTATAACCGCCCTCGCTGCCCAACCAAAGCAAACACTCATAGAGGACTGAAAATTGGATAAAGACATACTTCTCAGGAACAAGACGCATTCCAGCGGTGGCCAAAAGGAAAACCGGCGTGTACGGCAGCTTATCGTGAGGGATGAACTGTGTTGCATAGTCCAACAAAGGCTTTATGTACTCTAGAAGCAGACCGTAAATAGGATGAAGACAGATT
The DNA here is from genome assembly GCA_947396885.1 of Heligmosomoides polygyrus polygyrus. Taxonomy (NCBI): domain Eukaryota; kingdom Metazoa; phylum Nematoda; class Chromadorea; order Rhabditida; family Heligmosomidae; genus Heligmosomoides; species Heligmosomoides polygyrus. The sequence continues at coordinate 32,761,472 of OX377205.1, read as the reverse complement.
TTCGCATAAAACACTCTACCTGCAGCTTGTTCGGGATGATCTTGAAAGGAGCTCAAACCAGGGTAAACTTTCTTCACTACATGATTGTTCAGATGATCAAGAGCCGGAGAAATGTTGATCAGCTCCTTGTCTGGAAAAGCTACGATGCGCTCTACTCATACAATAAAATGACATCGAAGAATAGCTGTCCCAATCTAGCAAATGATCTTACAATTCGCCCTGAAATTAGCACTCTCGAAATATTAAAAATTACCTGAGTTACTGGTCCAAGTGTACAAGAAGAGCCGAGTGCCAGTCGATCCCGCATCCATGATAACGCCGTAGGACTTCTCACCTTCTTCATCTAGAATTTAAGCTCGAAAAGAGGCAAGCGATGCGAAAATCTACTACAGAACACACCTGAATAGGACTTGCCGCTGATGTAGTTGCTGATTGCTCCACCATGGTCGGAGTGGTTGACTAGCAAGTACAGTGGAATACAGACGATGAATACCCCTACAACGCACAGGGCGCGCGACGTCATACGAACCATCAAACGACCTCAACTCGACGGCGCTACGAAGACCATACCCAGCCCCCGCCGAGGTGAACCTGCAAACACTTAGAAAGAGATTGCCCTATGGAACAAAAAGGCGATATCGAGTATTGGCTAGATGAGAAGCAATGGCCTCACGCGTGGGCAAACGACGGCATGTGACACTGATAGCGAGAAGGTTTTCCTCTAAGAGACGTAGGAAAAGGCATATAAAAAAAAACTTGGAATAGGGGAATATGGAATAGCAGGGGCTACCTGTCGACAGCAGGTTGTCGGCGCCAACCCCTCGCTGACGGGTCCCAGAAGTGTAACATATACCTAAGATCACACAAACTTGGAATCGAGAAACACTTAAGTTCGTTAGATGTTATGTTTTTCTTCGATTACATTCATTTTCTTGTATAGCGCACAAACATGTGCAATAAATCAATAAATCAATATAAAATACTCAGGGAAGATAAGGGCATGTAACTTGATGCCATGGTTCACAAGAAACTAAGTACTCACAACCAATTCTAACACTTGAGCACCAGAGACTTGGGACCAGATTCATCAAACGCTTACCGTCCTCTAACGGTGAAAATACCGCCAAACCCCCTGATACGAGATTCATCAGCACAGGTTTGACGATGTTTTGACGGAGCGGGCGCTAAACGGGTGATGAATCTGGCCCTTGGAGGCTCTTCTCCCCATCCAATGTCTCAAGCGCTATAAATACCATACATACCGACCTTTTCTAGCCTTCCAGAAGTATAGGAGGTCCTTAAGAGCAGAACTGGCTGCATATGTCAGCAGTGAAGGCTTTGAGCTGTTCGATAGGCAAAATAGTTGAACCGAGGGCGACGAATCTTGAAGGTCAAACACTTACGTTAGCTATCGAATTATTGGCGCCAGGGTTGCTCTCAGCATCTAATTGAGCACGGTTCTCAAATAGGGTCACGCATCCAGCGAGGACAGATCATCGCCCTAATTCTGGTATAGAGCTCGAGGGAATAGCTCGAGCTCTGTTCAAATGGAAATCTACTCAACAGAGAAAATATGCGGATCCAACGTAGTAAAGAGCGTGGCAAATTTTTTCTTGGGCGCAATGTGGCTCAGGGGGGGGGGGTCACCCTCCTACTCAGTTGTTGTCCGCCTTAGTAAAGGATACGTGTGTGTGAAATTACATCGGAAATGGCCTACCTCAGTTCACTGTAGGGGTAGAACACACCAGTGCTGCAAAAAAATTCCGGTTTCAAAAAGCACAAACCGTTGTGTAGGGGGGTGACCCCCCCCCCCCCCCCGAGCCACATTGCGCCTTATCTTGATCACCATGGCCTAAATAGCGGAAGTAAGGCTGCGTTTGCTCAGTGGGGCCGACTGGAGAGGCGACAGGGAACGTGAATTCACCCGCTTGAATCTATATCAAACAACACGGTGGTTAACCGGGAATGAGATGATCTGGCGAGGTCATGACGCGTAATCCAGGCTTGTCATAAGGCCAATGCGAGGGACAGAAGGGGATATAGGTCAGCGTATGCCAAGCATCCTGTCAGACCCGCCACGCACTCTTCTATAGGGATTGTTGTGGAGGCAGCTTGAATGCGTTTTTGGCCATTCAATGCCTTACGGTGACCAGCGCATGGGGAAGTCAGTTCTGGCTTTCCACACAAACTTGACACCTATTAAGAGACCCGGCCTAAGCGGGAACGAAGCGAGCAGCGAGATCCAGGATGTACCCGACAATCGACGCCCCTCTGACTGTGGTTCCGTCGCCTCTTTGACAGACAAAATATAAGAATTCCTAATTTGTAAGTGTCGCAGCAAACCATTCGAGTACCTTCCGGGAATCGGGAACGCCGGCGGCGCGTCAAACTTACACACGATATGTTTATAAGTATAAACTACCCTGAAAGGAATGAATTCTCTTGTGGACAAATTTCTGACAATTTGCATCTTTCTATCTTTTCTTATTTTTTTTGTATTATATACGACCCAGCGTCCTATGGATTGCAGGCGCCTCCCCTAACGTCACGGGAGCAGACTACGGAAATCCCTTCAATTTCGGCCAGATGCAAGACAGCGTATCACGGGAGAGAGAATCCTTGGATTTTCATCGAAGCGCACAAAATCTGTGTTCGTCCTATTCTGGAGAGAGGCACTGCTGTTTTCTCGCCTTAAAAAAAAACAATTTCGTAGATGTCATAGAGGAACTTCAGAATAGCTTCACTCACAAGGTTCTTCTGTGATGCACAGGTCTAGGTTAGCAGTTCATTCCCAATGGAAAAGAAAAAAGGAAACAACTTGGACTACCTAGCTTGCAAAGCGGGAGAACTAGAAATGTTCTGATGGTTCTGAAAGTGATTACCTGTAAAACCGTGCTGAATTCTAGTGATATTCTTTACCAGCCACCTTCTAGAACTAGAACAGGACGGGCTAAACTGAGGATTCCAGTTAATAGGTCACAGGCACGTCATAAAAGCTTTCACATGAAGCTGCTTAATGAGAATATACTCTCTTTACCGCTCTCCATTTTTATAAAAGCTGCTTTCATCTCATAGACAGAGATTTTCCGATGGGTTCGTTCCTCACTTGCAGTTTAATTTCCATGTCTCCTATAGTACGTTGCAGTTCTGAGTTTTCCGGTGTTTTGCTTCACGTCTAGATGCCGCTGTGAATCGTGTGGGCATGACCAACACCTACAAAGATAAGGAAGAGGGAGATGGGAGAATTAAAGGGCTCTGAAGGAGAAAAAAGGTGCGATGAGAAGCGGACCCCACCCTCAGTGGAGAGCACGAACTCAAATCCAAGCTCCCCTCAACACGCACGTCCAGGATTCAGTCTATGTATGTGTTCTCCTTACCAGTCTGTTATTCCGGTGTCATTCTAGCGTTAGATGGCGTCACCGCTAGGGGCTGGATTCATCGACTTACAGCAAATTAACAGAGAAAATACAGCTGAAACCTCCGATAGCACGGCGAAATGCTTCGCCATATTGCTTGATAAGCCGCGTTCTCAGGCATTTTGACTGTATTTTCACCGTTAGATTGCTGTAACTCACTGATGAATCCGGCCCCAGGAAAGCATAACATGGTATCCTTCCTTAGGTTGTGTATAGAACGATAGAATGCCAAGAAGGAAGTGCACCTCTCCCACCGCAATCAACTTTGACCCTGGAGCATCTGTTGAAAAACCTGCTCTCCAGGAATATCTACCTGATTTCTGTTTCACCTCTTCCGTTATTTGAAGCTCGGTGCCCGCTCCAATACGAGACCTTGATCGTGGGATACCCAAACACGGTTTTTGAGCTCCTCTCCGCTGACGCGGAGGAGAGCACAGAACTAAGCAAGGGAAGGAATTCCAGGGTGTGTCTGATCTAACTTGCCCGTTTTAGATACATTGCCGATGTACAGCGGGCACCAGTCCGCTTAGTACCGAGAAGAATAATGTAAGGATTGGCATCTTCTTCGCTCTAAACCCTTTGGTCGAATTGTTTAAGTGTTACCAAATATAGGAGGGGTCTACGAAGTCCACTTGAACCATCAATGAAATAAAGAAATGGAAGCGACAGGAATGGAATAACGTAAGCAGCCTACTTCAACTCCTCGTTGACAGCACGGATGCACCTCCAGGCCTTCTGAGTCAACTCGCAGCGACGAAAAACTAGACAGTTCGTCTACCAGACAATCGACACATCGCACGACATCGAAAAAGACGACGAAGCTCGGACCGGCCTCCCGGATCTCTGCCTGCGTGGATTCCACAGACCGCTGCGCTTTATCTCCAGGATTGGCCATGGAGCGCCGCAGCTGAGGCCGGGCGCGGACGAGCGGGCATTATCACGGATCCTGCCAACCCTAGTAGACCACACTTTTGTGATCCGAGAAGCACACCGAGGGCTATGATGCGCAGAGCTGTAACTGGAAAGTGTAACGAGCTCAGACAGAGCCACTTACGCAGACCTACAGCAGTTATCGTGCAGGAGCTCGTTCAAGAGCTTTCTTCACCTCAGATTGGTTATTAATTCTTCTTCTTCTTCTTCTTCTTCTTCAGCGTTTGTCCCGCTTCGTTGCGGGGTTCGCTATTCTGGTGTCATGACGCCACCTTTCCCGATCCAGCGCTAGATCGGGGTGGACACCAGCTACTTTCAAGTCCGTATGTAACGTATCAGCCCAGCGCTGCTTCGGGCGCCCTCTAGGCCGCTTTACTATTACGTCGAAGTTAAGGTTTATCTTGCGGACGCTGTCTTCCTTTCCACGCAGAACGTGGCCGTACCATCGCAAGCGAGCTTCGCGCATCTTGTCCGCTATCGGCGCGACACCAAACATCTGTCGAATAGCATCGTTTCGGATGCGGTCCATGCGCGTGACTCCAGCCGTCCAGCGCAGCATCTTCGTCTCCATGACGTTGAGGCGCGCTTCAACTTCCTTGGTCGCAGGCCAACACTCAGCGCCGTACATTGCTACCGGCCGGATGACTGCTCTGTAGATCTTCGACTTAAAGCGCTCTGGTATCTTCTTGTCGCAGAGCACGCCAGTCAACGAGCGCCACTTGAACCAAACTGCACTTATACGTGAATTCACTTCGACCATCAGTTTGCCGTCAGACGCGACTGCTGATCCCAGGTACATAAAAACTGAAGTGCGTGGGAGCTCGATGCCGTTAACCTTGATGGAGCTGGACTCAGTAACGTCCGTCGTTAGATATTCGGTCTTCTTCACGTTCAATCTGAGTCCAAAGCGCTCCAAGCGATCACACCAAGCTTGCAGCTTTCGCTCTAGTTCACCTTTATCTTCGCTAGCGAGCATCACGTCATCGGCATAAAGCAACGTCCAGGGGACGGGCTTCTGAAGATCTCGTGTGATGGCATCCATGACGACAACAAAGAGCAGTGGGGAAAGCGCAGACCCCGGTGTACTCCGACAGAGATGGGAAACTCCATCGAGGTCCCAGCTGCAGCTTGAACTCGACTCTTTGGACAAGAGTAGAGAATTCAGATTGGTAATTAATTAATTATTATATATTATATATTATTTAATTATTATAGCTAATCATTTTTCTTTTCCTCTTTAAGATGACTTCTCCGTACCTGAAAGGAGGGCGATGGTGGAACAGCTCACCGCCCCTTCGGTAAGCGGTGCTGGAAATTTGAACAGGACGATTAGATGGAATATCAGAAGAGGACAACAAGATGTTATCCCTGGCAGCTTGGTAAGTGGTAGTTATACCATTTGGACGCCGAATTGGACACTTTTTAAATCAAGTTGGACACTTTGAACGTCCAATTGGAGGTTTTACCGTCAAATTGAACACTTTTCTAAGCTAGCCTAAGACTTCTGAAATGAAAGCCAACTCTTTAAAATCGAAATGTGCTTCTCCTATATTAAACTAAATGCTCTCCAAAAGGGTTAGAAAGATTTTTTGTTCGAGGGAGGTTTTAGTATGATTTCTTTGAACTTTTAATCCACTTCCCAATAAGTTAACACTTTGTTTGAAATTTTGAAGGCTTATATTAAAGAGCAGAAAGACGGCCACCTTTTGTTGCCAAAACATAAATTGCGCCACGCTCCGTCTGGAACTTCGCGATTTTTATTCGATTGATAGCAAAATTTCTGTTTGCATGCAGTTTATATTTTTATTTTACTTGTTTATTATTTGTTTATTTTTCTGTTATTTTTATCTATTACTCTTTTATTATTTCATATATTCATATATTTTTTTATTTATTCATTTATTTAATATATATTTAATATTTTTGTTGATTTATTATTTATTTTTTATTTCCTTTATTCAAATTTATATTTACGTTCTCCTAGAATTCTTCACTTTGCCAATGCGCTGCCGATGGTGAGCAGTACATTCTTCACGATAGTGGCGACGTCATTTACCTTGCCAGTATGATGCTGTGGAACGAGGTGTTCAGTACACTACAACTGCGCACCGTTGTGGTGAGACCCCTTCTTCTTAATGTGTTCAGTAAAGAAAGTAAGAATTCTATTATTTCAGGCTGATGGGAGGTTCAAGCAAATTCCCCCGGAGCTGAACCCAACAAGAACGTCTCAGCTTTACACCATTATCGGAGAGTTCGACGCTGGTCATACTTTCCCACTGCTGTACGCGTTTCTGCCGGACGGCGGGGAGGAGACTTATTACAATATGTTTAGGTCAGGAATATGCACTTGAATGAGCTTAATACGATCTAAACTTGGGTTCGTTATTCTACAATGTTGTATTGCAGGTGCTTCAGAATGCAGATCGAGGTGTTGCGGCCATCGAGGCTGACCACTGCAACTTCCTGGCTGAATTTGAGCTGCTGGCCATAAACTCCATCCGGGCCATAATGGACGTGAATTACCACGGATATGTGGCACTAAGTTCTGAAATGCCTGAAATAATTCAAACTTCTAAAATAGCGTCCTTTCAGGTGCCTTTTCCACTACATGCAATGCATATTGCGGAATAGGGACTCCCACCAACTGCGTGGGACTGCTCGTTAACGGCAGCTGTTGCCGTGTTCTTCAGAAGGCTACAAGTACTGCCTCTGCTTGCGACGCAGCACCACGCTATTTCTGAGGCGCTCGTGCACCCACGTGTGCCAGTGGTGACAGCCGAAGTAGAAACGAAGCTCTGTGAATTCATGGGGTACTGGCATGACAACTGGAGAACACTTGGACGCTTTGTTGGGCTCTGCGATCACTCAGCTAATTATGGGAGCAGAACCACCAACTTGGTTGAGGGCTTCCATAACAAGCTCCGACAGTTTTGCCCCAACAGGGCTCCCTCGCTTACCGAGCTGCTTCAGTTCCTAGGAAACGAGATCACCTTGGCGAAGTCTCGCATAATACCGCTACGCCGAGGTGAGATTGCCCCATGCCAAATCCTGTCTGAAGAGCAACAACGGCAGGCAGCAGCGGCTCGCAGCGGAATTTCGATGAGCATTTTACGAACTTTCATAACGGCACACAACTCCCTATGAAGATGACATTAGATCAATTATAACGACGTCTTATTATGTGAGCAACGCTTGGGCCCATGCAAGCACGCAGTGTGCATCTAGTTTTCAACACTGGGTCCAGCCAACGTTGGAAATTTCTTAATCCGGTTGTAAGCGAAAGCAGACTGAAATGGGATGTCGTCCGTCCGATATTTTGAGTCTATAAATGTCCACTACCTTGCCTTCTTGTATTCAGGGAAAACGTTTTTTCCACCAACTTCTTTCTCTGTACAGTCACGATTGAAGAAACATGGTCTCAGGACGTCTGAAAGATTTCGTGCGGCTGGCAGTGTGCCCGTCCTGACTTCCTCAAACTTCATGCGCTGGTTCATTTGAAAGCGTCAATGTCTTCAAATCCGTCTTCCGTCATCTTCAGATTTCCCGCACTGCCTCTAATGAAAGTGCTAGCCACTAAATTCGCCTTCGACATGTCTGTTGATAAGAGATGTTAGTTGAAAACAGTGTTCAGGCATAATAATGTTCCCCGCTCCTTCTTCCTATAAAGGCACAAAGACCTCACAACATCATACTTGTGCGAGAATCAGATATAGCTTGTCGTGAGTATCGAAGTGCATTGGAAGTCTGGCGAGGGTCCGCTGCGGGCGGCGCGGTCAGGTCGTGCGGCAGCGCGGTCAGCAGTATAAAGGACGACGCGCCCGAATCACGCGCCGGATTACGGTGGCAGGAAATTCCGGTTGAGTTCTATCATTCAGTGTATAGAGCTGCCCTTTTTCCATTTTTTCTGTTGTTTTCCTCCTTTTTGTTGTCGCAATACTCCATATGAAATACATATACATAGGCCCTCCTAAATCGCACTGTACCACGCACCATGTCGTTCACCAATGGCTTAATCCTGTTTTTGAAACCACATATGAAATAGATGCCATCTGTACATAAATAAATAAATAAATTATTACCATAGCGGTATTCACTCGTTCAGTGTTGTCTAAGTCAGTGCTTTTTACACAGAAGGGGGGAAATTCGCTTACTAGCATGCAATCCGGACTATGGTGAGCGTTCGTCGTCATTCTGGATTCCTATCGTCGTTTTTATCTCCTCTCACTGATCACCAAGGGTTGTGAAAATCTCACCAGCCATCAGGTCACACTTCCTTACTCCATAATACAATGCTTAAGCAGGTTCGAAGCCATTCAGGTTTGTCTAATAGAAACGCTAAGCTTGGATTGTCTTAGCGAGAATAGCCCCATCGAATGCTACAGTGGAGGGGCATGTCGATTCACGTGGCATGCTTGTGGAGGTTGGCGGTAGAGGAGAGTCGGGCAGTGGACCGCGAGGAGAGAGGACGGGGGGTGGAGGCGCGAGACGACGCGACGAAAACACGCGCGCCGCCTCGGTACCCTGCCAGGGGACCAGTTCTCCGGCAACGGAGCGGGCATCCATAAGGATTACGGGGCAGCTCGATCCCGAACATGTTGAGCAGGGATGTGCGGAAATTTTTCTGGGAAAAGCGGAAGACGAAAGACGGAACGGAAACGCTCAAAAATGGCCGGAAACCGGAATACGAAAGGCGGGAACGGAAATGACACATATTCCCCATTTTTTCAAAAGTGCATCTAAAACGGCGTCAGAAGCGGTTTCTATTGCACGTTTTTCTTGTTCAGAACTTTGGACTTTTACCATATCTAGTTCCCGCGACGGGTTTTTCACTGACTTTTTTGATGCTGCTATTTTTTGAACTGTAGGCTCAACCGACCTAACCACTGGAGGTTACTTTCAGACCCGCACTAAAAAGCCGACTCTGGTGAAGTCTAAAACTGGAGTAGCCACCTAAATCATTTTCCAACCAGAAAAGAGATTCCTCTCAATATTTTTAGAAATCTGTGGCATCGTGGACAATCTGGTGAATGCTCAAATATCTGCATGCCCAGTATTAGCATTTGCATGACAATCAGCAGAACTAGTACTCAAATTTCGTTCTGGGATCTAACGATAAGATGATAACAGGATTACTGATCATGGTGGGTCCACCCTTCACAGGAATTTCAGTATGTGCCAGCTTAGCACCCCCACGTACAAGGCGACACTGATGGGCAGTTCCTAGATAGTTTTCGAAGCAAGAGTTTTGTGTTAGAATTGTCAGAATTTAATAAATCACCATAATCAATCAAAATAACAGCTCATGGTAGATATTCGTGATGCTTCATTAAAAATGTAATGCATGACTCTATATGGATGAATATCACACCTAACGAAATTAAAAATTGAAATATTAGACCTTTGATCAGTAACACTGATTAAGTCTTGGAGCAGACAACAGCATGACACAACCTTCACTGAACCCTATGTTTCATTATATTGCTCTATATGCTAATTAAGTTTTTGCAGATATTTGTAACTAGTGGATCAAGAATTTTATGATCATTCAAATGTGAAGTGCATTTTTCTAGCATACAGTACACACATAGCCTTTGCGGCACATTATTTTTGCCCTGCACCTAGTTGCCATTTTTGAGCGCTTTTTTTGGTAGTCTAAACAATTGCAAGAATATTAATACTAGAGTTGTCAAACAGTATTACTCTCACAATTATATGAAGGAGAACTCTTTTTGATTGATGAGCTGATTGTGTTCAATAGAAAACTAGTGTTGAACAATGCCTATTTCCGTTTCCGCCTTCCGGCCCAAAATCAGTCGAAACACGAAACGGAACGGAAGAGCCCAAAATGGCCGGAAACCGGATTTCGGAACACGGAAACGGAAATTCCGCACATCCCTGATGTTGAGTCATCGCGGTGAGACAGATTCCAGACGGAAGAGTCCCGGCGCCTACGCCGACTCTACATCTCTAGCTGCACGTGCAATTCATGCGATTGCTTTTCTACGATGGAGGGACTTCACATGAGATCCAAAAGAAAGAAGATGTGGCGGAATTTGGAAGTACCATTGTTGCGAAATGGTGTCGTTCGAACCGGTTCGAGTGATGTTTGCTCCCTCACAGCAAAAGGGTAGAGATATAGCGATCGACTCAACCAGTAAAACACTCCATTTTGTTTTAAAATCGCTTATTGCTGATACGTGTATCCGTAATGGCTCTTTTCCATGGTCAAACTCAGGTACCATACGAATATGTGCAATTGGACGTGTTCGAGAGGAGGCTAGATAGAGCCCTCCGAAATACATTTGCTGAACCCTTCTACCATCGAAAATCTTTGGGTGTATGGGCAGCAGATGAGGCGGCGCTGTGGTCTCACGTAGAAGGCCGTGAATCCACCATGGTGGGTCGAAAGCCTGACGAAGCGCCTACTTTCTGATATCCTACATTCAGTACTCTCGGCACCTCCTGGACGTTATCTCCCAACCTTACGTGCTCAGCTACATCGAGGTCTTGGACTGTCATCACGGAACTTACAAATCCAGTCATTCTTCTGCATTCGCCAGGCAAAAATAGCATCAATGCAAAACATGGCAGGTAATCTTGTTGACAAACTCAAAGGTGTGTCTGACCATCCAGTAATATTTGCGTTGCAGATTTATCAGAATTCCTCACCACCGTCATCGATGCCGCAGGTCGTATCAACTACGTAAAGCTAGCAACAGAATCCTTCGATGACGCCGTTGGTCGATACGCGCAACTCTGCCAAAAATCTTACAACATGATCAACCTTACTATATACTGGTCACAACACCTCGCACTGATCCATTTCAACAGCACCTGGTATTTGGCTCCGCGGGACTCGATCTTAATGATGCAGAATAAGTGTGCAGACATGATCTCTGTTCTCTGGTACGCTAGTATCGCTCAAGGTTCCCTCTACCCTTCAGACGCAGTCTCGATTCTTATCCAATTCATAAAATGCTTATGTAGGATTAGTTATCAATACAAGAATAAGGCTTATAGTATCTTCAAAACTCTAGAAGGGATTGGTATTGGAGAGAGCCTGATTGAGCTCGAGCAATGGTCTAATGCTGGCTTCCTGAGCAGAGGCCTGGGCGATGAGACAGGGTTCAACTATGATATGTCAGACTTAAAGCATCTTCTTCAGAGTGCGGATGTAGCATTTCGATATTTCGATTCGATGAGTTAATGTGTTTGTCAAAGGTATTAGGACATCCCTTGGTCGACATGGAAGCGGTGCAGAGGAGCTGCACACAAAAGCTACTAAAACATATAGTATTGATATGGTTAAACTCGAAAAGGTCATCTGTTACGTTAAAGAAAATTATATTCGCAACCATATCACACGTTACGGGGAATGGCCCCGTGTGAGCTACTACCATCAGCGCTACCTGCACTTGCTCATGCACACCATCTGGGCATTGACCCCAGTACGCCACGCCATGTCGCTAAGTTTGGTCCGACTCCTATTGACGCCTATTTTAGTGTCGAACTGTTGTCAAACATGCGATTTAGTGTGCTTGGGAACGCCATACCGTATCTGGAAGACAAGACCATCTCGCTGGTTCGATCCAAAGTCTTGTCAGAGATCATTGATCGCCATGATCCAGACAGCAAGAGCGGCTACTCATGGAAAGACACGAGGCTTTTACTAGCTTCTAGCTTCTGTCTTCTAGATCATTGATCGCCATGATCCAGACAGCAAGAGCGGCTACTCATGGAAAGACACGAGGCTTTTACTAGCTTCTAGCTTCTGTCTTCTAGACCCTGCGTAGCTACATGACCATGTGGACTACATCAAAAAGTATAGTCGCTCACCAACTCTTGAAGAGCTAATGGACTACCTCGTGATACGAGTTGTCCCAAAGTAGAAAGAGCTTAAGGAGAAATTCAGAGGTTTCAGATGCAAAACGTTCGAAGATCGCTTTCGATCGCTGGCCCAGGAGAAAAATGCAATGAGATACCTCGACGAATTCTCCGACGAAAAGGCTATGACGCTGAGTGAGCTAGACATAGTTAAAAAGTTACATGTGTTTCTTAGTTTCCAAAGAGCATACCGAGGCCATCGCATTTTCGCATTCGTCACTTCGACTCCATTTGTTAGGTACGTTGCTTTTAAACACTTATAAGAGCTTCCCTCCTTACTGAGGAGTTCCGGGGAAGCTCTTATTTTCTTTATTACTTTCTTACATTCGTCTAAGGGTAGGAACGAAACGAATGTAAGATTTTTTTCTTTCTTGTTTATTGTATCGGTTTAATTGTTAGGGCTGTCGTGTAGTTTGAACTCAAGGTTCTCCCGATTCGGCTACACGGCGGTACCTTATGGATTTTCCTATTTTACTTTCTTATATACACTCTTTTGCTGATTGAGGTATTCAACTACCTCGTGGCCGAATTGGGGCTTGATTAGCGGCCAATCGGGCCGACCATCAATAGATGGTATTCTAATTAGCTTTAATTTACATTGCTATCAACTTCAGTCTTTTTTCATCTTTATTTAAAACAACAAACTAATAACTCTTGACAATAGCCTTTCCGTAGGTTGAGCTTTCATTTTCTTTGTTTTGTAGGACGCTTTTCATCGTTCGACTCCAGGGCTCGCTTGCGGGAAACCACATCATTCGAAGTGCCAGGTTCGTCACCTATCTAAATTTGGCTTCTTTTATTATTCTATTAGTGTCACTTTATAATATCTCTCCTCCTTAGTTCTTACCTTTTTGCTTAAGTCAACGTCAGGTAAACTCATAGACCGATAGCATATCTCTCCTTTCTGAAATAAGATTTACATTCTACCTCCTTTAGTTCTGGTATTTATAATACCTCCAATAACTCCTCCTTTTCGGTCAACATACTCTCCAGCAGGGTTCCGTTCCAATCGTTCATGTTCACATTCAATTTAATGGCGGCTGTCGCGGGTTTCATCGGCTAAAACAATAGCTATTAAGGTTATTTTAACTTTATCTAGCAATCAGTAACTTATTACCATCAGAGCTCCGATGCGGATTTATCCTTTTGACATCACCACCTCAGGTATTTTTGATTTATTGTGCTCGCATGCTAGTCGTATCATCTTCCTTATGTAGAGTCTAAACATTCTGATTACTTATCAGTTCTACGAATACAATTATTGCTTACCCCAGCCGGTCTTGCTCCTGCATGCTCATAGTCTTTTCGCGTGTGATTATTATGCTGGTGCCATTTGTTCTATTGTATTCGTATTGACGTTTGCGGCCTTCCTTCATAAAGTATCTCCAGAATTCATAAGAGATACGCACCTGAAATACCTTGCGGTTTAATCTCACGTAACATTTCTAGAATAATATATCATTTCAATTAGTTAGTTAATTACTCTCACAGCTGGGTGGTTTGCATAGATCCCTGCATTTGTGGGCCAGTTGAAAGGACTGGGTTTCTCGGCAGGGTATCTAAATATCTTCCTTATACTATATACTTACTCATTCCTAGAATTAATATTGCTTACCCTAAAATGTCCTTCGCGAAATCGTCCAACAACACGTCGAATTTCTTCTTATGTGGGTTTGGCAGGCGAAGCACACGAATCCAGTCAATTAAAACCTTTCTATGTATATGTTCCTGGAAGATCTTTTGCTTTTCTTCCATATTCTAAAAAATAAATGTTCAGGTAATTAGTCCCTGTCGCAATATACTAGCATGTATAACTCTAAGTTTTTTCAAGATATCTAACACAAAGCTATTACTACTGTTAAACACAAAAGGACAGAGGAATAATGGATTCCATATATCTTTTTAGGAAAAGGGTTCCTATTGATTATATTAGTGTTATGATACTCAGCCAACATAATGATATTGATATGATACTCAGCTAAACTTTTCGATACAGGACCAATTGGATACAGTAATCTCACTTCAATTAAATTATGTTAAGTGTTACATAATTTTACTTCACCTTACTACACCTACTTTATTAACTCACTCCATTCCTACTCCATGGGTAAGTTTACGCTCATTCCTCTTCACTTTCCTTTGACATTTCCTAAACACTCCTTGATAAGAGGCTCCATCCTCTCGTTCTATAAAAACTGGGGGGTTTTTATGGGGTTCTACAAGTGGGGGGGGGGGTAGCATTGAGGGGATGCCTCCTGCTCCTCCAAAAAGCCGTCCTCTTCTTTAATTAACTTCTTTTGCTTATTCAATTGGACATATAAGGGCAGCGGTGGCCTGCAGCACTCCTGCTAACACCTTTCCTCTTTGTATATGGCTTAGGCCTGCCGTGTACTCAGATTTTGGCCTGCAAAAACACTTGTTCCTAGCAATTCTCACCAAACGCTTACCTTGAAACCAAATTCTTTAAGAGTAAGGTTGAAGGTTTTTACGTTTTAACTGATTTTGGCAATGAACACTATGCCTCTATGTGTCGTCGTACCTGTAGCTATTGCACAGTCATTAACAAGGAATCGTTTATAATTAGCAATAGTACCAAATTAAAAATACACACTAATGTCACAGCAAGTGTTAATTGTCGAAGTGAAAACGTTGTATATTGTCTTGAATGTAAACACTGTAATTTACAATATGTGGGTCTTACTACTAGAAAGTTAAAGTTTAGGATTAAAGAACATCTATATCACATATTTAAGAATGACGTTAATAATTATTTGTATGATCACTTTAAATTCAAATGCCCTAATAGAGAAGTGATATTCTACATATTGGATGATAATACAGTTAACACCGACAGGCAAGTTTTGCATCTTAAAGAATTGTTCTGGATTAAACTACTTAACACGGCCTATCCGTTTGGATTGAATGATAACATCAAAGGTTATGGTGATATTTCAGATATTGCTAATCCACTAACCTACAAGGACAACCACCCCCCTAGGATACGTAGTAGAAGAAGAAATAAGAACATAACTAATGAAAGTTTAGACTCATTTATTCATAATATTTCAAGTATTGACAGTGCTTGGGATATTTATAAATATATCAAAAGCCTTAAAAGGAGCTTCATTAATAAAATTATCTACTATCGCAAGAGCAGATATTACCATCTACATCAGCAATGTTGGGAGGGCGCATGAAGATTTCATTTTGCTCCTTAAATGTAGGTGCAGCAACTTCATTGAGGCGTGCTTTGCATACTTCTATTCACGACGAACCCAAAATCTTCTCAGGTGGTAGTCAATGTTGGCGCAAATATTTTCGTAGCGGGCATCATTTAGCGGATCTGGAACAGTTCGAAATATCCGCTCCTTTTGATCTAGGAGGTTGCGAATGTGTTTTGGAAAACTCGCTCGGAAGGGTTGCCTAATCTTAAAGGGAACGAATGTCGACAGATTTTGTAATTTTGATTGATTTTGACAAGAACGGTTAAACAGAATTGTTATTTTGCATATTTTAGGAATTCCCGACGTCAAATAGGCGAGATATCAGGCTATCATCATTCGTGGTCATGGTGCTGCTCCGCTAACTGGCGCATTGGGATAAAAATACCTCTTTCCTTTCTTCTTCCATTCGCATTCATTTCGCTTAAATGCGTTGCTGCTTAGGAAACTACATAAATATCGTGCTCTGCAGCTACATCTCAGTCTTATCTGATCGCTGCTCTGGCTTCTACATCGATTTCGACTTTTGTATGCTTTACTTCGCCCTTTTCTGTTTGTTTGTTTTTCAAAAGAGGCGACCTTCCTTGGTAGTATACCTAGTTTTTGAAATGACTTTAGATCTACATGATTTGCGATTGGGCTTTTTCAATAAGGTTGCAAGCAATTGTCCTCTCTGGTGGCAGAGCGCAGCTGAGTTGTGGATTTTGTCTGATCTAAATTGCTGCTTGTCCTAGATGTCAGTTCCATAGGGCGGCCAGCGTACCCATGTGCCGAAGTTCTGGCATCTACCTCTGGGCGTCATTGCTGGCTGATGCGGACAAGCAGATTAGCTTCGCTACCACGCTGCCATTAAGACCGTGCATATTAGTAAACTGAAGGTTGTTGTCATACATACAACTCAACACCAATTGTTTTGGCCCTCTTGCAAATTGAGCTAGAATCCTTCAAAAACCAAGAAAAGGAACCTAAAAACTAATGTAAACCTACATATTTCTCTTTTATGCTGCCAACGGATGTCGCTGCCGCTTGCTAACTTGCTAATGTGATGATCTGTTAAGCTTATGTTTTTTTTCTACCATGGTTGTTGCTGTTTCTTTTCTATCACCAAACTGTTAAGCCCGTCTTCTTGACGTTGACAAATAAATAAATAAATATATATATATCCCACCTCGAGATCGTCAGCTGTGCTATGAGTGGGCGTATAGGAAGACACTCTCAGACTGAGAGGCCAGCACCTTTGTGTGCTGTGGATGCCGATCGCTTAAGGATCGAGAGCGCCAGGAGTACAATCAAACTCTGCCTTCCTGCAAAGTGAGAAGTGATCTTCATAACGGATCCGAAAAATCCGGTTCGCCCCACTTCTGTGAGCCAAGAAGCGCCCCTCGTTCTATTATGCGCCATAGGGTGATCGAGAGGTGCAACGAATTTTGGGCACAACCCTATACGGGAACTCCAACCAGCGTTATCCAAGGCTTAGTAGCTGACATGGCACAGCCACGCTTCGGTCAGGTGGCACATGAGAACAAATATTGTTTAGAGAACGATATTTACAGTTTCAGACGATACTTTCACAGCCGCAGAGCGGATGGCAATGGTGGACAGCTAACTCTTCCCTCACGGAATGGGCAGGATAATCTGCGAACTTCGTTGAATGGTTTCACAGTAAACTTCGAAGGGCGGTTCCTACTGGCACCCCTGCCATATCAGCTCTATTACAGTTTTTGGCCTCACAGTTAACTATGGCCAAATCGCAGATCCTGCCTATAGCAAATGGGAGAAGTGGCGACAAGATATATCCGAAGTCGCGAATCCTGCAGGCACGGAAGAGCAATGAGTTGCCCGGCTCTTATGGACCGCTATTTCGCGCGCATCTACCGTCTCGCCTGGGAACACACTGTTTCTTGAGCGACTTGAACCGACGCCTCATCATAGCGTGATATATTTCCACAGCAATTGTACTGTTGGTGATATCACTGAGGAAATGCACTGATCCAGCCACAACGGTCACCGAGTTTCTGCAGAATGCTTGGAAACATGTTTGAGACTTGTGTCTTGTTTGATATAAATGTTTTAGAACACTCTGTCAAAACGTTTGAAGCACAAATGACAGCATACGAATAAAAACAACTGAATCGTGTGAAGCATGAGATTACATTTGTGAGCAAGCATATACCTGAATACAGAGGGAAGTGTGCTAACAGTTCCCTCACAGAATGGGAAGGATAACATGCTAGGGCTCTTCAGAGGAGTACAACCAGGGGACGGGGACACATTGAGAGCTAACTAGTGGGCAAGGTTGCTGGCTAAGGTATCAAGGTGATACACTCTCTTGTGGTAGGTGGACGACCATCCGCCTGGAGGAACTGCCTGAAGCGTCTCATCTCATCGTGTATTTCATTTTGCCTGAAAACTGTCTGCGGCAGCACCTGAAAGCAAAGTCAATGGTGGATCTGCGGCGACACTCCGATGCAACTGTCGTGGGACACGCTTGCATCGTAAAGAGTTTTCGAATCACGGTGCTCAGGTTTTTTGTGAAACCACTATAGTGCTCTGGTCAGTTGTTAAGGTAGCGCAACAGAAAAGAGAGAAGATCTATCAGGAGCCGAGATGAAGTCTTTACATCGTCTGCTGTCGGAGCTGTCATACTTCGAGCCCATATGTTGCGCAACGGCTCATTTCAACATCACCAGATAGTCGGGCTGATACTGCTACTGGCTGAAGCATCGTTCCGGAGTTCGATAGGACAATACCCGTCGTAACGAGTGTCAAATATCACGTCGCAAAGGATCGAAATCTTTGGGGTGATCCATCTTGGAAAATGGGTAAACCGCTGAACTCGCATCTTCAAGGAAATTCCGATAACATAACATAGCCTAATAAACCTTCAAATTTGACTTCGTAACTTCCAACGATTTGAGCCGTTTTTTCAGCAAAAGATTTTGAGACGGTTGATTTCAGAAATTTATTTATTTATTCATTATATAAAAAAAATTCAGAAATAAGGCTGTTGTTTAGAACCGTCGTCAAATCGACTTTTCAATGACATGGAACATTTTCAGTGCGCTCAGAAAACAAACATTGATACTGTACACGGAGAGGCGCTGTAAAGTAAGGAAGTTCCTCTCTTTCGTTAATACATCCAACTACATCCTCACCAGCAGTCAGTCTCCCTGATCTCACTACTGGCTGGAGTTTCGCCCCAGAAATGGATAGTAACCGACAAACATCGGTTTTTAAAGCCCATTCATCGGCCGGCGTATTTGCGTCATTCCCACTCCATGTTTTACTTAAATTGTCATGTACATGCAACTTACACAAAGTTTCGCATCGGACAATGCAAGATTTTCTACAGCTCATTTTCTGGTCTCCACTTGGAGCAGTAATTTTGTTCTCCCAACGTTTCTTACAAAACTTTGAGCCCAGATAGCAAGCACCTAATTTTGCGAATAATGAAGTTTTTTTTTGGTTCGTTGGCAAAAAAACTTATTGTACGATGGAAAACCATGAATTAAATAGCGTAGCTGTTGTGCCGCATTCTCAACCAATCGTATCTTAGCCAGCTCTGACTCAAAGTTTTCTAACGTAATCAAAAGGAACAACGGTTGTTGGTGCAAGAATGGCTCAGAGCCTCATCGTTCCGTTTCCAGCATTTCATCTGGAGTCCAGATGAATTTCATCTGACCATTGTCCTACTTGGAGCCAGCCAAAATGTGGAGATTCTAGAAAAGCCTTTACCAATGCTGCAAACCCAGCTTTAACCTGACATTGTCCAGAATCTGCAGCAACGTTTGCTATTGCGTCATTCTTAGGCAAGCCGGCGGCATGCACAGGCGCGCGGAGTTCGTGAAAAAGTTCGAGGAGGAGCAGCATCAGCTTGATTGGTTTCTGGTAATTGGCACACTGAGGGTTTCCTACAAATTTTCTCAATTCAGTTTGCGTATAATTAGTTATTCCTCCACGGCTTTGCAGAGATGGCGACACCATTTTTCATAGCTGCTTCTCACTGACTATCTTCAACCTTCGCCCGTGAATATTTCGAAATTTTTACGTGGTCCGCGGTTGGGGGTGCCCAGCGCGCATCATCTAAAACGGGCCTTTGTGAGATGACTTTTCACTTTCCGCTTTCAAAACTGGCTAGCACCGCAGTGGTTAGTGCTCACTTGCCCTTACTTATCCCTAATTTTAATCCTTTTATGGATAAGTGGATGTGGTCTTGCAGCCTTTAGTTGTTGAACATGAATCCAAATTCTTCCATTTATCTAAGTGATTGGGGCGCGTGTAGCGCAGTCGGAGGAGGCGCGACTGTCGCGTGCACCCGATACCAGGTTCCTGGTTCGGATTTCCCGCCCAGGCCGACCAAGCCTTCCATCCCTCCGGGGTCGGTGAATTGGTACCAGAATAGTCTGGGAAGGATAAAAGCACTGACTTGTTCATCGGCTGGCCACCGCAAGTCATTGTATGGCCAAATACGCATTCATGTCGCCTCCACGACATCCCGTAAAAGTAGAATGCGCTGGCGCATCCCAGAAGGGATTGAATAACGCCGTCCTTTATCCTTATCCTTATCTAAGTGATTGCATTCAGCCATTTTGTGCATTCTCGCATTGTGACCCAACAACTTTGCGTACATATAAAAGAACATAAATAATACTTTGAAATGCTTTTACAATATCCCGTTAAATTTTCTTGGTTTCAATCCTTGCTGGGCATTTCTTGCCAGTTTTTGCTACAGCCTTGGTCTGGAATGTCTAATACGATTATTTTGAATATAATGTTACCCCAGCTGCAAAATTGGAGGCAGCTGCGCGGTGAATGGCTAAGCCCTAGGATAATTCGACGATGCATAAAATGACAATTTAAGAACGTTGGACAAATGGTTGACTGCGATTAAACAAATAATTCTATGGTGGGTAACGGAGAGACTCGCATATTCTAAGCATCTCCAGAATCGATATTAGCTGATGGACTGATTTTGACCGGAATCGCGATACCAGAATTAGAAAAGAGGATTCCTTTGTATAAGAAAGTACAGGAATTTCGTGGAAAAATCTGTTCTTCAACTTGCAAAATCACGTGCTCGAGTTTAGATTGATCAAAGAGCATTAATAATGGTACTATTATTAGCATAAGGGATAAAGGATAACTCACGGCATTTACAGATTTACTCAATCACTTTTGGGATGTGCAACGCATTCTACTTCGACGGGATGTCGTGGAAGTGATTTGAATGCGTTTTTGGCTGCAAGCGCTTGCGAAGGCCAGCTAATGAATAAGTCAGCGCATTATCCCTCCCAGACAAGTCTGATATGATCCCGTAGGAATGGGAGGCTTGGTTGGTCTGGGCGGGAAATCCGAGCCCGGAATCTGGTATCGGGTGCATTCGACAGCCGCCACCTCCTCCGAATGCGCTACACGCGCCCACTATTATTATTATCTTCCATTATTATAGGTACGAAAGTACCAGTAGTTTTGGTGTGATGAGTATTACGGTCCCTTTTAATAGCCTTATTCTTGACCTCTTGCGCAAATTAAATATATTGAGAGGCTCCTTAACATTTCAGAAGTTGAGGTCACTCTTCGTGGCAGAGCAACAGTCTGATTTTCTTGACGCCGCTTTTCGGCTTGAACGTCGTTAAAGATGTGACAACGTCGGATGTAACCGTGAGAATGTAATTAAGACAAAATGTCCTCGGAGCTAAACGTGGTTTAGAACTTCTAGGAGAAGGAAAGAAAGAGGAAGAAAATTTGGATGATCCACATTTGGATTAGACGTCTGCATAGAGGAACAAGTATGTAAAAACGAATTGCAGATCATTTGCCATTTGAGTAGGACGGCTTGGAGCTTCGTAAGGATTCTGAGGGCCACATGAGTGCATCAGAAAAAAAAGAAGTTTACACCATTCTGCCTTTTTTGTATTTATAAATGAACTAACAATTTTGATTCAGCTAGTGGCACATCGTAATGTTGCAGTATGTTCGACAGCTTGAAAATGTTTCCAGAAGGTTGGCATGGACAGGGACTGATCTTCTGGGTCCAGCAGGAATCTTTGACGAAGTGTCGTTTTGGGTGTTTAAGTCCTTCGCTCATTCTAAACTCAAGCTAGAAAGTGTTCAGCTAAGCCTAAGGATTAGAAATTGAGGGCGATGTCCGAAGCAGAGGCAATGTGTGGCCTGTCTGTCGGTGGTATATTAAATGAGCCTCGAGGTTTTTCTACTTTTTTCTACTTTTTTCTACTTTTTCTACTTCTTCTGCCTCTAGCGGTTGCAACGTTCATTTCCGCTGAAGAATGGAATGTGGCTGCATCAAAACTGTTATGTGGTGCAATCATTTTGCACCAGTTTGACTTTGCGCCACATCCGTAGAGAGTACAGTCCAGATCTATCCTAGTGTGTGTGTGTGGGGGGGGGGGTGCACATAACTGAAAAGAATGTAACAAATCGACTTGAGACTTACCGAGCAGCTCCTAGAGAAGAAGAAAGGACCTAATAAAAACAAAAAAACGAACAGACAAACAAAAAAAATAAGGCTGACTGGCGCCTGACATGCTATAACCAGGATCTAACATGGTGAGGAGGGCACATAACGCTTGCCTGCTTACAACCACGGCGAAAAAACGCAATTTGTTTGTTTTTTCTCCGTGAATTTTTCTAATTTAGGTCCTATATTGTTCTGTAGGAGCCGCTCGATAAGTCTCATGTGGTTTTGCTAACATTTTTAGTTATGTGCCCCTCCAACTAGGATAGATCCCAGTTCCGCTTTCCCTAGGGCACAGTATGTACTCAGAAATCGGCCCGTCACAAGGAGCTACACGCCTCTTCTGATTAGATGTCGTCATCGTCGTCCGCCTCCGAGCTGGACTCAGGCTCCTGCTCGTGCCGGCCGCCGGCGGGAGCCGCAAGCAGGAGCTCAGAGCCGGCTGCTGCTCCGCCTCCCCTTCTCGTCCTCCGTCCTGGCTCCGCCTCTTTACTATGCTCTCGTTCAATAGTGGGTGCATCTGCCAGCTGCCGCGCTTTTTGCAACACTCGCCAGGCGTTTGTGTACTTGCTCCACGCGCCGCCACCACTTACTTTCGTCTCCCGTGAGCCGTGGCTACAACTGGGAAATGACCCTTGACTTGCAGTTTTCCTCACGAGGACCACAGTTCACTCTTCGACAAATTGCACCCGGCGTGGCAGAACATACTCCGTATGCGATGGCTTAGTGTTTCCCCACATCTTACTATCCATATTGCACCTTGTTCCTCTCCTGAAGACTCAACAGGCACAAACAGTCCCCTAGCTGTGTGCACTGTAACCGTAGCCGTCATCATGGGTTGGTTCTTTTCAGAAAGCATCTATCTATCCTGCGCACAATGAGTCGACTACGTCGATAGGACCACAGACTTTGTTCTCGTTGTGAGTCGCTTTCCTGAAAGTACTGAGGCGCTGACAACTGGAGCCCTAAGGCTGCCCCCACATTATTGTCTGCCTTTCTGTTTCAAGAAAGAAACTAAGGCCACAGTTGTTTACTTATAATTGCATTTGAAGTGCGCTTGTTGAACAAAGACGAATCAGAAGGACTCTTGTATGATTAGAGAAGCTAGCATAAGTGGCTTACCTCTTCATTCCATGGAACTTTCCGTCATTTTCGGCTCTCTTCCCGTTTTAGTTTAGAGTACATAGTTCGTGCCTTATCATCCCACTTTGCTATAAAAGAATTAAATTCTTCATCTCATTCTCTTCACACAAACCTGCCTCTCCTCCAGCACAGCTGCTAAATAACCGCTTAGTGGAGGGAAGGAAAGAAGAGCAAATCTGTTTTGCATCGGTATACCAGGTGGCCCTAAAAAGTCCTCTGAGAATAGTCGAGCTCATAAGAAAGTGGAAAACGGAGCCGTACCATTCCCAGTTGCAGCCGTGACTGCTCCTGAGCTTGTCCATGGTTAAAAGGAATGATGGCCCAGCCGAACTTTTCGGCGTCTTGGGATAGCTTTGAAGGCCAAAGACAGTTGACGAATGGATGCAGCTGAGATGTGCAGCAACCTCGAGCCAACTTCATATCTTTTTCTTCTTACGTTCACCCGGCTTGTGTCTTTTTTCTTCCACACACTTTGTTTGACAGTGAGAATTCCTAGAGCACGTTCACCTCGCAGCTGAATGTCTACGGCCCACCTTTAAGCTTTGGAGTGCTTGCTTGCTTCACGTTCATACATCCCAAGTCATTTTTTAGACTCGTAATTTCTCACCCTATTTATTGATCTTTCTCGGACGACATTGAACGTGTCACCACGATTTTTGCCTCTTTAGTTCAGTAGCACTGCTTTTTGCGACACTTTGATTCTCTTGCAATAACCTAATGTAGTATTTTGACTAATAGAAGGCTTCGGTGGTGAAGTGCTTGGCTCATGCTATGATATATCTTATTATTTTGTACTGCTAATTTGTCCATGGTTAAATTTTTTGGTTTGGCTGGTTTTTGGCTGGTTTCAATTTTTTTTGCTTTTAAATCGATAACCCAGTGAAATCAATTGGATGATCCTTGGCTACAGAAAGTGCTCTCTTCTCCTTCATCTTTAAAGGCTTCTTTCTTGCGAATTCAAAGGAAATGGACGTTTAGGCCTGTGAAAGAGCGATTTGTCTATAATAGGTTCAAAACTATTTTCTTAGCTGCATTTGTGGTGCTCTGAAGATTGAGAAAAATCAGTATTAATGAAATCCTGCAATTGGAGTTATCAACTGTCAATGTAGATATCAGATTTATCTGGTTAGCAAGAACTGGCGAGAGAACGAGGAACGTGGGTGAATATTCTTTCGGCATTTTTAACTAATTATAACTCTTACAAGCTTTAAGCACTATCTGAAACAATGTGAGAAGAGGTGGCTGTCTTCTTATGGGAAATTTCTTTCAGAGGAACAAAACCTTTAAAAATCATACTGCAACTGTGATGGATGGAAGGATGATTTAAGGCTGGTTTCACATAGAACGCCAACAAATACATGGCCACGATCCATGAAGAGTTGATAACGCTATTTTTACAATCAGGTTATTTAGAGTCTAACATAATGATTATTTGGGCAGAGTTTCAGTGCTGCCCAAATAATCATTATATTGAAAGTACCACTAGTGGTTCAGTAGTCTCCGACTTCTCTCTCCTTGAAACCTCGGAATTGTAAGTTGTTAGTTAGTCTGCCTAGTGCCACACGAGGTTTTTTTTTTGGGGGGGGGGAACATTATTTTGCAGGGCCTAACGCTTCGACTTCACGTGGTCTTCAGAGGTCTGATGCATAGGTTTCAATTTGTTCTCTATTCCATCAAAGCCTCAGCTACCTTAGCATTTCGAACATTTAGTTTGGGAAACTTCGTCATTTGCCCAAGTGGTGGGGAATGAGATTAAAAGATTGGAGCGATCTATCAGATAAAGCGCTTGGCATCGCCGAATACATCGGAGCAGCAGAAAGCGCTCATGCAATACGCGTAAGAGAACATCTATCAAGCAACCGATGTGGATTACTGACCAGCCCACTTAAAAAGCATAGGGTTGATGCGCATAACGGAAGTGATTTCGGAGTGAACTATGTACCTGGGCGGGCCGTTGAGACATTACGGCGAGAAAAGCGTTGGAGGCTTCTGAATTTTCACAATAAATCCCGTGGTGAACAACTGAAATGAGTGCCTTTTTGTGACGAGTGATTTTTTGCCGTTTATATTTCAATGTGAACTGTAAAAGAACCGGTTGGCGACATGAGTGCAAAGTGTTCCATTCGCCCCACTGGTCAACCAACACAGGCGAACATCAGCCCTCGTGGTGGATCCAATTGGTGAGCTCGTTTCTCCCACTTGGACCCTGTTGGGTTCGCAGGTGCAGGCCCGAAATAGTAGGGTAGTTGAGGCGTTTGGTGGAGTAGAGAAGAAGTCAAAACCTACGCACCACGTTCAACCCTCCGAAGACGACTTGAAGTCGAAACGTCAAGCCCTGCGAAATAAAGATCACCCTCAAAACCTCGTGTGGTACAAGTCATGATTCTGAAGAGAGTAAGGGTCCAATCTGAATTATTCTTCCGCCATTTCCTATTATTAACAAGTCTTATAGAACAGGTGTGCAAAGTAAGTATAGAAGGCTAACTAATGCGGGTATATGCAGTAATATGTAGGCGGATTGATGTGCAGCCGTATACCTGAAGAATTTGGCCAAGTTGGTAACAGGCCTGACTGTGAAGAATGGTGTATTGTTCCATCTAATGTCCCGCAAATCGTTCTGTTGACCAAATACGCATTCAAATTGTCTCCGCAATATCCCGCAGAAGTGGAATGCATTGCGCATCCCAGACAGGATTGACTAACGCCGTCCTTTACCATTATCCTTTATCCTTTACGACAATAGTCTACAATACACCGTGTATCAAAGGTATAGACGAAGTATAGACTCCGTGAGGCGTGTAACGCTATCAATACAATCAAAGCCTGCGAAGTGGAAAAGCAGTATCAGTTTTCGGCGTTCTGTTTGAGATATCTCGAAGAATTAGATTGCGAGCGCCGTGTCTAGAGTTTCACATGTGTCTTAAGTACAGACGTTGCCACACAGCTGACCCACGGACGACAGGGTGAATACGCCCCAACCGTAGTGGATTCATAAATCTCTGAGGGCGACGGTTCAGTCGGAACGTTAGGTAAGAATAAAGGATAAAGGAAGGCGTTACTCAATCCCTTTTGGGATGCGTCATGCATTCTCCTGTACGGATGTCGTGAAGGCGACTTGAATGAGTATTTGGCCATACAATGACTTGCGGTGGCCAGCCGATGAACAAGTCAGCGCTTTATCCTTCCCAGACAAATCTGGTACCAATTCACTGATCTCGGAGGGATCGAAGACATGATTAGCCCAAGCGGGAAATCCGAACCAGGAATTGGTATCGGGTGCACGCGACAGCCGGCACCTCCTCCGACTACGCTACACGCACCCACCGAAATTGATATCTACGTAAACCTCCTGTTGGCACCGTACTAGCATAAACAGTATATTAATAGAATTCTTGCGTTAGGGGCGCATGACAGCACAGTCTGAAGAGACCTTGGCCGTCACGCGCACTCCCGTTTTTGCCAACCAGCTCTTCCTTCCTCTCTGGCTCGGTAAATTGGGATCAGCTGTCTGGAATGGGTAGTACACTTACCTTCTGTCGGTATCACATGTCGCCCCGTCCATCATAAATGCATATATAACCTAATCAGCCATAGGCTATTGTCACGAAAAGAATAAAGTATAAGGATGAAAAGTGACGTGAATCAATCCTTTCCGGAATGCACCACGATGTCCTGTAGAAGTGAAATGCGCAGCTCATTACAAAACGGGGATTGTTTAACGCTGTCCTATCCTTTTCCTTCTTCTCGCATCTACACAGCGCGACTTGTATTGTTATGACCGCTGCATGTGTTTATTTGAGAAGAATTTAGAGCCGAAGGTAAACGGAGAGGAAAACAGCATCATCAAGGAAACACATCGGATTGATTGACAGTAGAGGACATAAGCATCAATATTTTTTTCTGAAAAATTGCTGTGAAAGATGAAGAACAATCATAAGCTGTACTGCACTTTCCAGGAACAAGCGAAAATTCTGCTCTAGACTGCTCTTGGTGCTTTACTCACGATTTCGATGTATGAAATCTTTGCCGAATTGCAACGTTTTGGAAGGAACAAACCCAAGAAGTCGAAAAGTATCAGTGCTCATGGATCTCGAAACCATTCTGAAAATGACGCAAACACCTCTGAAGTTACTCCTGGATACTAGGTCGTTGAAATATTGAACTGACTTCTGGATTCTAGAACAGGTGGTCCTAGTAGCACACAAAGTCTGTTTTATTAAACATCTCTAGTAAACAAAAAGCGATTAACCAGCTTCGTTCAGCAAGGAACTGATAGAAGTTCGTCCAAGTTTATTGCTAGCTACTAGAACGACCACATTTACTCTATTTGTACTTTATTATTGTTCTAATTTCGTTTGTTTATTTATGCTGTTTTTACTTTTCAGTTTATTATTATTCTCTATTATATTATTTATTCTGCTCGTATAATTTGCGGAAATTTTTCTTTGTCTTTGTGTGATGCGTGAAGGTTAAAGTAGTCTTGAGTGCCAGACAGTTCCCTGTCACAATAGAACGGACTGAACCAGTAGCACTTTCAAGCCAAGAAACTGAGCCTTTTCTTCCTGCTTTTGACGTGAAATCTAAAGTTAGCGCTCCTCATGCTCCTAAACTTCCACGCAACGGCCAATATGTCAGCCCGTGCCTAAATTGGTCCTTCGCACTCTCATGTCTCACTGCGTTGTCCTCATAATCGCCCATCCGTCTGCCAGCCCTCGGAGGCAAATACATAGAGGTTTGCATTGATTCAACCTGGCGTCTTAGAATGAGCCAACTGGAGCCGTTGCAAGGGTCGGACTCAGCGTCTTCGACAGTGAAGCTGCAGCAACGAATATCGCTGTTCAACGGATGCACCATAATCGTTGGCGTGATCGTCGGCTCCGGCATCTTCGTCAGTCCGAAGGGTAATACGCTGTTTCGTGATTCCTTTATTTTTATTCCGTAGGTCTGGGAAAAATGAATATTCGAGAGATTGTGAGGTGACTGTTTGTTGCTTCAAAAGACTGGTAATTCATAGATCAGCTCCAAAGAAAATACGTATCTTAGCAAGGAGCTGATTGAACTGCGCCAAGAGGTCACAGAGGGCTTCTGCTCAGTTCCAAAATTTATTTTGAAGTCGCTCATTGGGCAGCGCTTGTCCAACTTCCATCGTGAGCATTAGCACCGGAATGCTATGTAGATAGAAAGAATGCAACAGTATCTCCATTTTCTTCGACCGCTATTTTTAGGTGTCCTTCAGGAAGCTGGAAGTGTCGGCCTGTCCTTAGTGGTATGGGTGCTGTCCGGTATCTTCTCCATGATGGGCGCGTTATGCTATGCCGAACTTGGTACTTTAATACCCAAGAGTGGAGGCGACTACGCGTACATATACGAGGTACGTTGATTAGAGCTTAGATTGGAGCCATGTTTTCAACGTTTCTGCTAGCTTCGTTACTCGCATTCAGTATCATTTTGAACGGTGTTTTTGAGTCGATGTCAGGTTACTTTGTTCACTTACCGGTTTCTTCGTCTGCACCCTTCGATGTACTGCTTCTTTCCTAGTTTAGGCGTTCGGTCCGATGCCAGCGTTCCTGTTCCTCTGGATGGCGTTGATCATCATCAATCCGACGTCGAACGCCATCATTGCCCTCACCTTTGCCAACTACGCTCTGAAGCCGTTCTTCCCATCCTGTGAAGTGCCGGCGCTAGCCGTGGATCTGCTAGCAGCCTGCACCATTGGTATGCTCCTTCAGCAGGTCACAACTATTCTTCCTTGCCAAAAACTTTTATATATACTATCTTTTATACTCGCTCCAGATATTTTTTTTTAAATTCGGAAATTCCGTTACTTGTTTTATTTATATTTTATTTTCTATATTTCTATAATACTTTGTTCTATTGTCTTTCTTTTTTGAAAGTTCTCTTTCGGAAAGCTCGCGATGCACATGTCTGTAAGTTTTTAGGCGCATTCTCCGTAAGGGAAATTTGATCCTATATTAAGCCTGAAATAGCTCAAGAAGTCCTAGTTTGTTCTGTTGTATTGCGTCTAGCGTGGTGAAGTAATGGTCGCGCAGTGTCCAGTCCCAGAATACTTCCCCATCCGGAATGCAAACAAATTTGTTGCACCTATAGCATGCCTTATATGAAAGAAAAACAGAAAATTCATCATTAAAAGGCACTTGCAAAAAAAAAAAAACGATTCTGACATATAATTATGGCAGTCGAATTTCCCAGATTAATTGTGCCAACGTTGCGTATCAAAAAGGAGTTGTATCTGTGAACGGAAAAAGAGATTATAGCAATAATTTTGAGTATCAAAAACACAGAAGGGCCTTAGGCAACGTCAGTCCCTAGGAGCAAGCGCGCGTGCACAGGAAGCCTTAATGCTGGATTCTTGGATGTTAGTAATTCCTTCTTCTTAATAATCCCGTTCTAGGGCCGGTAGAAGAACAATTTCAGAAACATTCTATTAACGCGATGCGCACCTAAATTTTCGGCTGCGATTGATGGAACAAAAATCATGGGAAGGATGTCTACCATACATAGCACTTATGTAGTGGTGAAGTCTGTGATCGTCATGATCATTTGATGTCGTATATCATTTCATGGGCTAAGCCAGCTCGATAAAAAGTATTGTCTTACATCATTGACTAGGCTTGAAAATCAAGTATTTAATGATTTTTCTCCATGTGCAGTGCGCAAAGATTGGGAACAAGACCGTTGAAAACTCTTCGAAATAGAAATTTTATGAAGAAATCGACTAAATTGTGTTTACCTTATATATTATAGTCTGGTTGACTGAGTAAGGATAACTTAAATTGAACCTACCGAAAAAGTGGAACATGCTTGTTTAATGATGCAGCAAGAGTGATGAAGACGCTAACGTAGCAGCAATGGCTTTAGTAACTGATCTGAAGTTCGATTTCCAAGCAGTTGCGGTCGTATGCTGAACATTTATCCCTGATGATGGCCTCTTTAATTGACATCGTTTCGAGTTTCCGTCGCCTACTGTTTTAGTGTAATTAATTTTGTTTGCTGCAACTACACTTCTTTAGATTTCCAAACGAAGCGGGATCTCTTGATAAAAATCCAAGACAAGGCATTTTGGCTTTTTGAAATCTGAGCGACGATTATGATTCATGGCCAAGAAAGACTGGATAGACTACGTTGGACTAAGAAGTGATAGGGCTAATAAATAGCCTAATAGAGCTAAAATAATCTTGCAGAAACAGGCCCATGTGGTCGTCAGCAGTATGTACAGTGCGTTTCAAAAGTGTGCATCCTCTGCACCATTTGCCCATATCTCGGTTCGCGTTCATTTCTACAAGCTCGCACTAGCTCGACTAGATTTTTCCTAGTCGAAAATAGGTAGACACTCACTTTGAGATCACTCACTTCCGTATACAGGGTGGCCGATAAGTATTGTCGTCGCGAAAAACGTCATATTTTCAATGATACGCGAGATTTTTTGAAATTTACTAATCTTCGTTATAACCAACAACCTGTAGATTAAATCTCATAAGAATGCTTCGAAGTGACCTCTCTTGGCTTTTACTTAGGCTTCAAGTCTTGGTTTCACTAATTCCACGGTGCGCCGCAGGTAGGTGGCATCGGTTTCTGCCCAGGCTTGGTTAAGTTCGCGGCAAAACTAGTCCAAATTAGTAATGGACCTCTACCTCAGCTTCTGCACTAGATATCCCCATATGGCAAAGTCCTGGGATTTAAATCCGGGCTGTTAAATGGCTACTGATCGTTCGTTAGGTATCCAGGGAAGTGGCGTTCAGATACGAAATCGTCATCCTCGCTCCATGGGCAGGAGCCCAGCCCTGTTGAAAGATCATCTCGGAATTTTTTTTTCATAGAAGGGAAGGACTACTTTCTTCAGAAACTCCTCTTGGTATGTTCCGGCGTTGATTTTCACGTTTCTTTTCACGAAAACCAGCGGCGTCCTCTGGTTTGCTGTGATACCGGCCCACACCATCAGTCCTTTGGGAAACAGCGATTTCTGACCATCTCCCTTTTCTGAGTGTTTCCTTGATTGGGTCTAAGGAGCTGGCTATCATTCTGCGCGTTATGATCGACTTCCATCATGAAATGTTCTCATCTGTTCACAGCACATCATCGACGCGGCGCACTGAGAAAAGCCGTAGCAGTTCCCTGCATTTCTACTCTCAGTTTTCCTTGGCTGCCTCTGTCAACTGCTGTCCATTGACCAGACGATAGTTGTGAAGTCCTAGTTCATTCTTAACAATTGACTGGTCAGTAAAACGAGCAATTCCTCTGCTTTTTGCGATATTGTTACGAGACTTGCTGCCGTTTCTATCGATCTTCTCCTTGATGGTCGCACGATTCTTCCTTGTATTCACAGAACGAAGACGGCCTGTGTTACCTTTATGCTGACGCCTTCTTTCTCCTTCCGCTGCATGATGATTCGTTGAACTGTTCTCAATGGAATACTGAGCTACCTCGTAATGGAGGTGATGGACTATCCGCTTTCAGCGAGGCGGGCTATTGCTTCTCGATGAGGGTACGGTCTCATAGAGGCTACAAACAAAAGGCTACATATATCACAGAAATTGGATTCAGTGTCGTAAACGATGAACGCAAAGACACACGATTCAAAAAAAAGTATAGGAGAACCAGGTGCGCGCAAATAACGCGACAATACTTATCGGCCACCCTGTACTACGAGAATCAGACTTTCTTGAAGAAAATTGGATGAAAAATGGTGTTTCAAATGTATGTATCTACTCGTGAAGAACAAACCTTTTTTAACTCAGAAATCGATCGAACCACCGTCATTTCTTATAACATCATACATCGTATTATTCATACCACTGACAAGGTTCTAGACGATTTTTTCTTCGCTGGTGTCCCTTGTAATCAAAATAGCCACAACGTCATTGAACTGTCGATTGTTTGCGTAGACTCGTCGAAGCACGATCTCCCACATGTTCTCCATCGGATTGCTATCAAGAGAGCAGACCGTTCAGTCCGTTACTTGAATGTTGTGGCGGGGGAGCCAACCTTTGGTCAACCTGGACACATGGCTGCAGCGCTGCCCTGCTGCAGAACATGTGTCTGGCGTCCTCTGCTTTTCAAGGAAGGCGGAAGAATAGACTCCAGTATTCCAGACTGAACACGCGACACGACGGAAGATTATGTTTCCGGTTTCCGATGCCGGCCCATGTCACTAATGAACCGCCTCCAAAGTTGCGAGGACCGGGGCTTCTCGCAGTTCTCTCCATTAATGTTGGTATCCATCTGGGCCATCCAGATTAATTTTTTTTTCATATTTATAAACGGAAAGCGCCAGACACATGTTCTGCAGCAGGGCAATGCTGCCGAACACGTGTCTAGCTCGACCAAAGATTGGCTCCCTGTCACAACATTCAAGTAACGGACTGGCGGCCTGCTCTCTTGACAGCAGTCCGATGGAGAACATGTGGGAGATCGTGCTTCAACGAGTCTACACGAATAAGCGACAGTTCAATGATGTGGTGGCGATTTGGATTACATGGGACACCAGCGAAGACAAAATCATCCAGATCCTTGTCAATAGCATGAATAATACGATTCATGATATTATAAGTAATAATGGTGGTCCGATCGACTTCTGAATTTAGTAAAAAGTTTGTTTTTCACAAATGGATGCATACAGGGTGCATCAAAAGTCCTTGGACACATGTAATTGACCGCTCAAAGGGCTGTTGTAAAGCAAATCAGATGATATTCATAATGTTTACTACTATTGAGCAGGCACATATAAAGAAGCGGTTAAATTTCGGAATGGCCTCCTTTAGCACGAATACACGCCTTCAATGTTGCTTAGCGCAAAACTTCTGTACCACTTTAGCCTTATGAGCGAATCTTGATGATAAGTACAGTCGTTTTTTGAAAGGCACAGATTCCCAGGGAAGAATGTTTTTTTTCAGGATGCCCTCTAGGTAGTTTTATAGTTAGTTTTTCTTCGACATGCAGTTTCTCCATTACAGTGCGCAAGCCATTTGCGTCAGCCATCTTGAACAAAAGAACTTTCAGGCACGAAAATTTGGTATGTGAGAGGGTAAGAGTAATGCCACAATACCACATAAAAGTTTGGTTGAGCGAAGCGCATCATCCCATATAATGAGCCTGAAACAAAGGGTCCAAGAACTTCTGACGCACTCTGTACTTTTGAAACACAAGTTTTCAACCAATTTTCTTTAAAAAAGTCTGATTCTCGTGTGAGGCAAAAAAAAAATCCTGAAAATAAGTGCCTACCTATTTTCGACTAGGAGAAATCTAGTGGAGCTGCAGAAATGAACGCGAAACGAGATATGGGCGTATTATGGAGTGGATACATACCTTTGAAACGCACTGTACATATGAACAGGCGCTACATATACGATCCTAGCCTACTGAACAGGCTACCTCAGAAAGTAGCCTATTGACGTGGTCTTCTTTTCTCTCTTGCCATTAAAAAGGTTCGCAAGAGATGGCAAGTACAGAACAACTGCTGCTGTGACCCATTCCTTTTCTGTAATAATCGTATATGTGTTCCTCACTCTTTTTTATCCCTCAATAATTGATATCTCTTTGTAACATTTCTTGTTAATCCTCCTTTTTTATACATTCTAGTTGATTCTTCGCAGCTGCATAACATTTCACATGGTCACACTCATCGTTGCTCCCGTTTCCTGCCGACGACATCGGAAGCCGATTAGCTTGTTTATCTTCACTGTGGTCGATCAAACATGAGGCTGTTGATTTAAGTCGGATCGCTGACGAAGGAAGGATCCCAGCTCGTGGTTCCAGAAGTTAACCGCAGTCAAAAACGTGCAGAACGTTGTCCCTCTGCGACGTTAAAGCAGCTGGACTGCGTGGGGCGTCTTCAAAGAACACATGTGCATCTTGAATCCCGATGCCTGAAAACCAAGCATGTTCTACAGACACATTAGCTTGAATGAAATGTGTTTTTTTTCACGTTTAATACAGTCTGGGGAAGCGCATCAACGCTGCGTATCTGCACCTCCTCTCTGATTAGTGGATAAAATGGAAAATTGTAAAATGCTTTTGTTCTTGATTCTCTTAAAAAATCCACATTTTTTTCTGAAACTCCTTCTGATGTTGTTCCATCTCGGTTTCGGTCGTATTGGCTTAATTAAACGTGTTAGCAAGGGACTCACTGCATAGCTCTGCATGTCAGGCTCTCGTTCCTTTCAGTTTTCGGAAGAAGACCGGTTTTCTCCTAAAAGAAATGTGGAAACTGAAACAGAGCAACGTTTTAAAATCAGCTAACTGCCTATGCCATACTGTAACAAAGTACATGGTTGTCGTTCAAAATCTGCTGCAACTACGTTAGCTACTTTTGAGGAAAGGCTTTAAGCGGGATGCGATGCAGTTTAGATATTATGGCGCTCAAGCACTGCAGAAGGCTAAGGGCTTGAATTTAGTTTTTTCCTCAATATTACAAGGAATGAAAGGTGCTTGTAGCGTAGTCGGAGGAGGCGCGACTGTCGCGTGCACCCGATACCAGGTTCCTGGTTCGGATTTCCCGCCCAGGCCAACCAAGCCTTCCATCCCTGCGGGGTCGGTGAATTGGTACCAGACTTGTCTGGGAAGGATAGAGCGCTGACTTGTTCATCGGCTGGCCGCCGCAAGTGATTGTATGGCCAAACACGCATTCATGTTGCCTCCACGACATCCCGTAGAAGTAGAATGCGCTGGCGCATCCCAGAAGGGATTGAGTAACGCCGTCCTTTATCCTTTATCCTTATTAGAAGGAATACAATCAGTTGCAGGAATCTATGTGGTTTTTGAGAGAATCATGAACAACAGCATTTTACCATTATTCCATTCTATTCTTATTTAATAGCTTAAATTTTAGTTGCGACTATGTGCATCGCTCTTAAGAGCAAGATTTTCTCTTCGACGACTGTGCATAAAAAATGTTTGTACAACGCCACACTTTCCACAACTACTACCACGCTTACTGCTACTTTTTCTATCTCTACTACATCCTACTGCACACTTCTGATCACTACTACTACTTTGATTTTGCTCTGGGCCACAGTAATTCTTGAGCTCAACATCATAGCAACCATTCATTAAAGAACGAGCGGTAGAAAGTATACGCTAACCAGAGACAGGAAAGGAACCAGAACCGGATAAAGCAAATAAGAAAGTACGCGCTTTTGTAGTGCATAATTTATGAAATCAATCCTGAAAATTCCTTGGTTTTCTGACGCACCATAAAGGAAGTTCAAGTCCTTTACTCTCTGAGACTGGAGAACGGAATTTGAACCCAAGCTGACCAGTAAGAATGCGGACTTCAGTTTGAATGTTCTACCTATGTAGAGGGTTTTAAGGTGGTTGCAACTCCCACAAAATTCATCCTTGAACTAAAAAACAAAAAATTCCCTTGCCTTATTTGAAAATAGGTAAGGTAAAGTCTTACGGGTGGATTTGATGTTAATATCTCGCTGTGTACCTGCCCATTTTGTCTGTTACTGTAAAGGCCGTTCACATGAAGTTGAAAAATGTGTGTTTTTCGATTTCTGCAGAATTTTCACTTTGGTCAATTATGTTGTTTGCTTAAATTACATTGAAGCTTTTGAGGCAGTACTGAAGTAAACGCAATTACTGAGAAACCATGTTACCTATCAGTCTCGAAAAAAATTTCTTACAGAAAAATTACAATATCTTTAGGTAGAAGGGCCATCGTTTGTGTTGAGATCTTTGAAAATTGACCAATTCGCTAAAAGATGTGTCTCGCTATTAAATATACCATCATCTTGCTGCAGATATAAGTCGCGAAGTGCCGGGATAATTAAAGGATCGCGTTGTATTTCGAAAACTTCATGTTTGCGAAAGCTCGAACCAAACAAAGTCATCTTTATAGATCGCTATTTTTGACTCCAAGGTCTGGTCGTATCAACATGATAAAGCCAAATTATTGCTCAACGTGCAGCTCTAGAAGAGCAAGAAGTGCAAA
This sequence comes from Heligmosomoides polygyrus polygyrus, assembly GCA_947396885.1. Taxonomy (NCBI): domain Eukaryota; kingdom Metazoa; phylum Nematoda; class Chromadorea; order Rhabditida; family Heligmosomidae; genus Heligmosomoides; species Heligmosomoides polygyrus. The sequence goes on along the minus strand of OX377205.1, from coordinate 32,725,451 downwards.
ATCGTACATTCTTCAGTTCCACAACTTTACGGGAATTGATTTGTTTTGGGGGTTTTCGCATAATCCTAATTTCTTGGATTCAAGCACATCCGTTAAAAATGATCACGACATAGCCGTTGCCTCCACTGCGGAATACTGTGTGCGGCACACGTTCTTTCCGTGCGTTGTATTATTTTAATCGGACTCCAAATTTTATGGCGCAAAGGATTAGAGAACCTTACTAATGAACTAGACATTGCGAGGGTCAGTTGCTGGTCCACCCGTCGAATGGTTTCCGCTTTCGTGGTCTTCGGAACAAGCTACACTTCACTGCAGCAGCTGGAGGACTGAAAGTTTTCTGTTTGCTAAACAGTGGTTGTTTTTTATACGCCTGTGTAAAAGTTTTGGACATCAACACGAAATGGGTGGAATTCCGACCGTTATTTCATTTTCCTTTTTATGAAAATGAATCAGTGAAAATATGGTGGAGAGCCACACTCGACATTTCGTAGCGCTGTAGTTGAATGTTGCTGTTATATTTCATTTCTTATTGCCTTGATCCATCTTTTGCATAATAAGCGTTTTGCGACCCTTGCGCAGAATCGACTCCATACAGCGAGATTTCCAGCATTCCTGACGGCCGTCAACTGCTACAACGTACGTCTGGCGACGCGCTTCAACGACACGTTCACCATCACCAAGGTGGCCGCCCTTGCCTGCGTCATTGTGGCCGGAGTGGCGTGGTTGGCCTTAGGTGAGTGGGAGCAGCTCGCTTCCCTGATGTGTACTGAAGGTCGCCTTCGTTTCAGGCCACACCGAGTACTTCGAGATGCCGGACGTGTTGCAGGGAACTCAGACGAAGGTCTCCTCTATAACACTGGCGTTTTACTCGGGAGTCTTCTCGTTCGCCGGCTTCAGCTACTTGAATTTCGTCACGGAGGAGCTTAAGGATCCTTACAGGTTTGCAGCTTCCCACTCATTCCTCTGCTTCGAACCAGTTTGTTGAACTTGGTTTGATTCCAGGAATCTACCACGAGCCATCTACATCTCATTGCCCATTGTGACAATGGTGTACATTCTTGTCAATATGGCATACTTTGCCGTGCTGTCTGTTGATGAGGTGGGTGGAGTTTGAGGCAGTTTGCTTTGTTGCGGTCACTATTGTAAGCAGATTTTTATTCACTTAACTTTACAGGGTTCTGACTTATATTGGTCAGTCTAAATGATCAAGGAACGTGATCACAAAGGCCTTTGATTTGGCCCGACTCAATTTTAGTACATTTCTTGAGTTAGGTCCAACCGGAAATAAGACTGGACTACTAGGTCCTTTCCTCTCCCCAAGTTGCTTCAAATGATTTTCACACTCATTCGAAATCACGCCACAGCTGTACTGGTGGCGAATAGAAGCCCTGCATTTCTTATGGCGGCGTATCCCGATATCACGTGAGTAGTGATAGGCCACGAAGATGTCATGGATGTCATATGTCATCAAACAGCGCCGATGGTGTAAGCTGTAGCATCTTGTCCGGAATGCGGAGGACCTAGTAGTTCGAGTCCCTCCTGCGCAAGAGTTTGGTCCTAGCTTTTGGAACTACATCACGGTTTCACATGGTTTGGTGGTTGTTCTTTAAGCTGCTTTTATCTTGACAATTAAATCCACATATTTCATTTTGTATAATTATTACACGCAAACACGCATTACATTCAATCCATACGCTACGTGACCTACTACAACCGACCAATACCGGAGACTCGTCGACCAGTGGCGGAGAGGTTGATCGCTCAGAGACGATGCTCTGCTAGAGAAATGGATGGAGTCCCTCTCAAAGCCATAGCTCCGCTTTTATCCACCAGGAACCGGGAGGAGTTACGACTGGCTATCATGTTCTGCGAGGGTCACGAGAGAAGCTAATCGTCCGTCTATTAACTTATTTTGAGTTATTTTTATTATATTATAGTATTTTCTGGTATCCTGTACCGAAACTTTGAATACTAAGGGTAAGGAAACACAGCACTATGACCCAGTTGTAGAACATGACGATATTTCCACGTTCTCTCAAGATTTTTTCAGTGTTTGTTACAATAGTTACGAGGTACTTTTGATATTTACTGTGCCTTCTTTGTATCACGAGCGCACAATGGTTCTGAATTCATAAATAAAAATGATTAAATAAATATGAATGTGGATATGAATCTTGTGATCGTCCAAGTACATATTCTTTGAAACGAGCTACGATTTGGCTCCAAACAGTAGACTCTGTTTTCCTTTTTCTGCACTGATAGCCCATAAACACACCAATACTGTTCAGATTCTAGAATCGGATGCTGTCGCGGTGACTTTTGCGGGGAAGGTGATGGGACCATTTGCGCCCATGATGCCGTTTTTCGTCGCCTGCTCCTGCTTCGGAAGTCTCAACGGCATCCTTTTCACGTCTTCTAGAATGTTCTTTGCTGGAGCCAGGTAATTTTTGGAACTCTTGTTAAGCTTTCTGGCTTTCAAGATGTTATACCAAGACGAAGAGTAGCAACTGAACTGCTTCTGTGCAGCTCACACCTTGTTCGGAGCAGCTAAGGCAATTGGCCTCTAAAATAGGCGAACAGGAAACCAATCCTATCTTTCCTATCTTTAAGAGCGCTGTAACGTCTAGTGTGCATAATATTTGAAAATCGTAGGCGAAACTAAAAACGGCTGTCTTCCAGAGAAATTTTTCCTTTCGCTGGACGGCTTAAACACATTGCAGTCGGGGCGGCCCGGTCCAGATAAAAAAAATGTGCCGGTGGTTATAGTAGATGGAACGTACGTCTCTACCACGATTCTCGCCTCCTCAATAGGCAAATTTCGAGAGGTTTTATGATGGTATGGCATTGAGATGCCGGCACTGCTACCTCAGATCTTCACACGACTACTCACTCTACTTGTAGCAGAGGTCACATCATTGTTGCGGTCTAAAAGTCTCCGACAAATGACTGTCAAAGCCAGCAAGGTCGACATTTCCACCACTCGAGAATTTTATCATTTCAGAGAAGGACAACTGCCAGAGATGCTCTCGATGATATCGCTCAACTACCTAACTCCGCTACCGTCGCTCCTTTTTATCGGTGGTGAGTACTGCTTCTCAAGAGATTGCCGTACTTGCCTCTGAGAACTGTTCGCTTCAGCCGCTTCGATCGTGATGCTGTTCGCTGGCGATGTGCTCACGCTGATCAACTACTGCGCTTTCTCCGAGAGTCTAGTGGTGGCGGTGTCAGTGGCTGGCCTGGTGAAAATGAGACTGTCGCAACCTAATGCGAAGGCCCCGATCAAGGTAAGCCCTGGCGTCGAACCGTCTGAAAAAAAACTTCAAAATCCATGGGTTTCAGCTGAACATCTTCACACCTCTGACGTTCCTGTTCTTCTGCACCTTGTTTCTGGTGCTGCCTTTCCTATCGCAACCAGTCGAGCTCATTGTAGGCGTGGGCATGATCCTGTCCGGAATTCCTATCTACTTTTTATTCGTGAGGAACACGGATAAGCCATCAGTTGTCTACGTTCCGTGGGGTGAGTTCCTACCCATTGCCATTAATCAAGGTGGCCTGCCACGATGTTTCCTTGGACTTTACACAATATGTTGTCCTTCATCATGGTGAGCTGAATTTTTTTGACAAATTCCCTCATTTAATGGGGAGTAAATAGAATTGACCTGCTATATTCATAAGGGATTCGAGACCCATTTGGGGCGATTGACACAGTATGGTATTGGGAGTAAACAAGTCAGTATCTGTTTAGGGGAGGCGCATCGAGGTGATACTGCCTAGACAAGCGGTTTAGGGTGTCTGAGGAGTCTCCGCTATACAATGAAAAACAGAGATCACTGGACTTACATGTTCACGGATAGAATACAGTATCCAAAGTAATTTCAATGTGTCTATACCGATACCGAATTTGCTATCAATTCTAATTCTAGAGTACATCTGTTCGAAGTATGAATAAATAAATAAATAAATAACGGAAGAAAAAATATTTCCGTGAAACAATGAGAAGGAAAACTACGTTTGCCCGTTTGTCCCGAGTCCGTTAAATGCTAAATTTCTACATAATTTATTTCTTATTAAGGCGGCTAACATAATTAATTATCGTAGCCCGCAAATAGTTTGAATAATTATTAATGTAAGCGTTTGTAACGAAATGCGACAAAAAAGATATATTAGAGAGAAAAAATCATAACAATGCGGAAAACGTTGAATTATCGCGTTTTGGGTTATCTATCAACTATATGTCGATGGATGAAGACAAATACTAACACTGAAACTGTCACCACCTGCGCCGAAAAGGCCCGGACTTTTCTCAAATGGTTTCACGCTTAGAAATCGAAATTTTGAATGTTTTATGTGAATTTTTTCGAAGAGATTGGAAGATTCGGATCGCTGGTTTCTACAACAATGACTCAATGCTTTTTATATCTGCGGTTTTGAAACAGACTGATGCCTGATCTTTTTCAGTCTGGCTGACTCACCTGGTACAGAAGCTACTCTACTGCGTACCGGAATCCGAGGAGCTGGCATGATGCAGAGTATTTTGGAAGATTATGTGTCTTGAGAAATGTACAATACCTCTCGCGGCAAAAAACGTATATTCACAACCTGGAGGTAGTTCTCCTAGCGCAAGCGACAAGGGGAAAAGTAATCCAATTTGATTACATGGCTCATTGCAAGCCAGTGTTAAGCGTAAAGCAGCTAGAGCTGGAGCAGGTGCTCACTGTTCACCTGCTTGTAAGCACTGACAGAAAACTATAGAACGGTTCCTCTAACTGATACTCGGCGCGCCGAAAAATGAGGCAGCACATTCTTCGGCATGCCTTGCGAGGTGTCCATTTTCTTCATACAATCATATGCTCTGCTACATAATTTTAGCATTAGCTGAACTTTCCTACAAGTTCGGTAACTTATCAATTGCCTCTTAGTTTTCTGAGGCTTAGAAAAATCCATAAAAAAGAAAAGCGTTACGAGAATTACCTCAAGACCAATATTTGTGTCAAGCTGGGCTTCACTTACTACCTGTGCTTGTGGAGCTAGATGATTCAACGCACTCCATTTAAAGCTAGAGTGGCTTTTATACTCAGGCTGTAAGCTGTTGGAAGGACGATTGGCTGCGGTGAAAACTGTGGCTCCAGGCTGGACTCGAACCCGCATAGCTGCTTTCCGGAAATGCCTCCGCGGTTACGCTAAGGGCGCTGTTTGATGAAGTGCAACATCCACAACAGGATGCAACAAACAGGCGAATCCCACCTGGTACGGGATTTGCCTTGCAACGAACCGTACGTGTTACGATCAATCAAGCTACACCTAGTATGGTAAACCAAATATCCCGCCCAGTTAACCGCATGTACGGGTTCGAGTCTCACCTGGCGCGAAACTTTTGATCGTATCCAAACATCCGTGTAACATAAATTCGGAAGTTATAAAGTTGTTATGTAGGTACGCAGTATTACCTGTCTCTTGATTTGTCACCTCTCGGGTCTTTAATATGAATTGTCTCTGCTCATTCGAAATCTCTTACTCTGTATCAGTCAGTAGCTGAGAGGCTTTTTCTCCGCTACTTCCTTTCCTTATTATTGCTGTCGAGCTTTTTTCGTGTGCAGTGCCTTGATAGAATGGACATTGAATACACACATTTTTATTTGAAACGAGATAGAGATCAAGGTTAACCACTGCTCGTGTTTTGTTATCTGTTTCGCTGAATAAATTCGATATTTTCTTCATTGGCTTCAGTGAGCACGAGCAGGTTTATCTTCAGAAGATTTATTTAAAAACCGCTTCTGAATGGATACCTCGTGAGATATAATGGATAAGCATGTTGCGGAACGCGGGAAATGGAACCTCACACAACAACTATAACCCGTTACAAAGAACTGTAAGATCGCATAAGCCGACTACTGTCGGTGAGATGTGGAAGAGTAGGAACAGGGATCCCGAGTAGGCATAGAAGTGGCAACGACCGTGTCAGAGCTAAGGGAGATTATTGGGGCCAGCAAATTCCAAGTTGCTCTCACTGGGCGACGATTCGACTGTCGATGTCTGTTCTCGAACGATTCGCCCACTCAAGTCAAGCAGAGTCCTAGTTGACTCCTCGATGAACGTCCTCATGGAGCGAAACATCTGCGCCTGTTCCTCGAACGCAATTCGTTGAGCCTTAATGGAGCAGATCAGACTTTCCTGATTAAATTAAAACGCAAAAAAGAAAATGACAAAATTGAGTGCTAGATACCTTGATCATCTCGTACTGCTCATCTATCAGCAACGTCGTTTTACGACGACTAGCCCTCTTTCGTTTCATCGGTGTTACGTTGCCTGAGAGGCAGGACGAGTCGTCGCTATCAACCTGAAACGTGATGGATAGAAAAAAAAATGAAAGGGATAAGGCACGCTGGTAATCAATGCCTACTTTAGTATGTCTCGCATTCCCTTTCGGAGGGATGTCGCGCATGCAATATGAACGCGTATTTTGGCCTATACGATAACTTGTGGTAGCCCACTAATGGACTAGACCGTGTTTCACCGTTCCCAAATAGATCTGTTGTCAATACCATCCGCTGGAGAAATGGAAGACTTGATTGGTTTGGATGAGAATCAAGAATCTGGAACCGAGTGCATGTGAGTCAGCCAAGTTTATGGTATATTGAGTGGGCAACGTGTCAGGGTGTGGATGCGACTTAGGGTCCGAATCATGAATTCTCGGAGATCCGATCGATTTATCCGGTTTGGTTTGATCCGAAATCCGGCTCGGCCGAAAATGACGTTATTTGAATATCCCAAAAATCTGCTCTGACAAAAAAAACCGTCATCTGAATCAATCGAGGATCCGGAACAACGAAAATTGCCGCCATCAGAATCAACCGAAGATCGGGAGTACTCAAAACTGCGAACTTCTTCTTCTTCTTCCTCTTCTTCAGCGTTTGTCCCGCTTCATGGCAGGGTCCGCTTTTCTGGTGCCATGTCGCCATCTTTCCCGATCCCGTGTTAGATCAGGGTCGACACCAGCTACTTTAAGTCCTTGCGCAACGTGTCAGCCCAGCGCTGCTTCGAGCGCCCTCTAGTCCGCTTTCCAATTACGTCTAAGTTAAGGCCTATCCTACGGACGCTGTCTTCCTTTCCACGCAAAACGTGGTCGTACTATCACAGGCTAGCTTTGCACATCTTGTCAGCTATCGGCGCGATACCAAACTTCTGTCGAATAGCTTCGTTTCGGATGCGGTCCAGGTGTGTGGCTCCTGCCGTCCAGCGCAGCATCTTCGTTTCCATTACCCTTAAGGAAACGGACGACTTTGCGTTTCGTTCGTCGCAGGCCAGCACTCAGCACCGTACATCGCTACCGGCCGCACGACGGTTCGGTAGATCGTCGACTTTAAGCGCTCTATCATCTTCTTGTCGCAGAGTAGTCCAGTCAACGAGCGCGGGCAGTTTAACAGCAAGACGTTGCAACCGTGACGAAGGTAACACAACCTTCAGAAGCCTAGAGGGTTCAGGGATGGGCCTGCCAAGCCGGTACACAATGGCAGGAAGACGTTCAACTCCTATGTGAAATAAAAGAATCCTTGCACTAGGAAAACTGTAACGCACACCACCTTCAATAGTCGATAGATGTTCCGGATCCCGATGGTGACGATCTGTCGATGCGCTCTAGTTCGCTCTCGTCCAATGGTTCAACGGCTGCAGTCCGCATCGATTTCGAGCGTTGGTCATCACCAGGAACGTACGCAACAGCATCGTGAACAGAAGAGTCGGTTTAAAGCCCCAATCTCCTCCGAAGGATCTGATTCTCCTCAAGCACTTGTGAGCTTCTGCCTGAGAGGTTCGTCGACCAGGCTACTGAATGCGTTCTTGACCGAATTCGGTGCCAAATGAGATTCGGTCTGTCAACGCATCATTCTTCATTCTCCACTATTTATGAGAAATTAAATGACGCAATGGGTTTTCTGTTATTTCCGTTTCCGCTTTCGTGCACTGGTTTCCTCCCAGTTTCAACCTCTTCCGCTTCTCCTTATTTCGTGTTCCGCTTTCATCAACAAAGAAATGTCGCACGTTGCTCACCAATAATGCACCACGTAGAAGATTGGACGTTATCTTTTGACCAATAGCATAACCCAGCAACAAATATTAGGTGTTCAGCACGGCTCTTTCGGTTTTTTATTAGATCCGAGTTTAGGCGTGTAGAATTTTCAAGCAACATACATGCTCTCTCTTGCAGCCAGACGTATCTGGATTCGAAGAAGCTGGTCCCATTGCATCCAAAAACGCCTGAACATTCAAGCCACTGTTGCATCCGTGGTCCTGAAGAAAAGACCGTAGGAGGGAGCAATGCAAACAAGGGTAGAAACCAATAAAGTCATAGCCAATTCACGGGCGACACACCTGTGGTGTCTCAACTTTCACATTGTCAAATGTGCTACGTTTCGTTTCACTGCTGGACCGATTTTGAGCCTCAGCGGCGCATTCGGCGGCTATTCGATCTAGCACCTAAATTATATATTCTAGAAGTCTGCGAAATGAAAATTGTCTCAGCATTCTGAATTTAGGCAAGAGAGTGTTTGGACACAAAAGAGAGGCAGTTCACATTCAGGACACGCATTTGACTATCAAAACCTCGGGCTTCCTCTCAGAGAAGTTATTCGCCCTTTTACGTGTTCTCTTAGTTTGCGGAAATCTGAAGAATCAACTGACAGAAACAATCATGTCAGAGTATGCAGTTAATTTCTAAACGAACACAAGTGCTCGAGAACAGAGTGCGAGATGTAAAGTGTACGCGGTTTCCTGCTAACTCACACTGGATACCGAGTCGTCAATGCGAATGCTCGCCGCTGTGGCGGCCCTCTTCCGAAACGTGAGGTCGAGCTCGTCGAGGCGACGACTTCCGGGAGATCGACATCGTGGTGGTACCTCCAAGTAAGCGCGAGCAATATCGATCTCGTAGTCGGTCATGAACCCCTTCCGAGAGGCAATTATGTCTTCCAGCGTCACATCACCATCCAAACCCTGCCTGCAAAGGCTTTCGATCCTAAACGGAGTGAGGCTGACCTTTTCAGTAATAACTACGAATCTGACTGTCTTCGACACCTACTTTTCAAGATTCAAAATGTGTCGTACGCGGTTTTTCTGATGCCTCCAGACACGCTTGATCTGCTCCAGGCGGAGATTCCGTTGACAGCGATTCACCGTTGCCATATGGACCTCGTCCCAGGCTTCAGCTCTGTAACGGCACGTGTCTCTTTGGGGAATGTTTGGTGTGCACTGACGCGCGACGCGAAGTGTGGCATGCGCGATGGCTGCATCGCGCATCCATCAGTTTAAGTTCATCGCGTGCCGTCCTTTAAGGCCTCCGCACATGTTTGCATTGAGGCGGGTGGCAAAACTGAGGCGAAGCCTTTCGGCCAGTGGCACACAGAGGCTCCCACACACTTCTGCGGCAACGCCTCTGGCGGCGGCAATGATGATGTGAATCGTTATTGCCGCCGCCGCCCACCTCCCGCCGCTCGCTGACGACGGCGCGCCCTGCGTCCCTGTCCTATAGTAAAGGATAGGGTCGCGGCTTTGCCGCAGAAGTGTGAGAGAGCCTTTACAGCGCCGTAGCCGCCGCCACCGCAGAAAGTGTGCAGGCGCGGCACGGCACAGCTCGCCGCCGGCGGCAAGCTCTGCACCACTGCCCTATGGTTAAAGGTAGGGACGTGGTGTTCTTGCTGTGGAGGTCTTTAATGATAAACGCTCCTCGTTATCGCCTTCACGCTAAGGCCTATGTCATACTTCGGCGACGTGGGTGACAGTATTGCGCGGGATGCTAACTAGGGAAGGGCTTTGACCTCCCACTGAACTTCAAGTTGAGACCAGGATCATTAGAAAGAGCTCGGAATGCTGATTACGAATATGTGTGTCAAAATTGCAAAAAATCCTGAGAAGTTATGGCCTGCCGAAATCGGGGGCCTCACCACAGGCTGGCTGTGCGACACACCGGGCGTGAGAAGGGTGAGTCATCGGGGCTCCGTAAGGCCCCGATTACACTTCGTCGCGGCGCGACGCGATGGCCACGCAATGAGGCCAAATTGATCGATCGCGTCGCACAATCAATATGGCCATTATGCGTGGCGTGGCATCGCGCCGCGACGAAGTATAAACGGAGCCTAAGAAGAGCTCGACAGATGCGGTGATGGCGCGGGGGTACTGCGAATGCTCGTTGGGTGCGAGGTCGCTGGCTCGGTTACCGTTGCTGCCTGTTTTCTTTTGCAAATCATAATCTACCTTCAAGTAACATTTTGTTCTAAATTATGACACATGTCTGACTGGATAGTCGGGAAAACTACCGTACACATTTGTAAAAATGCTTGAACGCAAAAAACTGCTATGGTGACATTTTTATTTACTATTTTGTACATATAGAGTGCAAATCATATATTGAATAACCAGATATGCCTCTAACAACGTTGGCATTCATGGAACAAGCAAAGAAATGTGTGAAGCAGGCGTGTTGCTCACACACTGCACATCTTATACAATCGCGAAGGCGATGGAGCGTGGACAAGCCTCGTGCTAACCTATTGAGGATGTTACCCTGTGCTATCCTTTGTAATAAGGGATCCTTTCCTTTCCCAACTAAGGATCAAAAGGTCCAAAGGTGAAACCGAAAACCATCGTGCTCAATGCATTCTATTTTTGGGGCTTGGGATGAAGCCTGTTCTATAGTTATTTAATTACAAGACGTTTGACGGAGGATAACGGCATAGAACTGCTATTGTTCTATTGCTGGATTCCTATGACTCAAACCATATGTCAGCATAGCGTACCGCAGAAAGCTAGCCTCGCGGTTCTAGCTTGATAGGCAAAACGACTTCTGTGCCAACTAGGTTTGTTATAAAATTATTTATTATTACGGCCGACGTTTCGACTAGTTCGTTTTCTTCAAGGCCTCAAAGAAGCTCGAAACTTCTTCCTCCGGTAAGCCACTTGGTTCAGAAACACCGTGCCCCCCCCCCCCCCCTTGCTAAGTATCAACCAGTCCCAGGGAAGTCAGGCAGAGAATCCAAATCTTCATTTACGACTTATTTATTTATTATTATATTTAACGACTTCATTTATTTTGTATCGAGATAATATCATTACAGCTCGAAGTCGGCGGAGTGGCGTTCTACCCCCGTCCTTTAAACAGAGGCGTGACAAATGTCTGCGTCTCCACTATTTCGTAAGGCAGCCATTGGACTCTCGAGCAAGCCCAGGGGGTTGGGAGTGGGCGGGCCAGGGGGACGAGGGGGTAGAACGCTCGACCCCCCTCGAAGTCCTATATACATAGCGCTTGTCTTTTCAACCAAAATGCGCACCGTTTCCGATTGATCTCCGTCTCGCGCGTGTTGCTCATGTCGAGCAGGATCTCGCGTCGTTTCAGGACCTCCTCGCAGATCACAACGGTGTGGTCTTCAGTCATTTTCTGATTAGCTTCATCTTTAATATGATCCGCAAAGGTACCAAGATAGGCCACGAGCTGATCCTGGCAATCATCCGTCATTGTCTGAAATCCGTTGATACGGTAGCCTTTGAAAACGAAAAATGAAGGAGAGACGAAGTCGTGACGCACACATCGTGGCAGCAAAGTGTCAGCGCACAGACTGAATGAGCTTATGATTTCCGTGCAAAGCTATATGCCAAGAGTCTCCGGGTTCAAAATGAATAAGCACAAGCAACAGTTTCATTTTTCCAACACTTCTTTGTATTCTGTTATGGAAGTTCTTTAAGTCGCAAGACTTGGAAAGCTAGTATACCGAAACAACAAAAAGAACAAACCAGAGTAAACTCCAAGTTCTCTCATCTTGAAACCTGGGCATTATCGTAATGTATATTTCACTGTATTCTTCTGCCAACGAGGTTTTTAGGTGGTAACTTTATTATGGCTTGACGTTTCGACGATGTCGTCGACCTCAGAGACCTAAAAGCAGCTCGAGGCGTTAGATCGGTGCCTTACCCGGATATAAAGTTGTCACCTATAAACCTCGTTGGCAGAAGAATACACTGAAATAAACCAGAGTCCTTGTATTATGTGACTAGCAGTCGCTCCTCATTAGCGGATGAATCTTAACAGAAATTGCGAAGCAACCTTTTCGTGAGAAAGTTATATTTCTCAAACTTCACACTGCAATCTAATAAGACTGTTGCTTTCCTTCTTTATCAATACCTATGATAGAAATCGTTTCATTCCCGGTTGTCATATGCCAAATAAAGAAGGCTATTCAAACCCCCTTTTAATTGGCCTTGGTCATTTCTTGTGTTATCTGGCTAAGAAATGTCATTCGATAGTCACTCATGTCACTTAATCTCTCAACCCTTCTTGCAGATGCACACTACATAGTTAGCCCTACATAGAAGTTACCTTGAAAAAAAAACACCATCAAAGCGAAATCGCAAAAAAAGTCCTAAAATTGTAAAAGAAGTAGAATGAGAAAATTTCAAGCGATCAATTAGGGTGTTAAGCACAAAACGTAATAAACCTCAGGTACTGCTCCCAGCTCTGGAGTCGACACACTAAGAAAGAAATACTTAAAATTTAAAGAGTGTAGCAAACGTACTCTCTCTCGATTAATATACTACAAATTACATCCAGGTTTAAGTTGGCAGCATTTACTGGCATTCATCGAGCGCTTGAAGTTTCTAGGGCTGGAAGCATTATAGAAGGGTGGCTGCAGATCTCGTTTTCTGTTTTCGTATTCTTCGAGGTGAGGTAAAATAGGCTTCCACAGGTATTGAGTCTCTAGCCCTTCCAGCGGACGTTCAGGTAGGTTTGAACTTAACCACGTTGAATTGATGAATAAAGAACGCTCAAGAACATTCCATCCCGTTCTCTTTCGACTTGCTATGTGGCTCCATCTCTTACCTAGTGAGCTGCTAGCGTCTCAAAACATCCGCTTTTTCTAAAGAAATTCAGAAAATATCGACTTATGGTAATGCTTAGCAACTTTCACTAGCACAACGCTTTCACTCTCGTTCCATCATCCAAAAGCGCTTGAAATCTAGTCCACCTCCCATGTCTTCGCAGGATCTCTAGCCAACCAATATGATGCTCTTCGTGTCCCTCGAGCGAGGAGGATCCATTGGAGCACCCTGGCACGCGACAAAGACGAGTGCAGACGCTGCTGGCGCCCGCTCAAGCAAGTCGATGATCAACGGGACGAGAAGTGATACAGGTGACAGCTACGAAAACCGTATACTGCTCCACAATCCACTCGGTTTGTGGTTTCGATTTCCTTCCTGTAATTAGTTACCAACCAGCGATTGTCGCCACTGCCTGCTAATGAGCCATTTCCGGTATTGTTTCTGTTTTCCTTTTTGGCCTTTTCTTCTAACTTTTTTGAATTCTGTCTGGTCCACTTTGCAGCCCATCCTTTTTGGCATAAATAAATAAATAAATAGTAAATAAAAGACAGGAAGGGATAAGTGACAGCACTAATCGATCCTTGCTTGGGATGCGCTATATGCCGATACTTCAACGGGATATCGTGGAGGCAATTTGGATGCGCATTTTACATATACGTATGGAGTTTTTAATCTAACCGTAAATCAATTGTGATTGCTGTTTTCAAACAACTTGTAGGTCGGTGAACAAGTCAGGGTTTTAGCCTTCTCAGACAGGTCTGGTCTGTAGTCACTGCCGCAAGAAGGATAGAAGGCTTAATTAGCTTAAAAGGGATCTGAACCAAGGGTTTTGACAGGTGGCACTCAATAACTGATACGCCCTCCAACTGCGTTATCACGTTTCCGGTATCTAGCGCACTATTTGTTCATGGCTTCTTACTTTTATGTTTGGACGATATTTTCCAGCTTTTCTCAAAGTGGGATTGTTAGTTTAGCCTGCTCAGCCGACCTATTCCTTCAAAATGTTTGTCACAACCTCTTTCCTTAGTTCTATCCGTTGTTAGCACTTGAAAAATTGATGTTCTGCCATAGGCTTCGACCTGATCACCCAACCTACTCCTAAGAAGCTTTTCGTGGAAAAATTTGGTAGCACCTATCCCTTGTGTTCTCGCATATTGCTTGAACGGTGGTGCTGTAATTGTGAATCTGTCTGAATTTCTTGAAATTTGATGTGAGGACTTATCGATTCGGGGGTTACCTTCCACGACAAACCTCAAAGGAACAACCAGGGGCCGGATTCTCAACGACCTACAGCAATCTAACAGAGAAAATACAGCCGAAATCCCTGATAGCGCGGATTACCAAGCGATTATATGGTGAGCGTTATAAGCCACGCCACGAGGCATTTCGGCTGTAATTTCTTTCTTAGATTGCTGTAAGTCGTTGATGAATCCAGCCCAGGCGGCATACTCCGCAGCTTCTAAATAACACCTATTTATAAGTCACGGATACGCTTAATTATACAAAGGTAGAGCGCGAAGAAGAGCGCGTGACAGCGAAACTGAAGGAGGCGCAGATATCGTGTGTACCCCGAAGCAGGAGAGTTTGGACTTCCCGCAGTTCTAAGGTGGAAATTCTAAAAATGAAGATAGTTACGGTCTAAAAGTTTTCATCCATCACCTTGTACGCTCGAAACCTATAGGCTTGAGCTCCCTTCTAGAGCAAAGTGCAATGTATGGCTAAATGTGCCTGCTAAAGATGCCATTGTTCCTTGCAATTAGATGACCCCGAATAAGCCGTTTACATAGCCAACAGTTGGAGGAAGCGCCGGATTCGCGTTTACCTTGGACAAAACATCATGGCTTGGGCCCCGCCCAGCCCAACCAAGCCTTCCAACCCGGCGGGGTTGGTAAATTGGTGCCACGCTCCTTTCAAATTGCCTCTACGATGTTCTATAGGAATAGAACGCGAAGGGAATCTCAAAAAGAATTGGTTGATGCCTTTATCTTATCCCTAAACTATCTTAAATCGCACATGATAGCCAATTAGTAGCACAATATATAACCACATAGAGCATGAATACATAGGATAACTTCCGAAACTTAGAGCTGCCCCTGGCTTCAGACATATTCTTGGGAAACACAAGTTTACTCTTACGCATAAGAATGATGATCTGCGTGAGATATGGCGAATACCATCAGCCAGTTAGACGTGATCGACCGGAAAACTGAGTGATCCGAGTTTGTATCGACTCTTCTCTTGTTCCTGTCAGGGCAAATTTTCCAATTCATGGCAGCTTCTAATGACTCTTGGGCATAAACTTACTGGCAGCAGAAGGATGGAAAGTTTCGTTGGCCCGCGAAGGGCGCTAACCTTGAACCGAGTTGGTGTGCTCGTGGGAGAATCCTCCCACTGGGGTGCACCCGCCATTGTAAATAAAAAGGACATTCATCACTAGCCGAGAGATGTAAGTGTCTTTTCCTACCAAGCAAGTGCGGTTACCATCAACTGATCCCGAATGTCCGGTGGCATGGTTGACCAGGCCGTGAGCTGAAGCTGAACTCGTTTAGGGATGCATAGAAGAAGTGGCGCCTACCATCGACCGTGTTACGTGCGCAGCTCATGAATGAAGAATTACAAAGTTCCGCCCTTTCCCTGGCATACTCGCGCTTCAGAGCACTAGCGTGAGAAAGTGCCTGATCACTTCTGAATGATCCCATATATAATATGTAATAGACAGTGACAGGTAAAAGTATCTCAGTGTGGGAAAAATCAACAAATAACGTCTGTAAATAAAACGCATGAATAACAAGTATTTACCGACTTCACGTCAAATTGGAACTTTTAAAATCACACTGGATATAATACTTTGGGAGCCACTGTTGATACTGTTATAAACAAGTGATGTTTTTGAAATCAAAATGGGTACATTTTAAAGTAAAGGGAGCTTTTCGGCATTACACTAACGACTCTCCAAGAAAGTTTAAAAAATTTTGTCCAAGGAAAAATTAGCACAACTTTTTTTCAATTTAACTGCCCAGTGAGTGAACGGGCCGCTTGAAATTTTGTAAAATTTTCACTTTAAAAAATATTGCGTTTTATAGCTTATTTCAGAGTACAGAAAGGCAGCTATTTTATAGCATTTTAAGGGGATATTGCGCCACCAAGTCTAACCTATTTCAATTTGATTGAAACAAAAACTCTGTTAGCGTGGAATGGAACACTTCAACGGCACAACAAGAACAGTTGTGGAAGACACTCATACCTTCACTTCGCTGCATTTAGGCTACCAACTGAATGAAGTAAAAATCTCGACAATCCAGTCCAATGCCTGGCACAACCCGTTCTTTTAATACACTAAATTATTGCTGCCTCACTGCGTTTTAAGCCAAATTTTAATTCATTATTTGTCCTTGAAAATAAAGATTCTACAGAATTTCAAACAGTGCGCTCACTTCTTGGGGCCGCTGATTTAAAAAGTTTCAAAAAAGTGATGCTGAATTTTGCTGGGAAGAAAATTAGTCAAACTTCCCTGGAGAGTTTCCTTAGTTTCAAAATCGTCAAGCTTGCTTAGAAGAGTGACCAATTTGATATGCAATTTACCCAATGGGAAAAAGCGAAAATGGTAAATGCATAGGTGTGCCAAACAGCTTAGTTAGCTGTTTCCACAAATAGTTTCACTGTCACATGGTCTTCATTTTCCGAACGTTTTTATGGCTGCCAACTTCTGTTTTTTTCCCAAAAATATCCTCATAGATGAGATATCCGCTTCTGAAGATCGAAGGAAGGAGGAGGAACTTTCATGACAGAATATGTACACTTTTTGTTGATTAAGGAGCAAGAGAATTGAGGCTAGAGAAAAGGTCATTTCCCTAGCCTCAGTTCTCTGGATCCGATCCGGTACGTGATGACCGCCAGCGAAACCGTGTTTCACGGTGGTGTCGCTGATAAGAAGCGTGAATAAAAAGTGCTGTGACAGAAGTCGGAGAGGTCACTCGGGAACTGTTGTTTGGTTAGGTTTTAAAAATCCCTTTGATTAATGAGGCACTGAAGTTCAACACAGCCGAAAGCAGTAAGCCGTTCTAGAACGTAAGGGTAAATCTGACTGGTAAGTGAAGCAGGGAGCGAGAGGAGGAAAGCAGGGCTCATGAAGAAACACTGAAAACGGACCTTGGGAAGGAGCTCCCCTTACAGGAAATAGGAAGGGCGATGACTGAATCCAGACAGAGACACAGGTCGTGTTAGACCAGATCCGCTCTGAATCGAAGTAGCCCTTGCTGGAAGGGGGAACGAGCGCGGAATTCGTGGAGACGGAGATGGAAGCGAGGCGAGCGCCGGTGTCGGGAGACAGCGACGGTGCCACCGACGACGAACACAAGCGTGGCGACCGTCGATGGCGCGACGATGTGGTCGGAGCGTCGTCACCACGTCGATAGGAGCGGGCTGGCGCCGGCCGAGCCACGATCCGACGACCGCAAACACGGCGGCACGACGTCGCGAGGCGCCGTCGGCGCGACCGTCGCACTCCGGCCACCTGCGCCGGCACGAGCTGCTCGCGACATCCTCCGCGGCGACGTCGTCGGCTGCCTCCGCAGGTCGCGGCGGCTGGCGCCACTCTCCAACCAGCATCTCTCCAGCTCTCCAGCCCCCACCCACTCTCGCACAGCTCGCGTCACCAGCTCGCCCTCGCCGTTCCCATATTGGCGCTCGCCTGGCTGCGGCTAATTCCCGTGGCAAAAGCGACCACAGGAGGACAGTGGGGCTCAGCCCGATGCAGGGCGTTGGCACTTCAAAGTGCAAGGCGCCCTCCGAAGAGGGTCAGGCCCGGGTTCGAGAATCGAGCGGGGGTTCCACTGTGCCACGCATTGAGAGAGGGGGAATCGCACTGTATTTATGGTTCTAGGAGACAATTGTCTCGAATTTTTTCAGCTGTTTGGACGGCTTTTTTGTATCACTTGGTGAGTTGGTCCTTCCAGCTGTGGCGTCGACATTGGGGCTGTCCGCTCATTGTTTGCTGAAGAGGCATGCTATGGGGCGGATCACAAATTAAATAAGATATCAAACATTTATTACAAAATAAAGGCTCTACGACAGTTTTGACAGGATCACTTTTTGCCGATTTTAGGAGAATGCCATGGCACAGCGCTTTTCTATATGAGCAAGCGACGTCTTGGTCCGCAACTGTACTCCATAAATTATTGTGGCTAATTTTTAATGGAGCATCCTGAGATGTTCATTTCGATGAGGGAAAATGGAGTACCAGGAAATTGTCCGTTTGTCATCGTCATATTGGTCGCGAAGTCAAGCTGGCCAACGACCTAGCGCCATAGCTGGGCACGAAGAAGCGGCTTGGGAAGCTTTCAAGGGCGTCGAAAAATTCTTCAAGAAGGAGAGAAAAATCCGGCTTCTTTTCCACCTATTCCCACTGTTCTTCCTGCCCTAATATACCCCTCTCAGACCTGGACATATGAAAGCAGGATGAACACAACATCAACGTCCAGCAGCGTGGAATCGAGAGGACGACGCTAGGAGTGACAGGACTCACGCAGGTGAGAGAAGGCGTGTAGAGTATCAAGCTTTGTCGACGTTCAAAGATCAGAGACGCTGTCGCATAGGCCAAATCGTCGAAAACTAGGTGGGCCGGCCACGTAATGCGATTCGCAGACACCCGCTGGACGAGAGTCGTCACAGATTGGATTCCTCGGGATGTCAAAAGAACACCAGGACGCCCACCAACGCGTTGGTCGGACTTCTTCGTGAAAGCCCTGAACGACCGATATGACGCTCTTCGTGTCCCTCGAGCAAGGGGAATCCATTGGAGTACCATGTGACGCGATAGGGGCGAATGGAGAAGCTACTGACGCTCGCTCAATCAACTCGATGATCAGCGAAACGACAAGTGATACGGTGAATTGTTAATGCTGTCCTGAGTGCTATTGCTAAGGATTTGCAAACATTTTCACGGTGAACACAGATCTTTTGAAGCGCTTTTCGAATCCAACACAGTGTCGTCAGTGGAGCCTTGATTTGTTACGTAAATTCTTTTCTACCTTAAGGAAACAGTGTTGGGAAATGAAAGTATACTCCATAAAATTCCGCGCCTGAGGAGAGCTTTAAATGCATAGTGCACATTGTTAGACGTTCCCTTCACCTCTGCAGAAATGCCTTCCAGAGGATTTGGGAAGAAGCGCGAGTAGCAGAGAATGCGCTTGGAAGCCGTCGAGAGGCATTGGTGTAGAGCAGACTACGTTAAATATTTCTTAGAAGTGGAGATGATCAGTAATTCCTAGTTGAGGGGAGTGGTGAAAAAAGAATAAAACAAAAGCTGATGCAAATTCGAACAACCCTACCTATCGCCGGACGAAGTGGACAGAGTCCGGCATATAACGATGCGCATTTGGCTTGAATAACTATGAGGATGAAAACGGATCAAATAGCTCTTTCTATTATTTGTCTCCTCAAGGATCTTCCAAATCATGGGCTAGCGCTGACAAGTCACTACAGCGGTGATACCTTGGATGTTACGTGTCGTAAGAACAGCGTTAGTTATATAATGTGCTTGCCTCCTTCCCGGAAAGCGGAGGGTGCGGGTTCAAATCCCACTCGTGCAAAAGTTTTGATCACAGCAAAACGCTCTTCTATGAGTACCTTCTCCACCAGATATTCAATGGCCTACCAGCCACTGCTAGACGTCCTACTCCTCCTCCTCCGTCCAAGGAGAGGTTTAGCAATGGCTGATACTAAACCCCGAAAGTAGAACCCGTAATTGCAACGGTTCTACTTTCTCATTTCGATTCCCTGACTCTTCACACAGTGATACAGTGAACAAAACTGCTCTCAAATTCGAAACCAGAT
>OX377205.1:32643149-32705556 GCA_947396885.1 Heligmosomoides polygyrus polygyrus | reverse complement strand
AGAAAGAAAGCTGGAAAGCCAGGTATTACAATTGTGTAATTATTCGCGCAAAATTTTCGCCCACTTCGGACGCCAACATTTTGACGCAGCAGATCGAGCACTGATGTAGAGGCCCCCTTCTGTCATAATTGCGCTGACCTGACATGCCCTACAGAGACATTGCACTCGGCTGCATGACCGTTTCTCATTTTCTCCCGTTTCGGCTTTTCCACCATTATCGACCCATGCTGCCAAATCTTGATGAGTTTTTGGGTTTTCTGGATTAGGTAGATCACACAGATCCCTAATTCTTAAAATTGTGACCCCAGTCGTAAGGATTCCCAAAAAATATACACAATTTTCGCGTCGAATTGCACTTTTCAAACAATTGGACACTTTTCATTCCAAATTAAACACTCTTCTAAGTTAGCCTAAGAATTTTGAAATCAAATTAAACGTCTTCAAAATTGAAAAGAGCTTCTTAAGGGCTAAAGAAAGACTTTCCAAAATGGTAGGAACAATTCTTTGTGCAAGGAAAGTTTTGTATCACTTTATTGAAATCTTTTAGTCCAGCTTCTTCAATAAGTGTAATAATTTCATAAATTTTTTTTTTGAGAAAAAATAATCTAAATTCTGTTTTGAGGTGCAACAAAGCAGCAATCATTTAGTGCGTCAAAGAGCAGATTGAATAACGCGTTTGGAAAGCTCGTCGCAAATTTTATTTGATTGATAGTGTCAGTGATGCTTACATGAAGCATCGAAGTGAGAATGTGTGTTTTCGCAATTGTCTTTGTTATATTTTTTACACGGGTAAAACTCTATACAAGCGGCAATTTTGCTATCAATTGAACAAAAATCGCGGCGTCTTGGATGAGTGCATGGCGCAATTCCTTTTCTGGTCCAAAAGATAGCCCTGCTGTTTAAAACTGGCTATGAACCATCATTTTTCCACAGAAAATGAGAGTTCTATAAAATTTTAAACAAAAAACCACAACCTTTTGGGAATGTGAATTAAAATTTGAAAGAAAATATACTAAAATTTTCCATGAACAAAAAATTATTCTGATCCTTTTGGAGAGATCTTAGTTTATTCTAGAACAAGCTCATTTTACTTAGGAAAAGTTGAATTTGATTTCAAAGTCTTAAGATAGCTTAGAAGAGTGTTCAATTTGATCTGAAAAGTTTCCAACTCCAACTCGTAATGAAGCTGTTTTACTACAAATATTTTTTAACAGAGAAGCTTATATACTATTCAACATATTCAAGCTATGATCTATGTAATCCGGAAAACCCAAAACTCATCAGGATTTGGCAGCATGGATCGATAATGGTGGAAAAGTCGAAACGGGAGAGAAATGAGAGACTCATTGGTCATGTAGCCGAGTGCAATGTCTCTGTAGGGCATGTCAGGTCAGCGCAATTATGACAGAAGGGGGCCTCTACATCAGTGCTCGATCTGCTGCGTCAAAATGTTGGCGTCCGAACTGGGCGAAAATTTTGAGCGAAAAATTACACAATTGTAATACTGGGCTTTCCAGCTTTCATTCTGCGAAGACTCAGCATGAAACGTTGTTACAACGCAGTCACACTTTTGTAGGAAGTCGTCACTTTAACCGGTTGAAATTGTGCCGCCTGATCACTAGGCTTCACGATTTACTTGATAACTAAAATCTCTACATTGTGTCTGGTAAGTCAACGTATTTTTAGACTAACTTGTTCGCTTAGGAGATTGATATTCGCGGCCGAAGAGTGCTGTTTACCAAATGTTCACTTGCAGTTTGATGAACTGCAAGAAGCACCCAAATTCCCAAAATCAACTCGCCACGTAAATTTTCTATGTCGTTTTCCTTCTTTAAACATGAGTAGATGGCAAGCTACAATCACAGGTTTTAGTTTGAGAATTCTTCCGTTGAAAAAACGAAATCGGTTGAAGTTCAAAGTGAGCATCTTCCTGCCAAATTTGGTACCAAAAGAATTGTCGCAACCAGGGGAAGACCGTTAATGGCAGAAAAATAAATTTTAATTATGTTTAAGAATTTTAAAATTCAACTGGGCAGCACCACTTGTGCCTGGGGACATAATTAAGCGAGACTCGGTGACGGTTTTGGGGTCAGGTCACAGTGATTAAGGCCCACTTAATTGCGGCACTGGTTTTCAGGCTTCCACATATTTTTGAATGACGACCGCATGCCCAGTGGTAGGTAGGATGATGCTAGGTGCCTCTCTAAATTTTGGTGGCAAAGCCTTTACTGTGGACAAAGTTATCATGATGCGACGCAAAAAACGCGTTTTTGCGTCGCAAACGTCGTTTGGTTGAATGTTTAGCGGCGGTACTGTAATTTATGATTAAAGGGCTCATCAGGGCTTTTTATGGCTCATAATTTTAATAGATAAGGATGTGGGCGCTATCCGACTAGGGTGGATGCAGTACCTTTGTAGGCTTGAATCTTCTTCTTGTTCTTGTTCTTCTTGTTGTTCTTCTTCAGCGTTTGTCCCGCATCGTAGCGGGGCCCGCTATTCTGGTGTTATGACGCCACCTTTCCCGATCCAGTGCCAGATCAGGGTGAACACCAGCAATCTTCAAGTACGTTTGTAACATATCTAACCAGCGCTGCTTCGTGCGCCCTCTAGGCCGCTTTCCTATTACCTCGAAGTAAAGGCCTATCTTGCGGACCTGTCTTCTCTTCTGCACAAAAAGTGGCCGTGCCATCGTAATCGAGCTTCGCGCATCTTGTCGGTCGGCGCGACACCAAACATCTGTCGAATAGCATCGTTTCGGATGCGGTCCATGCGCTTGACTCCAGCCGCCTAGCGCAGCATCTTCGTCTCCATGACGCTGAGGCGCGTTTCAACTTCCTTGGTCGCAGGCCAACACTCAGCGCCGTACATCGCTACTAGCCGGACGACGGTTCTACAGATCTTTGACTTTAAGCGCTCCGGTATCTTCCTATTGCAGAGCACGCCAGTCAAAGAGCGCCACTTGGACCAAGCTGCACTCACGCGTGAATTCACTTCAACCATCAGTTTGCCGTCAGACGCCACTGCTGATCCCAGGTACTTAAAAACCGAAGTGCGTGGGAGCTCGATACCTTTAACCTTGATGGAGCTGGACTCACCAACGTCCGTCGTTACATATTCGGTCTTCTTCACGTTCAGTCGGAGTCCAAACCGCTCCAAGCGATCACACCAAGCTTGCACCTCTCGTTCGAGTTCACCTTTATCTTCGCTAGCGAGCATCACGTCATCAGCATAAAGCAACGTCCTAGGGAAGATCTCGTGTGATGGCATCCATGACGACGACGAAGAGTAGAGGGGAGAGCGCAGACCCTTGATGTACTCCGACAGAGATGGGAAACTTCATCGACGTACCTGCTGCAGCTTGCACTCGACTCTTTGGACAAGAATTGAGAATTCGCACCCACTCTGTGAGCTCTTCAGGAACTTCATGTTGTCGCAAGGCGTACCATATCACTTCACGCGGTACGCGGTCAAAGGCCTTCTCCAAGTCGAAGAAGGCGATATGCACTGGCTTCTGTTTCTCGCGATGCTTCTCTAACAGGAGGCGGGCGGCATGTATGGCCTCACAGCCAGCTACGAAGCCGCACTTACTGCTGGGAAGCTGGACGATGTCACGAATTCGTCCGTCGACAATTCGCTCAAAGATCTTCATGCTGTCCGAAAGCAAACAAATTGGACTGTAGCTGGAGCAGTCTGCAGGACTGCCCTGCTCCTTCCGAATCGGAATCGTCGTGCTTCGGCGCAAACACTCAGGCACCTTCTTCTCCGCTACACCCTGATTAAAGAATTTCGTCAACCACTCAGCAGTGTACCAAAACTTCGACTTCCACAGTTTTGCTGCCACGTCGTCGGGCCGAGTCGCTTTGCCTTGCCTCCTCTTCTTCACAGCCGCTTCAGTCTCCTCTACGGTGATCTTCTGGACGGGGCCTTGGGTTGGAGCCGTTGAGGGGATGGCTGGATGAGGAAATTCTACTGTAGAAATTTCCTCAAAGTAGTCGCGCCATCGCTTCAGTGCCTTCTTGCGGTCCATGAGAAGATGGCCGTCCTCATCATTGATGCCGAAAAACTTCTCAATATCCTCGGTCTGCCGATAGCGATTTTGGCAAGTCGGTACAGAGACCGCTTATCATCACGCGACTCGAGCTTCTCGTTGAAGTCTCCATAATGAGTGGCTTTTGCAACAGCCACGGCCTTCTTTGCAGCTTTCTTCGCTTCTTGGTACTTCCGTCAGTTATCTGTCTTTTCGCCAAGAAACACGTGGTACAGCGTCTTCTTCTCTCGAACTTCGGCTTTCACTTCATCTGTCCACATCCATGCCTTCTCGTCGACCTTCCGTCGCCCAGGCTTCGTAATGCCGAGTTCCGACTGTGCAGCTTGACGAATCGCGCCAGTCACCTTCCTCCAAATTTCATCAACAGTTGTGACCGTCGGTAACCGCAACAGCTGCTTGTTTCTCTCTCATTCGCCACCACTTGATTCTTGGTACCCTGCATCGCTTGACCTGCTTCAGCCTTGGAGGGGCGATCTTCAAAGTACAGATCAGCGGTCGATGCTGTTGCGCGACCCTCTCATACGACACGATCTTCGCGTCTGTGACGAGAGTCTGGTCATGATCCTTCACAAGGACAAAGTCAATCTGAGTCCTGGTGCTCTTGCTACAGAACGAGATGATGTGGGAGTTGCGTTCTCGGAAGACGGTGTTCACTACGGTGAGGTTATGCGATTCCGCGTAATTAAAGGATACGCTCACCACCTGCGTTGCGTGACCCATAGCCGAATCCACCATGACAGCTCTGCCCGTCCTTCGTCGCGCCGACGGGCCTGTTAAGGTACTATGATGACATCTTTCGGTGGTACCTCTGCTGTCTTCTCATCAAACAGGCTTCAATACTCATCCATGACTTGATCGGAGCAGCCAGAGCGGAGCATACGCAGAGAAGAAGTGATAGAGTCACTCCTTCACGGCGACAACGACCTTCATCAACCGATCGTCAAAGCGCTCGACATTTACAGTCGAGTCGTGAAATCGTACGGAGACGATTATTCCGACACCGCTGGCGGTCCTGGGACTTCCACATAGAACGGCCTTAAAGCCTCGTCCCATATCCCTTGACTTTTAACAGGACCACCTCTTCTCCTGCACCGCACAGAGATGAACTCTTCTACGCCCCAGTGCTTCTACCAACTCACACGAGCAGCCCGTCAATGTACCCACATTCAGCGTTGCCACGCGGGTTCTGCTTACGTTGCGGGACTTTCGGACTAGCTCAGTTGTCTCCCGATGCCGTCCCCGCGTCAGGGACATTGGCATACTTCTCACATTCGTCGGGCTTTGCGGATGAGCGTCTGCAGCCGCGGACGCCATAGCAAAATCTCGAAAAACATGAACTAACATACACCCATGTAATGTGACAATGAGTTGTTTGTAGGCCGGCCTGTCACAAGGGCCTGTCGCCTGTAATCGAGTGTCCGCGTTCGGCTTAGCTCGCAGAGCGAATAGTTTCCAGTGGCACCACGTGGAGGAACGGACATCGCCTTATAGGCTGGGATATTTTTAGTAAACAGTTTAGGTTTTCCCGAAGCCGACGAAATGAACCAGCTACTAGTGTAGCGACGTTCAAATAGTTTGTCGTTTATTGCTATCCTTTCAAACACCGTTATCCTCGCGGATTTTTAAAATACCTGTTGGAGTTTTACGGCTTGGTTCACATAGATGAGTTTCAGCAGAGCCAGAAGGGGTGGGTTTATGTTATGTAGCGAACGGTACGTGAAGTAATGAATTGGTAGATAATGTAGCTAGCTAGCATCTCCCTCCCTCCTCCCGCCGCCCCTCCCCTTCCCACTGCCACACGTTTCACATCGAATACGTAAGTCTTGTCTTTTGATCTTTCGTTTGCTAGCTGTTGGCAAAATCCGTGAAAGTTCGATACTTGCACTCCTGGAATAAAAGGTATTGACTCTTTCTAACTGCGCTCGCGCAGCGGCGCGTTAAATTCGTTGCGCGGCGGGGCTAGTCGCTCTGCTCCGCTGCGGGAGTGTAAAAGGTCCCCTAGACTTTTACGGCTGTGGTCTCATGCATGTGTTGGTATTGCAGTGGTCACATGCATGTATCGGTATTGTTGTAGACTGATAAGGTCACAGGTGCAACATCCTTGCTCAGGCGATCTTCTACTCCGCGTGCCGTCGCCCTACTTGCGCTTTCTGACGCACTCTAAGACAGAGATAATACCGCTGCGGTGTGCGACACTGCGCAATGATCGGCATAGGGATGTTAAAGAATTTTCTCACGCTACCGCTACTACGTACTTCGCTGCCGTAACACACATCATTTTAAGGGATTTTAGGACAATGAATTTGGCGCATAGCGCCGCAGCAATAACGTGTACTGCGTGGCGCGACGATCATGGCTGACTTCAAAAGATCGGCGCGCTTCGGGAGTAGAACACCCTCTCGCAAATCACGGGCCTCAACAGGACAAAGTATATACTTTAATTTCGAGGGAATGTGAGGGAAGAGTGAAGCGCTAGTGATGTCTTGTTATTTAGGATTTGTCCCGCCTTGTCGCCGGATCTGCCTTTCTGGTCCCATGACGCCATCTTTCCCGACCCCTAAGGCCTGTGTCATACCATCGCTCACCGCTAGCGAAGCCTAATGATAGGCTCCGATATCGACTCATCGGTTCGCGCGATCGATATGGGAGCTTATCACTAGGCTTCGCTCGGGGTGAGCGGTGGTATGACATAGGCCTAAGGCGTCTTTTATACTCCCGCCGCGGAGCGGCGCGTCAATTCTGCGCGCGGCGCGACTGGCCGCTCCGCGCCCCGAATTTGACGCGCCGCTGCGCGATTGCAATTAGGCCTATGTCATACCATCGCTCTTCGCTAGCGAAGGCATGGACAACTAACATAATTGGGGAAGGGACGGTATCAGACGTTGTGGAGGGGCAGACGCCTGTAGCAGTTGTCCGATCCACCGCTAGCGAAGCCTCGCTAGCGGGGTGTCATACTTTCGGGCGATACGGCATCGCTACCGATGCGACCGCGTCGCTGAGCTGAGCAGAGCGTCTGGCAGCATCGGTAACGATGCTACGACGCAGCTGCACACAACGCTATTAACTGCGCGCCTATTCGCTAGCTTCACGCTAGTGAAGAGACTTCGCTCATCGCTCTGTTCGTCGCGTTCGCTAGGGGTGAGCGAAAGTATGACATAGGCCTTAGAAAGGGGGCGTAAGCGACGCGTGGCCAGCGAGCTTCTGCTTATCACGGTTCTTGAATCAAGGATGACGAAGCAAACTGTCCATGAGTCATTGGAGAACCAAAGCAGGAAGGATTCGTCCGGCTAATCAGCGAATAAATCTTGCTAATGTTAGTGGTAGGTTTCCTGTGGGTGAGCGACGAATCCTTTCTTAGGGCAGGGGTCGAAATCGCCCGCTAAACCTACGGTTGAAGCTGGTAAGTGTGGTATTGAGTCGAATCATCTGCAATGCAAATTGTACTAAACGACCCTTTACTTTGCAGCATGTGCGGGTCCAAAAGTAAAATTGCTGGAAGGTACTCATCATCGAGAATCAGTCAGAATTCTATCTTATGTGGCCATTCCGGTGGCATTGTGCACTAAACATATCTTTAGCGTAATAGGCGAAACTTCGGGAATGTCTACAGATCTCCATTCCCTTCCTACGTTACGGTAGGCACGGGTGGCTAAGGCCATGGTTACGGATTTTGTCTAAACATCGGCGTGATACAAAAAATGGATGTTAGATTCGTGATCTGCACCCCAAATAACCCCTCTACCCCCGGGCGAAGTTTGGTTGAAAACTTCGATCTCTTCTCTACCTCTGGAGTCCTGAAAGTACAATAGTGCCGCCATTTTGCTACAGCCTTTTTGTTCTGTTGATTGGGGAACCTAAACAAAAAGGTCATAGCAAAATGATCCATCCCGATGTGAAATCTCCCACTCCACACCGAGTCTGCCGCAGGTGATCGCGCCGCGTCGCGCCCTTCCCTCCCGCGGCGCGATTCGCCGAATACCGTGACCCAAAATTCCGTCAAATGTGGTGTTTTGGGGCGGCGAAGTATGAAAGCGATGCGGCACCGCCAGGCGGCGCGAAAAATCGATAGCCATGCGAACCATCACCCCGACCCCGGTGATTGGCCAGGTGAGAGATCTCGGCCGAGCGGCGCGAGTATAAAAGACGCCTATGGCCTGTGTTATACTCCCGTGGGAGCATCCGCCTAACGTCCGCGGGCGAAGGGTGCACCTCGGACGGCGGACGTGGCGGGGCGCGGTGATTGGCCAGGTGAGAGATCTCGGCGCGATTCCCGCCCGTCCGCGGATGCTTCCGCGGGAGTATAACTCAGGCCTAAGGGCCTCTACAGAGTCCCGCGGCAGCACCCCGAGAACTCGTCCATATCGCTCCCGCCGCAGTGGGACCCACGCTGCCACTGTGGTGGAAGCCGCGGCGCGGACGAGTTGTCGCGGAGCCGCCGCACGCAAAGGTCCCCGAGGGCTGCCGCAGTTCACGGCGGCTCTCACCCGCAGCGCCAGGAGCTACGGGTGAGACTCGCCGGAGGGCGTGATAGATGGGTTCCATTATGGTTAATCTATTTGGAAACATTTTCTTAACGAATCTACATGCTAGAGGTATAGTAGGTTGGTGATAATTTCTGTCCATAAAGAAGTCTTGACAACCAACAATATCATCACCGGTAGTGTCGACAAATAGAGGCGTATGGAATCCTGCACTCAAAACGTAACGCAAAAAAACTTAGCACGATATTAGGTAACCTTAATTGCACTGAAAACCTCCGTGGCCTTCCAGTCACAAGTTAGTCGTCTGAGGTTTAAGGAAAACCTTTGCACAGAAATGCAACAACAAAGCAGACCATTCTTTTTAGCGTATGAGCTATAACTGCATCGAACAGATCTCTCGGACTCAACAAGGCATCGGATGGAATGCTGTCTTCACAAGGGCTACCTCATTATCTTGGAGCTGCTTGTCAACCGAGGAACTTAGTGGAGGTAGATCGACAAAAGTGAGAGCAAGCGCAAAATGGCACAGAAATGTTGAGTTATAAGAAGTGTTCCGTTAGATTTCGGGGCTTAGATCAAAGGACTCCTAACTTGACTTCGAAAACGCTTCTTCACAAAAAGAAAATGCGTTTTTCTTACTACATCTTTGACATTGCCAGAGGTGGCAACTGCCGGCGAAAGTACGTAGTATTGCGTACAGTAACCCTCGCAGCGCCGCACCACCCGCCGTTGTCATGGCGGGTCCGCGGCACCCGCAAGACTCTGCTGCCGGCCTAAATCGTGGCCTGAACGCATACCTCGCCCCGGCGGCGAACTTCCAGCGGCCTCCCCAGCAGAAATTACCCGGCGGGAGTGGGTACCTTTCCTTCGATGCACCCCAGGAAATGAACGGTAGTCACAAAAAAAGGTTCCCAACTCATGGTGAGCTTTTGCGATGCTATTTTGGCAGGATGTAGGGCCCTGTGAGTAGAGTCCAGAACCACAGTTAGATTTTGCTGAACGCTTTTTTTAAAACCTGAAAAGGAGGCATGAAAGCGTGCGCGCAACTATTATCAACCCCTGCGACACTCACTGAGGTGTGCTTCGATGGCGCACTAATGATCGGTAACACTGCCGCCTTAGAGGAGCACACCGGCGGGCTATTCAGGTCAAATGCGAGTGCTGCCATCACTTTTGCACGTATTAGTTTGTTGTTATTACACTTTCCTATTATCACAGGAGTCAATTTTAGACCACCAATGCTTGCAACAAACCAAGGCTCTCTATATGCGCCTTCATATGTGCTAGTTTTCCAACCATGCATATCTGTACCATATCAATTCTCTGCAATTAGTCTTATACATTATTAAATTAAAAGTCTTATAATTATTATTTCCCTTCCAGTCAACACCCATGGTACAAAACTATGAAACAAGTAAAACACCAGCGCTTGTCACACCCGCAGCACCTTAAAGAAGCCAGTGAAGAACAGTCTTCCCCCTGGCAAGGAATGACCAATTCTTCTTCGTTGAACGTGTAATCTGTGGGTGTAGAATAAGGATCCGGGTGAACATCAACGTAACCAACTGCCACGCACGCGTATGACAGACACGGCCGAAACAACGGAGCGCAGAACTGTCGGTAAGTCTGGCTGATAATCTGCAATCAAAAGAAAAGTCACAGATGGTACCTTTTTTGTATAATATTTTATACCAGTTACCCACTTTCAATACACCATCTTTGCTGCATATAACATATTCCGGATAGCCGTCAAAGGGGACTGATTTCTCTAACGGTGATTGCTCACTGTTGTCTTCCTCCTCACTGTCATCATCAGGTGTCCAGTCGACATCCACCTCCTCATTGAAAGGCATAAAACCACCTAGGTAATACGTGTAGAAAGGTCCCATTTTCATTATAGTACCTCTAACCTGTACCACCTTTTCTTCCTGACAGTCGATATCTCCATAAATACCGTCCAGGAGAATCCCCTTTATGGCATCCGCAACCGCAATCTCTCTCCTTGTCGGAGAAGTGAAATCCTTTGTGAAGGTGGAAAGTAGTCGGCTAACAACAAGGTGAGAACGACATTTCCAGTACACTTATGTACCGATATGATGCCCGGCTTCTTAATATTCAACCGTAAGATGTGTATTTGTGTGCAGTTACGGTATCGTTGGTGATACGGTATGATATGGTGGTACGGATATGCATAGTTGAAAAGCTAGCACATATGAAGGCGCATATAGACATCCTTGGTTTGTTGTAAGCATTGGTGGCCTAAAATTGACTCGTGTGATCATAGGAAAGTGTAATAACAAGCTACACGTGCAAAAGTAATGGCAGCACTCGGAGTCGAACTGAAAAGCCCGCCGGTGTGCTCCTGTGAGGCGGCAGTATTACCGCCTGCACCACCGGGGCACACCTTGTTAGGTGTCGCTTAGGTTGACAATAGTGGCGCGCACGCTTTCAGGCCTCCTTTTCAGGTCTTCAGAAAAGCGTTCAGCAAAAACTAACTGTGGTTCTGGACCAGGGGTGTGCGTTAAATATTTTTCGGTAAATTTTTAACGACCACTTTTTAACGAAAAATTTTTGCGTTAAAATCGGTAAAATTCGGTAAAATCGTTAAATAAATTTTCCCTTAGTTGCAGTCAGTTTGACTGTATTTTAGTATGTAAAAAGCCAATATTTTTCTTTATTAATTTTCTCGTCTTCTATATATCATTTATATGACTGCGTCTTCATCTTCACAACAAATGGCAACAGTCCATCTATCATTAACGAAACTGCTAACCGGGAAAAGTCATTAAGATTCTGAAACCAAACAGTAACAACAAGACTTCTAAAATAAGAAATTCTTTACTATGCATAGTTGGTGGGAGTCATCCAGCTTCCAGGAAGATCAAAAGAGCACCATAGCACGACTCAACCTAACATCCTTCTTTACTGCTTAATTGTTTCGGAAAACTACAAAATGTTTACTGAAGAATTCATGTCAGACAGCAACCACAGTGAATCTCTTGGTACAGTCCTTCTTTGAAAGATATATATTTACAGAGTCCATAGGTCTACCAGTTTTAAGAGTGGTTCCTTTTGTCTCAAAAGGTTTTGTTCTTACTGCCTACAGACGACAGCAGAGAATCAAATAAGCAGCCGTAGACTTTTCACCAGATTTTAACCGAATCGAATTTTTTGCACTGATATTTTCGTCTTTGCCACCCAAGTAGCGTAGATCTCAATTGTTAAGCTCTTTCTCCTCTGTATTTCAAGAAAATGCATGAGGGACACGTGTATTTAAAAGTGCGTTTCTCGTCCCATATTAAAAGTAGTCCATTTTGCCTTTATCCCTCCTAATTCCTCCATGCAACCACAGCCTGTAACTCTTTTTTACAATTTTCAGCAAATGACAACTCTGGTTTCCTTCGTGAAGCACCTGCTCTTGTACTGTGGACCATATTTGCTTGCGGTTCGAATGTAAAGTTTTGGGCTTCTCAATTTCTTCCTATTTTTTTTTTGGAGCACATTTTAAATTGAAGAACGGTATTATAGTAAATTTGAAAATTAGACGAACAAACCCACAAATATGAAGGAAATTGCCTTCTAAAGCCAGGGGTTCCTTCAAAGATTTAATTTTTCCGGAGAACTTTAAAAAAGAGCTTCATATAATAGAGTGCATGTAAGGTACAGTTTTTATAGTACAGGGTACGTAAAAAGTATTGACGCACTAAATGACGGTTGTGGAAATAGTAATGCGCAGCAAGTTTCAAAATATTCACTTGAGGAATATGGAAAATGATCTTGCAAACACGACAGAATAACTCGTAGTTGACATTGGCTCCTTTACTGTGAATACAGGAGCGAAAACGGCGGAAAAATTCATGAGCACGCGCTTCCATTTTGTTCCGTGCTTCGAACAGGGTAGCCTTCTGCGACTGGTCACTTCTGTTGAAAGTAGCACACACCTCATTCTTCAAAATCACCTAGAAAGAGTAATCCAGCGGATTCACGTTTAAGCTGTGCTCGCCTGAGAAGCTGTTCACACCTGCGCGCTTTATCTGTTTGCCATTATGGGACAGAGGTTGACAATTTTTGATTTGAACGTTATCGTGCTTGAACATCTTGTAATCATCATCTGTTATGACAGAGCCGCGGCTGACGTTTGGGTTGCTGACCTCTTTTCTCATCCACCATTTCAAACACAGCTTAATTCTCTTGTTAAGGAACTACTAAGCTCTTTGGGAAACAGACAAAAAAGGGCCACCGTAACGATGACGATCATGTTTCTTCAGTTTTTTCCTAAGTGTTTTTTTGAGCACAATACAGACAACAAAAATAACACACAAAAACCTAGAGGGGTACAAAGAGAAGCTGGAGCTGAATAGGTGCGTCAATACTTTTTACGCACCCTGTAATCTCATGTAAAATAACTGACGAAGAGTGATCACAGGCTTCTTCTCTTTTCTATATAATTTTACTGTTTTCGTGTACATATGTTCTCTTCCCCTGTTCCGTTTCGCGTCCTTGTTTCCTCGCATTATTTGCGTTTCGTAGCGTTTTCTTCGCGTCTTCTGTGCCTTTGCAATCCCACTTATGATGCAAATATCACAAAAAACTGTAGAAACTGTTTGGCTGGTAAGTATGCAGAACTAGTATGTAGAGTCAAACGCGAGAAATGGCCTAGGAAGTCCAAAAAATATGAAAAACTGCACACTCGGATCAATTGGTAAAGCAGCAAGAAAACTGCCACCAGTTCTAGAGACAATATCGATTGCCTACACTGATTCGAGTAAGTAGAAGATTTCCCCGGTATCGATATTGCGATATACTTGTGCTTTTCTAAAAATTTTCGAATGAACGCATAATCGAATAACCCCATTTTTCGGTTATTCGAATTTCCGAATAATCGAATAACCCAATTTTTCGAGAATTCGAATGAGCGAATAATCGAACAACACCATTTTTTCAGTTATTCGAATTTCCGAATAATCGAGTAACCCCATTTTTTGTTTATTCGAATTTCCGAATAATCGAATAACTCCATTTTTTGGTTATTCGAATTTCCGAATAATCGAATAACCCCATTTTTTGTTTATTCGAATTTCCGAATAATCGAATAACCCCATTTTTTGGTTATTCGAATTTCCGAATAATCGAATATTCGAAAAAATCGAATAATCGAATAAACTTCATTGTAACTTAATACACCCCGGTGCAAAGTAGGTTCACCCCGGTTTGTCCATAAGCATCAAAGAACCCACTGCCGAGTCTCAGTAATGTTACCATCGTATTCCTCACTATCGAAAACTTCTATAGAAGGATTCTAAGCAGTTTATCTTATCAGTGCAGGATACCACGAACTTTAACTGAAAATTTAACAAATGGAGACCGGTGCAAAATATAAGTTCGCTTCATAGAAAACCTGATTAATCACAAAAGTACCTACAGACAAGGTAAGATTAGTACTTCACCACATCACCTCTGTTGTAAACAATATCGAAAATTCTATTTGGCATGCTACTAATTAGATTATCAATAACAGTTTGCTTAACACTGCTTAACACTGCATCAAGTATGGCGTTCTTCATACCAGAGACCGAAATGTAAGTGGTTCCTTTTTTGGACACTTTGTGTACAAGAATGTCCCACAAGCTTTCTAGTTTTCGGGTTGAGATCGGAAGAACAACTGGACCACTTCAAAGGTTGAATTATGTTGGAGTTAAGCCAACTTGTAGTTGGCTGCGATACGTCAATGGATGCATTATCGTGTTGGAAAATAAGGTTATACCTACGGAATCTTCTGAAATATGGCAGAAGGTAGTCTCCGAGCAATTTCTGGCAGTCTTCACTGTTCATGCTACACGAGACGAACTCCAAGGCAACAAGTTCGCATCCAGAAAACGCAGCCCAAACCACGAGACTTCCATCGACAAAGTTGCGCCTGTAGAATACTCGCTTCTCTCTCCTCTAATCTCTCCAAATGGATCTGTATCCGTCGCGCCCATCAGGATTCCACTTCTTTTACACTACTGTAGAGATCTGAGAAAAGAGATCGAGTATCATCTAGGTGCAACTTTGGCGGTGGAAGTCTTATGGTTGGGCTGTGTTTTCTGGATGCGGACTTGTCTCGTTCGTCTCGTATAGGCTGAACAGTGAAGACTACCAGGGATTGCTCCGAGATCACCTTTGCCATATTTCAGAAGATTTCGTAGGCTCAACCTCATTCTTCAACAAGATAATGCATCCATACACGTATCGCAGTCAACTGCAGGTTTATTTATTTATTTATTTATTCAATACATTCGCGATAAGCGCAGGCGCCAGAAAAAAGTATTACACCTACACAACAACACGAAGATATACATAGAGCGAGATAAACCAATGTCTGATCGGTGACTAATTGAGGCATGAATAAAAAGTCTGTTAGGCCGAACCGAATAAGTCGGCAAGGCTGTAATGTGTTAAATTCATAACTCAACTGCGATGTTCATAACTCAACTGATCGCTCAGGCTGACCCAGGGAAAAGGAGGACGGCATACATCTTAAGAATCTGGAGCCTCCAAAGCGCGAGTAGTGGATTAACTTATAAACCCGACAAATGTCAGAGAATTTCCAGCGAGAAGCCATTGTGTGAAGACCCAGGTATTTGTTCCTTATCGATGCTTAGGTACCTCAGAGTAAAGGAACCCGCAAATGCGAATAAGACCCTTGCGAGTGTAGTTATTCTGTACCTTTTCCACAAGGTTTATAAGAGGTTGGCTAAACTCCAACACAATTCAACTTTTGGAGTGGCCTAGTTGTCCTCTAGATCTCCGCCCGAAAGAGAACTTGTGGGGCATTCCTGTATACAAAGTGTACAAAAATGGAACCACTTACACTTCGTGATCTGAAGGATGCCATTCTTCATGTATGAGCCAATTTTGAGCGAACTATTATTGATAACCTAATCAATAACTTTGTCTGTAGGCACTTTTGTGATCAATCAAATTTTTTATGAAGCGAACTTATATTTTGCACCGGTCTCCATTCGTTAAATTTTCAATAGATGATCGTGGTATCTTGCACTGATAAGAAAACCTGCTTAGAATTATTCTATAGAGGCTTTCGATAGTGAGGAATGCGACGGTAACCGCTGAGCATAGGCAGCGGATCCTTCGGGGACTAATGGACAAATCGGGGGTATTTATAATTTTGCACCGGGGTGTATTAATAAGGACTATGCGATTTTTGTGTTAGCCAATTTCGTTTGATACCGTTTACTCACTCCAAAAGTGCATTGTGTAGGCTTAAGTAAATGTAGTAAAGTAAGTTCAACGACAACATTCGCCAGAAGCAAAACAAAAGAATTGAATTCTTAAAAAAGGATATAATCGAGATATTCAATATCTTCTGAGAACCGTTTGCAATCCTCGTTAAGATAGTAAGACATAAGAACTTTTTCCTACAAAAAAATCCTACAGAAATACATATGCAAAACATCTACTCCAAGTGCAGAGCTTTTTCGAAAAAAAAAACCGTTCTCTCTATTTGTTCATTTCATTATCTCACAGGAGTAGGGATCCAATCAAATTGTGGAGTTATATACCATTTTCAGTCGAATATCAACGTTTTTGAAATAAATTTCGACCTTCTTCCGGAATCTTCCCCGTGTAACAACGTTGAATTTGATTTTAAAAACTTTGAATTTCAACTGAAAATGGTAGATAATCGTGCCAGATATGCAAACTGTGAGCTTTGGTTCAGAAGTGATCGAGGTCGCTGAACACGAATCTTAAGTAAGTTTTTGAAGTAACGGTTGCCATCAAGAGATACTAATCAAATAATCGATTTTTCACTCAACAAGCTCGAAACTTCAGCTTGAGGTAACCGAGGTCACTGAACACGAATTTGAATTCATTTTTAAAATTTCCGTCGAAATTTTTGTTTATTGTGCAAGTTTCGTAGAGAA
Source organism: Heligmosomoides polygyrus polygyrus (assembly GCA_947396885.1). Lineage (NCBI taxonomy): Eukaryota > Metazoa > Nematoda > Chromadorea > Rhabditida > Heligmosomidae > Heligmosomoides > Heligmosomoides polygyrus. The sequence continues at coordinate 32,689,102 of OX377205.1, read as the reverse complement.
TTAAAGTGAATGACATTGATGACAGTAGTGGTCGCAGAGAATGCAAATGTGAAGTTAGATTTTGAAAATATCGACGAAGATTGGTCATACAATTGATTCGCCTCAACGAATTCTCCATAGAAAATCAATAGCTCGATCAACTTCAACCGATAATTTCCAAAACGAACTTCAGATTTGTGTTCAGCGGGAACGACTACCCCAAGGGCTGAAGTTTCTGACCGCAGTCCATCGCCATCAACTGCGGTCAGTATCCCCAATACGCCATGCCCCCACGCCAGTTGTGGACTGATGGAAACACACACGCGCGCACACACACTACTCTTCTATGTATAGTAGGATATTGAATGCGTTTCCGTAACGGTGAGCTTCTCAACAGTGTGCTATCGAAAACAGTCGTCACCGGAATGAACGTCGTTTACAGAAATCATCGTGGCACATTCGAAACAATCACGTATTCGAAATTCGAATATTATTCGAATTTTCGTACCTCGAATAATCGAATTCGAATAAGCATTCGAATTTTGGAACCTCGAATAACCGAATTCGAATAATTATTCGAAATTGTGAACCTCGAATAATCGATTTCGAATAATTAATCGAATTTGCGAAACTCGAATAATTGAATTCGAATATATATTCGAATTTGCGGAACTCGAATAATCAAATAATCGAAAATCGAATTCGAATAAATTATTCGAATAACTATTCGAATTCGATTATTCGGGCACAAGTATATATTGCGAAAGCTCATCCAAAAAATTCTCCAAAATGCAATTATACAAGGAAGAAATACATTTTCCAAAATGGAGCATAAAATGTCGTTAATGCTATTTAACGGAATTTTTCGTCGTTAAATTTCGTTAAAAAGTTTTAAAGAAAAATGCCGGTAAATCCAGTAAATCGGTAAATCGTTAATCGTTAAGCGCACATCCCTGTTCTGGGGCCGGATTCATCAAAGCTACTGCAGTAACTTTAACGTAGAACCGTAAACGAAAGCTCAGATAACGTGGCTTATCGCTCACCATATCGCTTGATAAGCCGCGCCATCTGAGCTATTTGCTTACAATTCTCCGTTAAAGTTACTGCAGTAGCTTTGATGAATCCGGCCCCTGGACTCCACTCACAGGTTCCTACATCCCGCCAGAATAACATTGCAAAAGCTCAACATGAGTTGGGAACCTTTCCTTGTCAGACGCATGCAGCGGTGACGACTGAGTGACATTTCAGGGCTTAGCTCCGCGAGCGGAGAGACAGCGGACGCATGACGTCACGAACCGCTCTCGGCGACACGCACCGCGAGCGGGCTTTGTATTGTGGCGCGTTAATACTTAACGTTCTTCAAGATGTGCGCCGGATTTCGTCATCGGTTCAGGCGCCAGATTAGTCATCGAATGCAGCAGAGTGAAACTGCCTGAACAGGCCAACGTTTTCCTCCTGCTCTCATTGTGCGCGTCTATTTCTTACTCCGTGCTTTTCTTTTGCATTGTAACCCTCGTGTTCCACTTTTTCCTACTAACTCCAGTTGATTCTAGTCTATTTTAGTGTAAATCTCTTTTCAGGGACGGGCGGCTCTGCGACGTAGTGGCTTTGGCCGTTCTCTTTTTGCAGGTATGTAGCTTCCTTATCATCGTTTCATTAATCAACGCGTGGACAACACAGCAAATTTCAAGTAGTGTTATAGCGCTAAGGGTGCAGAAAGTGTTGGGGTGCGTGCACTCCTATAACTGTTTTGCCCACCTTATTGCCCACAGGGCCTTTCTTGTCTAGCACAATCGGCGCAAATAGGGTCGGGGGGGGGGGGGGGTCACCATATAGTACAGAACTGTTTGCTTTTTGAAACAGGATTTTTTTGCAGCAATAGTGTGTTCTACCCCTACAGTGAACTGAGGTAGGCCATCTACGATGTAACTGGACATACACCTGCCTTCTTATCAAGGCGTACAACCACCGACTAGGGAGTGACCCCCCTCCCCCCGACCCCGGCCCTATTTGCGCCGCACAGTCATTGTTCGGGTGCGTGTGACTGCTGGAATATCGCGACGTTCTATACTACGATATACTGGATATCGGATGCAAACCTGTGGGTTATGAACGTACGTGAGGAATAGATGAGTACGTGCAATCTAATTCTAACCAGCTGATATGAAATACTGCAGGTGGACCTCATAACCGTTGCGCTTTCCTGGACTCCCAGGGCAAGGAAAAGCACATAGTGCAATCTTTGTCACTTTTCGACATATTCTTAAACAGGTATGCTAATAAATATAATGTCTAGGCATGCCTCATCTCACATAATTCTTTTTTAGATCACTCATCCATGGGAAACAATAATTTAGGAGTACGCCGTAAGACTGAACGGAAAAAATGGAAGAGATGGCACGTTAAAAAATTTGCCCGACGCCATCGAAGGAACACTACTTGGTGAGTAGAATTTGTTCTGTTCCTTCTCTTCCTGCCGCTTTAGGCTGTTAAACTGTTTTGGCTGTTAAGTAGGGCAATTTCTACGTTCTAAAGGCAGGTTGTTAATTCTAATTTCTTTATATATTTCGCCGAGGGTATTCTCGGATATGGTAGAGATGAACTCAAATTTAGAGCCACGTTCGACCGCATCCTGTCGAGGTAATAATTGGTTATGTTGATGTTTGACTTCGCGATGCTGAATCACACTTATTTAGGTATTATATGAGCATAGGAAACAATGACGTCGAAAAGGAAAGTATGCTGGAGGACCTAATCATGGAGCGCTCCATCTGGCGAAAACAACTGTTAAAGGGCCTGCAGCGAGCAACTGTATGAACTTAGTTTATAATTCGCCCTTATGTTTTCTCCAGTTTCTCAAGTTGTAAAGTGTCATTTCCAGGAGTGATATTCGTTGTGGCTCGGCGGGGGATCATCTCTTACAACTACGCGATGATATCATCATCGTAAATATGTTTTTAACGAAAGGCAGGCAAAAAATATGAAAATCAACACGAGAGAACATGAGAAGTCATTAAGAAACTGATAGGCTCACCCGTCTTTACTGCTGGATGTAGGGGGTCTATGTCGTGATCCCCCTCCTCCCGAGCCACTTTGCCCCCTGTTTCACTTCTTCACTTGGTTCGGTCTTAGTAGTTACGATTTGCCGTTGTCATGTTTATCTTCACCCCATCGCGTCGTCATATATTTGTCTTGTAGTTGTACTTGAAATACCATATTTTTGTTGACCATATACAACATTCGTCGGCCCTGCTAAGTATATAAAAACAGCGTTTCTACAAAATCATCCCTTGAAGTCGTATTTTTTTCATAGAAGAACGAGCACTCGAAGACCAGTGGAGAATTATTGTCCTCCCGCGGATAACATGAACGCAGAAATTCGTCTTTGAGGCGCTGGAAAACAAACCCAGGATGACCGGTACCCACGGAGGGCAGGAAATTGGAAGTGTAACTTGCATTGTTACGTAATGCAAATGCTTTTAGATTAAGCTTTGTCGTACTGCCATTTTAAAATACAAAAGTGTGGAATGCAAAGCGAAGGATATGGGACGAAGACGTCCCTGTACTCAAGCCACAAGATACTCCTCCAAAATCGGCGCAAACACCTAGAAAGGAAGGAAGAAAGGGAGGAGGACACAAAACGAGCCCAGTAGGTGCAATTTTTTGCTGAGTGTCTTCTGATTGGTTAATGCATTCCACGACGTCCACGAGTCAGCAACTTATTGACGGAAAGCTGAGAAATGCGCAACTTTGTACGGAAAACCTTCTGCTGGAAAAAAGTCTGAGATGTGAAGCTGTCTTACTGGGGAAGCAGCCGTTTGTTCATTCAAGTATAACGGTATGATCTTATAATGATTATGCGTTGTTTGTTTCTGAATTCTTGTGCACCTATCCACATTTTGTTCATGGATTCGTGTGCATACCTCTACCTATGGAATACCGGATGCTGAAGTTGTTCGATCAGTAGTTTTAAATAGTCGTCGTGATGTTTATTGAATCTCAATGAAGTTTTATCCAACTCTCTGTACAATAGATAATTGGGCCGATCTCGATTTCAATGAAAATTGCTTTTAACATGTTTTCTAGTGAACCAGTGGATCTTTCTCTCATGGATCGTCAACCACTGACTGAATGCTGCCATTCTTCTGTTCAGTCAACTAGTGCCTAGTGGAGCAATGGTTTCTTTTAGTAGCGTTGTGGTCTCTATGTCTGCTGCTTTCACCTATTAGCTTTGGAAGTATTCAGAACCTTGAGCAAAGGATTTATTCCTTTATTTTCGTACCGACTAGTTCACTATGCACCTACTTCTTTGTGGTGTTTCTAAAATGTTTTTGTTCACCAATGTACTTCGTTTCTTTTTTCTTCTCTAGACATATTACTACTTGGTCCTCTTCAGTTCCTATGGAAGCATCGCTGTGAGGTGATCTAATGCAAGAATTGCTCGCCTTGGTACGACCGGATATAGGACCGGACTCCTGGGTGTTTCTTCTTTGTCAAGAATGTTCGAAATTGACTTCTCCATTCACTGAAGTCACACCATAGTTATACTGAATGGTAACGCCTGCACTTTTGATGCCGATGTAAATTTTCATTAATAATAGTCAACTTCGTTTAAAAGAACTCGACATAGTATTATGTTCTGCTGTTTTCGTTTTTTGGAAATATTTTTCTAGTCCTTTGCTCCGAGAGTTCTGAATAATCTGCAAACAAATTTCTTCCATTCTTTTGCAGTTCATAGTGCTATCCAAGGTGGATCACGATTTCGTTGATGTTGTTTCTTTTAGGCTAAGCATTGTATTTGATTGTCAATATGTTTTCCTTGTTTGGTTGGTTTCTATGGCGCACTTTAGATGCAGCAATAACCAAATAAATAAATAGAAAAAATTTAAAAATACTTTTTGATGACTCGTTATAAACCAATTGGTCGGTAAGGTGGTGTCCTGATATATATATATATATATATATATATATATATATATATATATATATATACCACCTTACCGACCAATCGGTTTATAACGAGTCATCAGAGAGTCTTTTCCGTTCACAATGCCACAGGTTGAATGCAATATGGAAATCCGTAGGTAGTTCTAAAAATACTATTCTATCACTCGTCTCATGAAGGCCTTCACGCAAGGCCTTCATGAGACGAGTGATAGAATAGTATTTTCAGAATTCAGAAGAACAAGCATTGCTGAACCGGTGATCCTTCATGAATTCCACATCCGACAAGGCTTCAAATGGAACTGTTCTGTCGCGAAGCACCCTTGTGATCGTCACATTCTACCTTTCCTCCTCGGCATCAGCGACATCCAAAACGTTGAGTGCTTCCATTACTATAAAAAGAACACGAACGTTGCCTAAATGCTTATTTATTATCCAGTCGTACACTGCGTCAGTAGTCAGCGGAAACAACCTGGTTATCCTTCCTATACTCACAAGTAACTTGTATATTTTCCCTCCATCGCCTTAAAGCGCAGAGAGTGATTTTACAAACCTTAATTGGCTCACCTTCTACCCAAAAACCGGCAGAAACTCCAGTTCCTATACAGTTAGGCGCCACTTGAAAACACCCAATAAAAGAATCGTACTACGAGGTGGCGTTTGCCTCATCCTACAAGGCCTGACGTGCACGCACATGTAATTCATGTTTCAACGGAGGAGTCCGTAATGCTCGTACTCGTCAGGTCTTGCAACCTTGGTGAAACGCAATCTCGCTCCTCATTCGATCATGTCGCTGATGAAATTTAGGATTGTTTAAGAAAATGTTCAGGATCCGTAATTTTATTCCATGTATCCAATGCCCATGTGGCCAACATTCGAATAAATAATCAACATGAAGCAATTCACAAACTGTGTACAGTATACAAATTCACAAATCACTACAAACATTTAACAAGCAAGACATAGTATTCGAAGAGTTACGTTGTCTAACGAAACAGCAACAGGGCATAGTGTGAATACAAAATTAGCAGCATTGTTGAAGTCAGCTGCTTTAGAACGGTTCCGTCGTAGAAATAGCTCTATAACAAGATAAGTTTTAAAACATAACATGGCATTTCTATATCATAGGTTCTAATTTATGAAGAATAAAAGGATAAAGGACGGCGTTATTCAATCCCTTTGGGATGCGCCACGCAATCTACTTCTACGGGATGTCGTGGAGGCGTGTTGAATGCGTATTTTCTTCCGCGGTGCACTGCATCGCGGAAGGCTGTCTCGCGCGTACGGGTAGTATAGCAACCCACCGATCGTCCGCCGGCGGTGATCCATGGCGGATGTGGTCGGGCACGACAACTGATCACGAGAGAGGTCTCGGCAGGATTCGCCCCATCCCAGACAGTTCCGCAGGAGTGTGCCTTAGGCCTATGATACACTTCCCCAGGACTATCCACGGAAGGCCGGGAATCGCGCCGGAATACCACACCTGGCCAATTGCCGCACTCCGGCACTTTTTCCGCCCGCGGATAACCGCAGAAGGACGACGAGGAGCCTGTAATACTCCCGCCCGGGACGGTAGCCCGCGGTGTAGTGCAGCGCCAAAAACGCGCTCTAATGCTATGCTAGCGCCCCTGACTACTGAGCGTCCACGGTGCACGGTTTGTCTTTGTAATGGAAGGTACCATTTTATGCCTATAAATCTGTATATACGATATATAGACGTGTTTTATGTATGTATTTATACGTTTTTAATTAATTTTTGAATAATGCAAGGTGGGAGTGATTCGCCCTGTCCGGTCTAATAGATCTGTATCGTAAACTTTCAGGTATGGATTATTATTGGGAAGTTGTTGGACTCAATAGGAATAAAAGGCTGCCCTCAAGCCTAGTACAATACCGCCCGCGTCGCGCGGTCAAAAAGACGGTTTGCGACGGGAAAATCCGTCGCAAACCGTCGCATGCTCATAACTACTTTAATTTTAAGTTGTTTGAGAAGCTGTTGGTACCATTGGATTCGTCTCGCCGAGATCTACACAAGTATATATAAATCTTTACCAGGCCACCGCGATTTCGTCGTGGGTGGCCTAAAAAAGTAACTGCAGCAGGTATTTGCGATTGGAGCACCTTATTTCCAGGACGTGCAGGTAAAGTGCAGTGTTTTCGGAGTATCTCAAGCATGGCGTGCGTTGTCAGTGCTCCGTCATGCCTGGAGTACTCCGAGAGTGCGCCGTGCATAATGCATATAGGATCGAACCTATCAATCGAGTGAGAGAAATCATGTTCACTCCGCTTCTAGCTTCGCTCACTGGAAAATGTGAAGCCTTAAAAACTATTTCGAACTGTTTGAGGAAGTTTGTATGAAATTTCATGCCGTTTTACTCAGTATTTGCTCCAGTCTGTCCCTGTGATTCTTTGGAATGCGCCGTACACAATGCATATAGAATCGAACCTCTCAATCGAGTGGGTGGAAGCGGTTCAAATGACGTGCTAAAGAGGACAGCTTCTCCTCTTTAGGTGCCTTAGTGCCCACACTGACATCAGCTAATACAAATACCAAGTTTTTATGAAGAGAGAAGCCGGAGTGCGCCGTGGACAATGCATATAGAATCGAACCTATCAATCGAATCGGCGCGACAACTTGTAGAGTGAGCGTCTGGAGAATTTTATCAGAACTTTCCAGCCGCCCAACTTAGGGATTGCTCCAATCTGCCCTGCGAGACTTGGGATTGCGCCGTGGACAATGTATATAGAATCGAGCCTATCAATCGAGTGGGTTAACGCATGTTCTCTGCGCTTCTGTCTCCTCTTAATGGAAAATGTGAAGTCTTCAAGGCTATTTCTAACCGTTTGAAGAATTTTATAAGAAATTTTCAGCCGTCCTACTTAGGATTTTGTGGAGTGGTGAAGGTGATGACCTCATACCAGGTCCAAGTGCCGAATACCATCACTACATGAACACGCCACTGTCAACATGCTTTATTTCAGTTAAAATGGACATTCTCACGTCTCCATGATATTACCAATACCCTGGTCTACGACCATCTCCATCTTCCTCCTTATTCCGGAGACGTAACGCGAGCACACTTCGGGGGTTAATGTCTTCCAGTATCTTATGACCTCCACCTTGAGGTCATCCAACTTGCGAATTCCCTTCTTCCTAAACGCACCTTCTGATGATGAACAATGAGAAGATCTACTGGAAACTAACTGAACTACAAACCTGATATGATTTTTCATGTTGCCCCAAACGAGCTCCACAGGGTTGAGATCGGGGGATTCCGGCAGCCATGCAACCGTTTCTACTCCCCACTCTTTCAATTTATCCGTGGTGTATTTGCTCTTATGTGGTGGTGCGTTGTCTTGCACCAGACGACAAAATCCTAAATGCTTTTAGATCAGCGTGTTCCAATGTTGATTATCCAATTGAACACTGACCATTGTAAATGCTTTTCCTGAATAGGAGGTAGCACTGCTGCAAAATTTGACAGTACATTTCGCTGTCAATTTTTTATCCCCTGCAATAATTGCTAGAAGAGTTGCTCCGCGGGCCGCGATGCCTCCCCATATGTGAATCTTCGCTGGATGTTTAGCGCGCTGACGCAACTTGGAGTGCTCGTCGCCATCTCTTATGTAGCAGAATTTGGTTGAGCAGTCAACTAAAACAAGGTTGCTCAAACATCATTTACAGTCACGCTGTTATTGTGGACACAGGTGTCAGAGACGCTAATTGAGGCGAGCTGAACTTAAGAAACTGCAAAGCCAGAGAGTACTATCAGCGAGGAGACGCACGCGAACATACGAGGGGTCAGTGCGAAGCGAGAGAGTACAGTCAGCGAGGAGACACAGGCGAACATACGAGGGGTAGGTGCGAAGCGAGACACACGGGGACTCACGGCGAAGCGAGACCCACGGCGCTCATTGCGAAGCGAGAGGCACGATGATTCAGCGCGAAGTGATAGAATACAATCAGCGAGGAGACGCAGGCGAACATACGGATAAGGAACTTACTCTGGATCGTACACTCGTCGGTAAAGACGCAGTGGAAAACGTTGTTCCTTCTCGGAGCATTGCCGTGCAGAACTCAAGTCGAACAACCTTGTTGGTCTGCCTTATAGTTTGGCAGTACTTGGTGGTAGTTCTCTTGAAGCCGTCGCGACCAATGCCTCTTAATTTGCGTGAGGCTAAAAAATACTCCTCTTGCTTTTAGGCGATCCGCTATATCCTTCGCGGTTGTAGAAGAGTTATTCTTGTAACACCTCACTATTTCGTTGCAGATTTCTGCATGATGGACTGCAAAAACCGAGGAAAGAAATAGTAATTGCGACCTTAGCTACAACGAAATAGAGTCACTAATGATTGCCCAAACAACCTCGAAAAGAGCGGTTTCGAAAACGTTTTCTGCAAACTGACGAGGTTCCCTCAAATTTTTGAATGAAGCGATGGACGACTCGATACGTTAAACTGGGCTCCACCTAAAACGTGGTTAATAAGGAAGAACAAGCTCAGGTCTTTACAAAATCATAACTTTTGTAACTCCCGAGTAACAAAGCTGACTGATTTTCGACGCAATCTCAAATTCACTATCACTCGTATATGGTTCCAAAGGGTGCTCATCTGCAATTCTTTAATAAGGCAACACATAAACGGAAAAAAGTTCAATGAAGGCATTTGCAGAACAATTGTTCATAGAGACAGCGTAAAAGAGAGCCAAGAACATCCTCGATCTGAAAAAGTGGATTCACTCATTCACCGCATTCTAAGCCGACAACGTGGATAACGAGGAGTGAAGGCAGGGCATGAAAACAATGGAGCGCATCAAAACCGGAGCGAGTACATATTCGGTCCCTCAGACAGGAAGTAAACGCAGAAGGAGAGCCCACGAGAGGATGAAGAAATCGAGACAGAACGGTCCTCGAACGACTACCGGTTACGAAACATATCGACTCCCCCAGAACGGTGCTGGCAGTTGTGAAAGAGATCGCCTCCTCAGCATGTTCAGCAGATTCCTATTCACTCTGCTATGTCGTTCGCCCTAGTATTCTTTTTACACAGCCGGACCAGTGACGTCATTCCCGTTACTGATATTCCTGAGGGCACTGAAGTTGGAGCTGTGACAAAGGCACGATGGAATGGTCGAATGTACAAAGCAAAGGAAAATATTAGAGCGATAATTAATAGATTCGAGCAGCTGTACGCATCTACGGTTACTGTCACATATACTCCAATCGACATTCATATTCAATGTCCATTATTTCTGCAAGGTGAAATAGAGGCAGCCATCAAATCCATGAAACCAGGGACAACCCCAGGACATGATCGTATTGCTACGGAGATGCTGCAGCTAGGCACAAATAGTCTTGTTCCACTAATAACTGAATTCTTCAACCACTGTTTGTGCACTTTATCCGTGCCCGAGAAGCTGACAGATTCCGTAACCGTACTTCTGCATATGAAAAGCGACCCACTTGAGCTGAAAAACTACCGTCCAATCTCTCTCCTGTCTGTTTTATACAAACTTCTCACGAGAGTAATTCTGAAGCGACTTGAACAGGTATTGAACGCAGAACAACCTCCTGAACAAGCTGGTTTTCGAAAAAACTACTCCACTATCGATCATCTACATGCAGTAAATCAGCTGATTGAACGATGCACCAAATACCAAATACCTCTCTTCATAGCTTTCATTGACTATGAGAAGGCCTTTGATACAGTGGAAGTGAATGCGTTATGGACGGCCCTTCAAGAACAAGGAGCAAACCATCAGCTTATAGGGCTTCGTGAAATCTACTCAAAAGCGCAGTCTACAATTCGTCTCGGAGGAACAGACGTTCCAATAAGAGTTCGTCGAGGAGTCCGCCAAGGTGATACGATTTCACCAAATCTATTCACCTCTGCGTTGGAGCATATTTTTCGAAAACTTACTTGGAATGGTTATGGAATATCAGTTAACGGAACTTGGCTCACCAACCTTCGCTTTGCTGTCGACGTTGTTCTAATTGCAAAAACCGAGGAAGAACTGCAAACCATGATTAACGAATTAGATCAAAACTCGCTTAGTTGTGGTTTGAAAATAAGTGCCTCAAAAACGAAGATAATGGCGACATCTGACACATCCATCACCCTCAGGGGAAAAAACGTCGAAGATGTGAAGTCTATCATATACCTGGGGCAAGATATCTCCCTCACTCGAGATCCCTCCAAAGAAATCACCCGTAGGATTCGTGCAGGCTGGAGCAATTTCTGTCGATATGCAAACTTTTTAACATCGAGGACAGTCGAGATGAAGTGGAAGAGACGCCTGTTTAGTATGTGTATATTGCCGTCTGCCTGCCCTGCCCGGAACTGCCCGGAGTACCCCGCCCGCACGACAGAGCCTGACTAGCTACCCGTGTTGTATTCCAGTCAAACACAGCAGCACTAAAGGGCCTCATTCCCCTGACCCCGAAAGAGCCCCCATTTCTGCAGCGATGGGAAGGACGAGTACGGAGAGGCTGCTAAAATCTCAGGGCCTAACCAGGCTGCGCAAACTGAGAAGGACTAGGATGACGATCTGTACTTACAACGCCCGCACGCTTGCGTCGGAAGCATCCGTCGAGGACCTGATGATGCAAGCCAGGAAGATCAAGTACGACGTCATCGGACTGACCGAGACGAGAAGACACCACCCCCTGCACGCCGCCTACGACTCCGGAGAAGAACTGTTCCTCGGAACATGCGACAGCAGGGGAGTAGGCGGCGTTGGTGTCCTCGTCAACACGCACTTGGCCATGAACATCGATTCGTACGAGTCTCTGACAAGCCGAATCGGACGTCTGCGACTGAAGCGATGTGGTTCCGTGCCAGCTTTGACTGTATTCGTCGCGTATGCCCCAACATCCGACTACGACGACGAAGAGGTCGAAGCCTTCTACGTGGAGCTGGAGAAGTTCTATAAGGAAGATCACACCTTCTACAAGGTGATCGTCGGCGACTTCAACGCCAAAATCGGACCGCGAAGGTCGCCGGAAGAACTTCACATCGGAACCCACGGTTTGGAGTGGAACGAGCAAGGTGAAAGGCTGCCTGAGTTTATCATGTCGACCAAGACCATCCATGGAAACTCGCAGTTCCAGAAGCCTCCCTCCCTACGATGGACCTGGGAATCTCCCGGTGGCCAGTTCCACAACGAGATCGACCACATCATCTTCAACCGCAAATATTGCCTGACCGACGTCTCCGTTGTCCCCAAGTTCTACACGGGATCGGACCACCGCCTCCTTCGCGCAAGGTTCCGCTTTTCGTGTCAAGGAGAGAAGGCCGCGAAGTTCAAGAAGAGGAGTCCCAGAACGACCATCAACTGGGACCTCTACACCTCTCTTGCCGGTCTTTGGGAAGATGCCGTCATGGACAACGTCGACGAGGAATACGACCGCTTCGTGCACCATCTCCACGATAGTGCTAAGGGAGCCGAGAGCTTGAAGACCACCAAGAGACGTCTGTCTCCGGAAACTCTCGAGCTGATACGCCAGCGTGGAGCAGCACGAGCGTCAGGCAACTACCAACTGACGTCCGAGCTTGCGAAGCTATGCAGAGAGGCGATAAAGGAGGATCTTAAGGAGAGAAGGGCGGAAGTGTTGGCTGAAGCTGCAGAGGCAGGGTTGAGCATCCGCAATGCCCGCCGAAACTTCGCCAACTTCAAGACCAAGATGACCGCTCTCCGACATCCCGACGGAACCGTCACCTCTTCCAGAAGGACCATGGAGAAGGTCATCCACGATTTCTACTCCGATCTATTCGATAGCCACGTCCACCTGCCCCCATGCCATCTTCCGCAGGATGGATGCGTCGTCCCCTCTGTTCTCCCTTCCGAGATCCAACACGCCATCTCGTCGGTGAAGAAACGTACAGCACCCGGTCCCGACAGGATCAGACCCGAACACCTGAAGAACCCCCCGCCAGCGCTCATCAACACCCCGGCGTGGCTCTTCTCGCGCTACCTGTCGGAGTGCAAGGTTCCATCTCAGTGGAAGACCAGCAGGACCGTCTTGCTGTACAAGAAGGGAGACGTGCACGACATTGGCAACTATCGCCCGATCTGCCTGCTGTCAGTAGTCAGGCTGTTCACTCGAGTTATCCTGAATAGGATTAGCAGAACGCTGGACGAAGGACAACCATGCGAGCAAGCAGGATTTCGGAGAGGATTCAGCACGATCGACCACATACACACCATTACGAAGCTCATCGAAGTGTCGCGAGAGTACAAGCTGCCGCTGTGCCTTACGTTCATCGACCTGAAGAAGGCATTCGACTCTGTCGAAACTGAAGCGGTCATCGAAGCCCTGCTCACTCAGGGCGTTCCTACTCAGTACATCAGAGTCCTTCGAGAGCTGTACAGTGGATTCACGACCAAGATCTCACCATTCTACAACGACGTCGTCGTCGACGTGAAGAGAGGGGTTCGGCAAGGGGATACCATATCCCCGAAGCTCTTCAGCGCCACTCTCGAAAACGTCATGCGCGAACTAGAATGGGAAGACATGGGAGTGAAGGTCGACGGCCGGCAACTACATCATCTTCGCTTCGCTGACGACATCGTGCTCATAACGCCGAGCATCAGCCAGGCGGAGCGAATGCTGGCCGACTTCGATCGTGTATGTGGGAACGTTGGACTGCAGCTGAATCTTACGAAGACGATGTTCATGAGGAACGGATGGGTTTCTGATGCCCCATTCTCGCTCAACGGAACGAACATCTCCGAATGCTCCAGCTATGTGTATCTGGGTCGCGAAGTCAACATGGCCAACGACCTAGCACCAGAGCTGAGCAGGAGGAAAAGAGCGGCTTGGGGAGCTTTCAAGAGCGTCGAAGAAGTCGCGAAGAAGACGAAGAACGTCCGACTTCGTGCCCACCTATTCGACTCCACTGTTCTTCCTGCCCTAACATACGCCTCAGAGACCTGGGCTATACGAAAGCAGGATGAACACGCGATCAGCGTCGCGCAGCGTGGAATCGAGAGGACGATGCTCGGAGTGAAACGACTCACGCAAGTGAGAGAAGGCCTCCGGAGTTCCGAGCTTCGCCGACGCTCGAAGATCAGAGACGCTGTCGCATGGGCCAAGTTGTCGAAAATTAGGTGGGCCGGCCAAGTAATGCGCTTCGCAGACACCCGCTGGACGAGAGCCATCACCGACTGGATTCCGCGGGATGTCAAAAGAACACCAGGACGCCCACCAACGCGTTGGTCGGACTTCTTCGTTAAAGCCCTGAACGACCGATATGACGCTCTTCGTGTCCCTCTAGCGAGGAGGATCCATTGGACCACTCTGGCACGCGACAGGGACGAATGGAGACGCTGCTGGCACCCGCTCGAGCAACTCGATGATCAACGGGACGACAGGTGATACAGGTGATACAGGTGATATTGTCGTCAATGCTGTATGGAGCTTAGACCTGGACTTTATCAAAGTCAGCCAAGGATAAACTTGCAGCAGCACAAAGACGCATGGAACATCAAATGGTTGGAGTGAGTCTTCGAGATAGAAAGCGAAACGTGTGGCTGCGAGGAATTACCAAAGTCAAAGATGTGGTTGACTGTGCCATGGTAAGAAAATGGACATATTGCTGGAAGATCTCTAATACTGTTGATAATAAGTGGTCTCGTCAGATTATGGAGTGGTATCCGCCTTCCAAACCAACAGTGGGACGACCTAAATCTAGATGGCGGGATGTATTCCAGAAAGCCTTTGGAACATGCAATTGGCAAGAAGAAGCAAGAACGAAAACGAAACGCGAATGGATCGATCTAATGAGATGCCGCATATTGCAAAATATTGAAAGGCATATAAATAAATAAATAAATAAATTAATTAATTAATTAATAGATTCGGAATTATTAGCGGGAGCGCAGTGCGATTTTTGGAATAGACCGATAACTATCAATTGAAATTTTTTATTTTTCTATAAGACCTGTTGTTCAGGTTCTTTATATTGGTCCTAAAGAGCTTCGTGAGGTCAAGGCTCCAAATGTTACTGAGGAGGGGGAGCTTGTCGACACTCCGTTCGACGTGTCAAGCAGCTCGCTCCTGCTTGATGAAGAGCCCTAATCAAATACGCACCTCAACACATCCATGGAGGAGGAGCAGATGCGTTTCAACAAGGAGTGCGTTACTAGACTGATCAAAGTTGAGGAGAGCGTCGCTCTGCTCAAGGACCTTGTGGTCCAGATGTATGTTTGAAATATTGCTGGGGTTTATATTACTTCGTGGAGCGTTGTATTTAGGAACACGTGCATTATTTCGAGCACGCAACGTCTAGAAAGGATCGAGATGGTTTGTGAGGAAATACTGAGAAGGAATACGGGGAAGCCAACTCAAGGTGGATTGATGGCATTAATAATCGTAATTCTGCCAAAAGAGGCTGTAGCAAGATTGTGCTCTGTTAAGGAAGTATTGACTACTCATACGCAAGCGCAAGGGCCGTGGCAGAGATTCGGGAGCTGAAACCGAATTGCAACGCTTTTGCTCTTGCCTTGGAAAAGTCAGTATATGAGGACGAGAGCGAAGAGCTCAGCATTGCTGTGGACAGCCGTGTGCGCACAAGAGACCGCGTGTTGTTCATTCAAAAGGTAGACATTTTAGGCTGTAACTATCACGGGTCATGCATACCTGTTCAATTTGAAACACTGTGTTTCAGTGCGTTTTCAAATACTTTGAAGTACCTGAACGAGATCTACGAGAAGACGTCTGGAAGAATGTGAAGGACGCTCTTAACAGTCGTGTAAGGCGTTCGCGCAAGGCAGCTAAGGAAAACAGAATTCCCCGACACCCAGAATTTGATGAAGAAAACATTCTCTCTGACGATCTCTTTACTTGATTTTGTGTATTTGGTCCAACCATTACAAGTGAACTTTCGCCTCGCTTCACGTTTTTGACGTTCGCCCTGTTTTTCATGTCATTCAAAAGTAGGCGAATAAAGTTGAATTTCAAATGTCTGTGATAACACTATGATTAGACGTGGTTGCTAAACATGTGCGTGACTAGGAGGGTGTTGGAAGAACACCAAATAACGAAAGGCTACAACCCCCTTACAATTACTTAGTGTTAGGCACTGTCTGTTGAAGAGAGAAGTTCCGATCGATCGATAGGGCCCTCAACACCATTGGCAGTGGGGTGACTCAGCCGTTAGTGGCTCACTACTTGCCCTATTAGTGCACAAAGATGAAGAAATCAGATCGCCAATGGCAGAATGGCGAACTTCAGCCATCGAGTTAATGCATAATAGGCCGAAATTTCTTACAAAAATCCTTCAAACGGTTCGAAATAGCCTCGAAGACTTTACATTTTCCTTTAAGAGGTGACTGAACATGCGTTCGCCCACTCGATTGATAGGCACGATTCTATATACATTGTCCATGGCGCACTTCAAAGTCTCGCAGGGACAGATTGGAGCAATTCCTAAGTAGGGCGGCTGGAAAGTTCTGATAAAATTCCCCGGACGCTCACTCTACAAGTTGTCGCGCCTATTCGATTGATAGGTTCGATTCTATATGCATTGTCCACGGCGCACTCCAAAGTCTCGCAGGAACAGATTGGAGCAATTCCTAAGTCGGGCGGCTTCAAAGTTCTGATACAATTCCCCAGACGCTCACTCTACAAATTGTCGCGCCGATTCAATTGATAGTTTCGATTCTATATACATTGTCACGGCGCACTCCAAAGTCTCGCAGGAACAGATTGGAGCAATTCCTAAGTTGGGCGGCTGGAAAGTTCTGAAAAAAAAATCCCCAGACGCTCATTCTACAAGTTGTCGCGCCTATTCGATTGATAGGTTCGATTCTACATGCATTGTCCACGGCGCACTCCAAAGTCTCGCAGGAACAGATTGGAGCAATTCCTAAGTAGGGCGGCTGGAAAGTTCTGATAAAATTCCCCAGACGCTCACTCTACAAGTTGTCGCGCCGATTCGATTGATAGGTTCGATTCTATATGCATTGTCCACGGCGCACTCCAAAGTCTCGCAGGAGCAGATTGGAGCAATCCCTAAGTTGGGCGGCTGGAAAGTTCTGATAAAATTCTCCAGACGCTCACTCTACAAGTTGTCGCGCCGATTCGATTGATAGGTTCGATTCTATATGCATTGTCCACGGCGCACTCCAAAGTCTCGCAGGAACAGATTGGAGCAATTCCTAAGTCGGGCGGCTTCAAAGTTCTGATACAATTCCCCAGACGCTCACTCTACAAATTGTCGCGCCGATTCAATTGATAGGTTCGATTCTATATACATTGTCACGGCGCACTCCAAAGTCTCGCAGGAACAGATTGGAGCAATTCCTAAGTTGGGCGGCTGGAAAGTTCTGAAAAAAAAAATCCCCAGACGCTCACTCTACAAGTTGTCGCGCCTATTCGATTGATAGGTTCGATTCTACATGCATTGTCCACGGCGCACTCCAAAGTCTCGCAGGAACAGATTGGAGCAATTCCTAAGTAGGGCGGCTGGAAAGTTCTGATAAAATTCCCCAGACGCTCACTCTACAAGTTGTCGCGCCGATTCGATTGATAGGTTCGATTCTATATGCATTGTCCACGGCGCACTCCAAAGTCTCGCAGGAGCAGATTGGAGCAATCCCTAAGTTGGGCGGCTGGAAAGTTCTGATAAAATTCTCCAGACGCTCACTCTACAAGTTGTCGCGCCGATTCGATTGATAGGTTCGATTCTATATGCATTGTCCACGGCGCACTCCAAAGTCTCGCAGGAACAGATTGGAGCAATTCCTAAGTCGGGCGGCTTCAAAGTTCTGATACAATTCCCCAGACGCTCACTCTACAAATTTTCGCGCCGATTCAATTGATAGGTTCGATTCTATATACATTGTCACGGCGCACTCCAAAGTCTCGCAGGAACAGATTGGAGCAATTCCTAAGTAGGGCGGCTGGAAAGTTCCCATACAATTCCCCGGACGCTCACTCTACAAGTTGTCGCGCCTATTCGATTGATAGGTTCGATTCTATATACATTGTCCACGGCGCACTCCAAAGTCTCGCAGGAACAGATTGGAGCAATTCCTAAGTAGGGCGGCTGGAAAGTTCTGATAAAATTCTCCAGACGCTCACTCTACAAGTTGTCGCGCCGATTCGATTGATAGGTTCGATTCTATATGCATTGTCCACGGCGCACTCCAAAGTATCGCAGGAGCAGATTGGAGCAATCCCTAAGTTGGGCGGCTGGAAAGTTCTGATAAAATTCTCCAGACGCTCACTCTACAAGTTGTCGCGCCGATTCGATTGATAGGTTCGATTCTATATGCATTGTCCACGGCGCACTCCAAAGTCTCGCAGGAACAGATTGGAGCAATTCCTAAGTAGGGCGGCTGGAAAGTTCCCATACAATTCCCCGGACGCTCACTCTACAAGTTGTCGCGCCGATTCGATTGATAGGTTCGATTCTATATGCATTGTCCACGGCGCACTCCAAAGTCTCGCAGGAACAGATTGGAGCAATTCCTAAGTAGGGCGGCTGGAAAGTTCCCATACAATTCCCCGGACGCTCACTCTACAAGTTGTCGCGCCTATTCGATTGGTAGGTTCGATTCTATATGCATTGTCCACGGCGCACTCCAAAGTCTCGCAGGAACAGATTGGAGCAATTCCTAAGTCGGGCGGCTTCAAAGTTCTGATACAATTCCCCAGACGCTCACTCTACAAATTGTCGCGCCGATTCAATTGATAGGTTCGATTCTATATGCATTGTCCACGGCGCACTCCAAAGTCTCGCAGGAACAGATTGGAGCAATTCCTAAGTCGGGCGGCTTCAAAGTTCTGATACAATTCCCCAGACGCTCACTCTACAAGTTGTCGCGCCTATTCGATTGATAGGTTCGATTCTATATGCATTGTCCACGGCGCACTACAAAGTCTCGCAGGAAAAGATTGGAGCAATTCCTAAGTCGGGCGGCTTCAAAGTTCTGATACAATTCCCCAGACGCTCACTCTACAAATTGTCGCGCCGATTCAATTGATAGGTTCGATTCTATATACATTGTCACGGCGCACTCCAAAGTCTCGCAGGAACAGATTGGAGCAATTCCTAAGTCGGGCGGCTTCAAAGTTCCGATACAATTCCCCAGACGCTCACTCTACAAATTGTTGCGCCTATTCGATTGATAGGTTCGACTCTATCTGCATTGTCCACGGCGCACTCCAAAGTCTCGCAGGAACAGATTGGAGCAATTCCTAAGTAGGGCGGCTGGAAAGTTCTGATAAAATTCTCCAGACGCTCACTCTACAAGTTGTCGCGCCTATTCGATTGATAGGTTCGACTCTATATGCATTGTCCACGGCGCACTCCCGCTTCTCTCTTCATAAAAACTTGGTATTTGTATTAGCTGATGTCAGTGTGTGCACTAAGGCACCTAAAGAGGAGAAGCTGTCCTCTTTAGCACGTCATTTGAACCGCTTCCACCCACTCGATTGAGAGGTTCGATTCTACGGCGCATTCCAAAGAATCACAGGGACAGATTGGAGCAAATACTGAGTAGAACGGCATGAAATTTCATACAAACTTCCTCAAACAGTCCGAAATAGTCTTTAAGGCTTCACATTTTCCAGTGAGCGAAGCTAGAAGCGGAGTGAACATGATTTCTCTCACTCGAAGCTGTCCTCTTTAGCACGTCATTTGAACCGCTTCCACCCACTCGATTGATAGGTTCGATCCTATATGCATTATGCACGGCGCACTCTCGGAGTACTCCAGGCATGACGGAGCACTGACAACGCACGCCATGCTTGAGATACTCCGAAAACACTGCACTTTACCTGCACGTCCTGGAAATAAGGTGCTCCAATCGCAAATGCCTGCTGCAGTTACAGTTTTTAAGGCCACCCTCGGCGAAATCGCGGTGGCCTGGTAAAGATTTATATATACTGGTGTAGATCTCGGCGAGACGAATCCAATGGTACCAACAGCTTCTCAAACAACTTAAAATTAAAGGAGTTATGAGCATGCGACGCGGGCGGTATTGTACAATCCTACACCCGACTCGGACGAGTCATCTCAGGCTCACAAAGTGACCCAACGTCGTCTGTTCATGCTACTACAGTGCAGAACGAAGAAACCGAAGACGAAACAAACAACATTGTCCGTAAGCTGCTTGGCTTGGAAGACGCCGGATGTTCAGAAAGCCCAGATGTAGAAGAAGCAGCCATAATACAATAATATTACAATACAGTTAAAATTATTGACGGTTTAATACATGTTCAATTCCCCTGGAAGTCAGATCATCCTCCCCTTCCAGATAATAAGGCCCTCGCTCTTCGCAGATTACAGCATCAGTATGCGAAACTCCACAAAGACCCTAAACTATGGAACAACTACTGCGAGACCATTGAGCAACAGCTCAAAACTGGAATTATTGAGGAGGTCACTCCCGACGAAGGCCGAGGCAAAGTGATATATTACATTCCCCATCAAGCTGTCAACAAAGACGACAGCAACACAACAAAGCTACGCATTGTATTTCACGCCTCCAGCCACTGCAAAGGCGTCTCAAGCCTCAACGATTGTGTCCATCAAGGGCCAACATTGTTACCCGATCTTTGTGGCACCTTATTACGAGCGCATTCTTTGTGGCACAGCTTCATGTGCACAGCATTGAACACTCTCGCCAATTCTTATTACAGCAGACGTCGAAAAGGCGTTTCATCAAATCCGCCTACAGGATGATCAGCGGGACGCAACTACTGTAGGTTCCTCTGGTTAAAGTACACCTCTAAAGGTCCAACCAAGGAGAACCTCCGTGTTCTCCGTTTTACACGTATTCCCTTTGGAATCAACGCGTCCCCGTTCCTTTTAAGCATGCCGATAAAGTACGCTCTCGAAAAGCACAGCAAAAACGAGCTTCGTGAAGAAATACTCGCTAATACATACGTTGACAACATCCTCATAGGTGCCAGAAACACCGAAGAGGGCATGATTAAACAACGTCAACGCAAAGAGGTGTTCAATGCTGTGCACATGAAGCTCCGCGAGTTTATGTCTAATAGAGAAGAAGTCATGGAGTCGGTCTTATTCAAGGATCGCATGAAAAGTGGTTCTGATACAGTAAAACTGTTAGGCACGCAATGGGACCCTAACGCAGACACGTTACACGTACCCGTTAGAGGCCTGACAAACGTTGTGACAACTAAGAGAATGGCACTAAAAGCCTTCGCGTCCACCTTTGACCCACTGGGTCTACTGACCCCACTTCTTATTACAGGGTGCGTAAAAAGTATTGACGCAGTAAATGACAGTTGTGGAAATAGTATTGCGCAGTAAGTTTTAAAATATTCATTTGAGAAATATGGAAAATGATTTTGCAAACACGATAGAATAACTCGTAATCGACAATAATCGACGACGTAATCTGGCTCCTTTACTGAGAATACAGAATCGAAAACGGCGGAAAAATTTATGAGCACGTGCCCCAGGTACTCGCTTGGATTTTGTTCCGTGCTTCGAACAGGGTAGCCTTCTGCGACTGGTCACTTCTGTTGAAAGTAGCCCAGATCTCATTCTCCAAAATCGCCTAAAAAGAGTAATCCAGCGGGTTCATGTTTAAGCTATGCTCGTCTGAGAAGCTGTCTACACCTGCGCGCGTTATCTGTTTGCCGTTATCGGACAGAGATTGATAATTTTGGATTTGAACGTTTGCGTGCTTGAACATATCGTAATCATCACCTGTTATGACAGAGCCGTGGCTGACGTTTGGGTTGCTGACCTCTTTCCTCACCAACCGTTTCGAACAGCGCCTAATTCTCTTGTTAAGGAAGTATTCTGCTCTTTGGGTAACAGGCAAAAAAAGGGCCACCGTAACGAAGACGATCATATTTCTTCAGTTTTTTTCGTGAGTGTTTTTTGAGAACAATACAGACAACAAAAATAACACACAAAAACCTAGAGGGGTAGGAAGAGAAAGCTGGAGCTGAAACAAAAAGTAGGTGCGTCAATACTTTTTACGCACCCTGTAAAGCCAAAATGTTCATACAAGAGCTTTGGCTGAGTAAATTGTCGTGGGGTGATCCCATGGACGCAGTGCAAGCGGAAAAATGGCTTGAAATAGTCTAGGCATGAGAGGGATCACAGCCGCGATACCACGTTTCATCGGTCAGCAGAAGGACGCCGCGTATGATTTGATTGTCTTCTCAGACGCATCTCAGAGAGTTTTTGCAGCAGTCGCGTGTTTAGTAAGCAGACCAGCTCGCAGAGGACCATCTAGCCACATAGTCTTCTCTAAGGCCAAACTGGCGCCTCGAGGAAAAATAACTATACCTCGAATGGAATTGATGGCAGCCGTGTTGGCGGCTAAAGTCGTCCGTTTTCTGCGCAAAGAGCTCAATATCCCTCTTAATACAGTCCAATTTATGTCCGATTCCCAGATAACACTATATTGGATACATTCCAAGAGGCCTCTCAAGACCTTTGTTTTCAACCGTGTCAACATCATCAAGAATGTGCTTGACGAGCTGATAACCGATAACGTGCCATATACATTTCAATACGTTAATATAGATCCCAATCCGGCGGACTGCGCCACTAGAGGCTTAACTGCTTCGGAAATCAACGACCATATGTGGTGGCACGGACCGGAGTTCATTCTTAAACCAGTGAACTTGTGGCCTAATACAGAGATGGATTTCACCGCGAAACCTCCTCTTACGAAGGAAGCCGAAGAGGAATTTAAGCTTGTCAATGCAGTTACTTCAGGAGCCTACAAATCATTCCTCCCTTTTCGACGAACTAATAATCTTTGTAAACTGCTAAGAGTGATGGTATATGTCCTCAAGTACCTCGGCAAGCTCCTTGTCCGAGTGCAAAAGAGATACGGCAAAGGTCCCCCAGGCGACCATCCACTTTTAAAGAGGGTGGAGAAATAGAAAATCACGTCAGCTGATTTGAACGCAGCTCAGCTCCTTCGTGCGAACATAACCGCGAAGAGGCCCACGAATTACAGAGTCGAAGAATACAGAGATTGTGCATCAAATTAGGATCCGATGGGATCCACCGTGGCTGGACAAGAACGGCACACGCTGAGTCGGCATCCTTCGCTAAGAGCCCTATTTTGCTCTTGCCGAGCCATCCACACGCGTGTGATAATCATCACCCTATCACGAAAAGCTATTCCATGCCGGCGCGCCACACGTTACATCGGAGCTCCGAACTCAATACCTGGTGCCCAGGATTCGTCACCTAGTTAAAGGAGTCCTAGCTAAATGTACTACATGCAAACGATACCAAGGCCGCACGTATCGTTATCCCAATCCACCGGATCTTTCAGTGAGCCGAGTGTGGCCAGGATCGCAAGGTGTGGATTGCGCTGTTTACCTGCATGTCCATACGCCTTCAAGTAGTCGCCGATAACTCAGCAGCCCAGTTTCTACTGGCATTTAGGCGTTACATGGCACGCAAAGGCGCCCCAAACATTGTTCTAAGCGATAACGCACCCACATTTAAATTGGGTAAAGATGTTCTGGTTAACGAACTGAATAGGTTCAAATACGACTCGCTAATACAGGAGTTCACTTCACTGAGTGGTCTCGAATGGAGATTCATTATACCATTCTCTCCAAGGAAGGGAGGATTCTATGAGAGGCTTGTCGGATCGGTGAAATCAGCCCTTAAAAAAGCCATTCATAGACAGACAATGGACCTCTGGAACCTTCAGACACTCATTTCGGAAATAGAGGCGACTCTTAATACACGACCACTAACTCCGCTTAATACAAGTACGGAGGAAGAGGTGGTTGCATTGAGGCCTTTTGACCTCATCAACCCACAGTTTTGTTTAGGGCACATTAACCTTTCGTATACGGCATAACCCCACGGACTACGTAACTAATGCAGAGTCACATGAGCATTTAATTAGTTACTACACGCTCATTCGATCTTCCATTGAACGGTTCTGGGAAGCCTGGCATACGGGTTATCTGCAAGCACTTGCGGATAGGAGTCTGCAGCGATCTCGCTCCAAGCAGGGCGCAGAAAAAGTTCCACAGATCGGAGACGTCGTCCTAATAAAGCAAAGTAACACAACACGGTCATCGTGGCCACTGGGAATTATAGTACAGTTGTATAGTACAGTGGATGGATTAATCAGCTTAGAACGGGAAGACATAGGCTACTGGGTCGGTCGATAAACCAGCTGGTTCCACTAGAAGTTCCACCACAGGGCGAAATTGCCTATACGAACGAGATCGAAGCTGCAATGCTGACACGGTTCCAGCCCCCTCGGCAAGCGAAGAACAGTAGGCCCAGGTAACTCACAGCCACCATGATGCGTTATAACCTTCTGTGCTAACGCTGCTTAGTTTAATTCCCTTTACGCTTTTGTTCTTGTGTAGCTCTGTAATTCTTCTGCCCAGACTCCCTTGTGCGATTATTTTATTATTTCCTCATCTCGTCGCCATCAGATTAGTCCAGGCACGTTTTTTTCTACACTGTGTGCCTCATTTTCGCTTTTCGGTCCCAGCAGCACGCTGTCATCACGTACAGCGCAACGCGCCATGCGAAGGAGGCTGCCATTTCGTCCGCGTCATTTAAATCACACCCGCACGGCTAATCTGCCGCTATTCCTTAAAGGTAGGGAGAGTTGATGTGGCTGCGGGTCCCGCAGCGACATGCCAACATCGATCGACTCAGTCACGGCGGGAGCCATGGTTTCGAAATCGCACTTTGAACGGGGCGACGGCGCTGCTGTGTACGTGCCCCTCCGGTTTTTTCTTCTTGCGTCACTTGTGTTACGTCATAGTGCAGCTCAACATGAGCACCCATTACAGTACAGTGAACTGCTATGTGGTACACTTTGAGTCATGTGCTAACGTCGAACTTGCTGGTTGATAGTACGCATCGACGAGCATCCCATGGTAACTTTCAGAATTGGTGTGTTCGCGGATCTTGCTGTCATGTCGTGTTACCGTCGCGGTCAGGGTGGAGGTGTCAGTGAACCTGCACGGGGAAGAAATCGGAGAAGAAGCCGCCGCCTTCAGACGAGCAGAGGATCGACCTGCAGTCAGTTTAATACAGAGTCTTTCAATAACGCGCTTGATTCTCTATCTGTATCTGCTCATTTTAATAGGTAATAGTAGTAATACAAACTCGGCTGTATAGGACGTCTCCACCCCTCCCAGAGATTCCCAGCAGCTTTCTTGGCCTGCGCTGAGCGAAAGTCAGAGTTCATTGTGCCGGAGGATGTAGGGTCGTGGACTGAGCATATGCAAGCTCAGCATACACAGTCCACCAGTGGGATGACAACAGCATGCTTAACGTCGGTCAATACAGTGCTCGACAGTTACGACCCCATTACAGTGTCTGAACCCACATGGGGCATCACGTTGCACAGCTTCGCACAGGACAAGAGCAGTCGTCATCTAATGTAGTTCAATGCAGAGGGCCTCCGACAGCGGCGAACACTTCGCAAGGTTCGGTCTCGGCCCCCACCACTTCCGGCCTCCAATTCGCTCCAGGTCGAGTAGATCAGGCAGGAGGGAGTGGAAGCATCACGACAGAAGAGCGGAACCGAGATCGAGCGCGGAAGGATTGGCAAGACCGTATGGTCGACATCACCCGTATCCTAAATGTCCTACACGGCCACGATAATAATACGGGAGCAACTCACTCAGTGCAGGGCGTCCTCTTCTACCTAACCCTCACGCAGGCTCCTTCAGACTATGAGGATGTCACGCCCTTCAGTGCGGTATTGATCAAACCTCGGACAGTAGAGGAACTAACAGCCATCCAATACCGTGCGGTGTCGACAACATTAGCACATCACGCGAAGGCTTAACTGCCCTTGCTGTCCCGCCAAGGAACCAGACACCTGCGCGGGGCAGCAAGAATATGAGACGCTTTCCCATCTCGTCCACCATATTCAAACCCTAGTACAGTTATGCCAAAATGCAGCCATGAATTTCCATGAGCTCGCTTCAAATTTACCTGCGAATTGTCGGAGCAAGCATCATTGAGTGCTAATTCGAAATACTGTTCCTTTGTAGACGTTGTAAAACGAAGTGAAACAAGTTCGTTGAGGATAGGATGACATTCCCTAGCAAGTACAATGGGAATGAACGAAAGTAGTAGTGAGGCAGGAATTATCCGATGCATTGCCTCGCATCTTGCTGCTGCCTCTTATATAGCCGCACTTAATCCATAAAAACCGTGGTCGAGATTGACACCGTTCGATAGAGCTTTTCGAGCTGAACAGAATCGTATTATTGGAAGTGTCAAATACTCAAAAGTGGGCGAGCAAGGGCGGAAGAAGCTTCAGCCGCTAAGTCCGTCGCCCTAAAACGGAAGCTTGGGTTAAGGCAATGTAGGAAGGTGGAGAGCTACGATCACGTCGGTGTGAAGAACCTTCATTATTCTGCTCAACTACGCACTTTTATGCCGTTAGGTTCCTGCGCCTCACCGCAGTGGTCGACTGAATTCCGAAAAAATCTTGTCACTCAAGCCTATCCTGCATATTCGCACCGCTATAGCTTTGCCCGTTCTTAAGCAACGTCGCTGTGCTTTGGAGCGCTACTAGATCTTCTTACTCGCTACAAAACCCACAAGCTGTTGCCGGAAAAATTCAAGCTTCACGTCCAATACAGTACACCAAGCACCCCGGGACGAACGGCCCCAAGCCAGCACAGCTATTTTAACAAGCGAAGCTCCACCACAAGAGACGCCTCCACGTGGCATAGGATGACAAGGCTTCACCCCTGAGGCACAGCCTAATACAAGCTCCTCATCCATCGCGAGCCAAGATGGGGCGCAGGGGCGGGACCCAGCGAAAGCCCCGAGTGTTGCTCCCACCTTACCTCAAAGACCCGGAGAAGTAGAGGCTCGGTCTTCGGAGAGTTTACAGCAAAAGGCTACTCCTCCCACTTCCATCAAGGAGGCCTCCGGCTCACCTTCTTCTTCTTCATCTGTTTGCCGGGAGGCTGGACTGCCGTCCAATTCCAGCTATCGGGTGATTCAGAAGAAAAGGATACGCGGAAGTGATATTACAGTGCGTGAAGCTCGGCCCCGCCTTCAAAAGCCTTTAAGACTGGATAATACAGTCGGCAGAACAGACTCATCTGGACAGGCCACTCAGCCAAGGGCCAGGACGAGCACTCGCCCCTCACAGCCCGAAGAGCGTGTACCGCTACCAAGTCGGGTAAAGGCTTGCGTTTTCTGCCGCAAACCTGGCCATTTTTCATCGGACTGCCCGGAATTCGACTCGCTAAGAGACAGAGTGGAACTGGCAGAGTCTAACAGCCTCTGTGGCAACTGCTTAAAAGACCACTACGGACGTTGCGTCCGAAAGAACTCATGCAGTATTTGCAGGCGTGAGGGACACCATAGGGCATTCTGCTTGGAAAATCGGTGGATCGCTAATACATACGA
Source organism: Heligmosomoides polygyrus polygyrus (assembly GCA_947396885.1). Taxonomy (NCBI): domain Eukaryota; kingdom Metazoa; phylum Nematoda; class Chromadorea; order Rhabditida; family Heligmosomidae; genus Heligmosomoides; species Heligmosomoides polygyrus. The sequence continues at coordinate 32,661,802 of OX377205.1, read as the reverse complement.
GGAACCGCCGGATAGGTTCTACGAAAATTTTCGACGACGACTCTATCGTCCACCTCCGGCAGGGGCACGGACTCGCCCGGTTCACGAACGCTCCGTTAGGGACGCGCAGAGGGCGAGGGACACAGCGAGGAGGAATATATGGCAGCCGCGGGAATAGTCTCGACCAAACACCCCTCACCTGCTACCTGCTCCAGGGGATGGCGACGAGCTGTTTAATTAAGGGCAATAATCCCAGAGTACAAATAAGATAATGGTTCGTAGTAACAGTAAGGTGAGTAATACAGAACCTAAGAGTAGGGGTAGGCAAATACAGATCGTAAGAGTAGTACGGACTTGTTTCCCTAACACTGTGGGGTCATATAATACAAACACATTACATTACGATAATACATTGGTATGCCGTGATAAAAGTGTCGATAATACTGCATACTGCAGATAATACAACGTTAACCCCGTCGTCTCGTCAACAGTCAAGGTAAGTTGTAGGCCAATGCATTTGCAGGAGATGCTTGAGGACCGACGAGACGGCGGTCGGCAATGGATTCGGATGCGAGGGCAGAAACCGGCTAGCTGCGGCGTGAGTCATGAGTGGTACAGAGTACTTTTGCGACTGTAGTTAATTGCCACTAGCCTTTGGTGTCCTATCTCTTCCGCCGTCTTTCCCATTGTTAGTATTCGCAGACCTTATCTACTGTATGCAGTATGTTGCTTTAATGTTTTAATTTGCTTGTTGAAATAGATTTTTCGCTGGTTCGGTTTTTTGCGAAAGTTCATAAGTTCTATTTTTTTCTTAATCCTTCGTACTGCACTACAATGTTCCTTGAAAACGGTTGTAGATGGCCCCGGAATCTTTCGCTTCAGTCTAGTTCGGGTATATCAGGCCGCGTCAAGTTTTGGTAGCACAGCCTCCAAACTACGCAGCATAATCCGCTACGCTTCGTAGTCTTATCTCAGCTAACGCCCACCGTGGAAACATTCTCCCTTTTTGCCGGGGGGAATGTCGCGAATGCGAGGCACCGCTCCCTCTACTTTCTCAACAACGTGCCCTGAGGGCATTTCTCCTGGATGAGCGGCTGCTTCCCACGTCGGGCGCGGCTTTCCCGCATCATTGATTGCCTGGCCTTCGCATGATGTGCTGATGTTGAGCCGAGGGAGCTCCCGGCATTTTTGCTAGGGGACGGGCTTTGGAGCGGCCGCTCCGCCGTGTGTTCTCCCCAAAATCTAATACAGGCGGCGATGACCGCGGGGCGTAAGGGGTCGTTTAGGCCTCTGTTAGGCCTCTGTTATACTCCCGCGGGAGCGTCCGCGGAAGGGTGGGAATCGCGCCGGGGTCCCTCACCTGGCCAATCGCCGCGCCCCGCCACGCCCGCCGTCCACGGTGCACCCTTATTCCGTGGACGTTCCGCGGATGCTTCCGCGGGAGTATAACAGAGGCCTTATACTCCAGCGGGAGCATCCGCGGAACGTCCGCGGACCAATGGTCCACGGCGGAGGCGGGCGTGGCGAGGCGCGGCGATTGTTCAGGTGAGGAGTCTCGGCGCGATTCCCGCCCTTCCGCGGATGCTCCCGCGGGAGTATAACTCAGGCCTTAGTGTGCGTGCGAGGCGCGAAGCGATGCCATGTGTAGTGGCCGAAATGATCAATCGCGTTGCTCGATCAATTTAGCCACTACACATGCAACGCGTCGCGCGTCGCGTGCACACTAAACGTTCCCTAAGACCCCGTTTATACTTCGTCGCGGCGCGACGCGACGTCACGCATAGTGGCCATATTGATTGTGCGGCGCGTTCGATCAATTTGGCCTCATTGCGTGGCCATCGCGTCGCGCCGCGACGGAGTATAAACGGGGCCTAAGGCTTGGGGGGTGGACAGCAAACGTCTCGCGAGAGAGCCGACGCGGTTAATACAGGGGCTGGACAAAACGAGGTGAGGGGTGGGAGGTATTCACCTCACCCTTTGGTTGAAGAAGTTGTTGAAGTGGTGCACTAAATGACACGCTTGTATTGGATGTTGAAGGTATTATGTTTGTGTTAATCTTATACAGTACATTGGTTTGTTACTCTTGTCTTATTGTAGTTGATTTGAAGATGAACATGTTTTATCCAGAAGAGTTCATGATCATTGAGAGGTTTGACCTCCTGTACCTCGTTGTGCATCGGTTGTACATGTTCGGTGGTGGCGCTGTGGGGACCCCCTGCGCCCGTGCCCCCCCCCCCCTCCCCCGTTGCCCAACGCTGATGGGATAATGCGGTGGGGAGCGGCGAGGTGATGGCCTAGCCGTGGGGGTAGAAGGCCAGTGGACCAGAGCTCGGGACCCCGGAATGCGACACCTTCGTACGTTACGCTTTATCGATCGTCGCTTCGTCGTCGATTTTCGCTCTATTTTCTGTGTGCCACTCCGAGGCTACCGCAAGGCAGGTGCTACCGCGGGTGCCTGTGAGTGGAAAGGCTATCCGAAACAAGAAAGAAGGCCATACCGTGCGGGAAAGATTGTGGTACAATAGTGAGGAGAACTTGACTGTTGCAGGACAGGCGGAAGTAGGCCATGCAGGCGCCCATGGATACGGATGGGAACGCAGACACGATGAGTCAGGTTCGTATCCTGTTGGGAAGTGAGACACATGGGAGTGCGGTGTGGAAGATATGCATAGAAGTGAAGCGAGACCTCCAAAAGAGTCGGTGAGATTCTTAGTGAATCGCGAGTGGCTAAGGAGAAGAAAGCCGAAGTTGAGAGGGAGGTATTAGGAGGAATAGGAAGGATAGAGAAGGCACTATCTGAGTGGAAGTTTAAAGTACCTAAGGAATTGAGGTAGAGAAGGTTATAGTAGTGTGGAGAGAGTACGTAAGAACCATGGAGCATGATGGAGTACTGAAGTCGGAAATTTGTGAAATACTGAATACCGACGTTCTTGAGGTAAATGACGAAGTGGCGGCCTGCAGAGAGCGCACAAAGGAGGAGTGCCTCCGATCCAAGGTAAGGAAGGGTTCGCAACTGGTGTATCGGTGTTCGGGGACGGTGTACAGAGAACTCTGTTACAGGAAACCCCGAGGCCGTGTTCGACTGGACCGACGTGTGCCAGACCCTCGAGGCCACGTTCGGCGGCATCAGCAACGACGGTGCCCGCGGTTGAAGACCCAGGTCCGATAGTTTCACAGCAGTTAGTAAACTACATTAGATCAATGGCCTGTGTCGACCCTGGAATATTTAGGGGTACGAGGAATGAAAATGTTGAGGAATTTTTGAGAAGATTTAAAAGAAATTAGTAGGAGGTTGTAAGGTGTGAGGTGACCCTAATAGAGATCCTCGGTGATGATCACTTAGCTGGACGCGCTAAAAGCATCTTCACTGCACTACCGAGAATAATTAAAGAGCAGGGTTTCGAGGCGGTGACAAGAGAAATGGCTAGGCTGTTGGCGTTTGATTCCACGGCGGGAAGCATGAGGGCTCTGACGGAGCTGAAGAACCTAAGGAGGAGAGCTAACCAAGACGTTGCAGGCTTTTGCCTAGTGTTGGAAAGGCTAGGAAGGCAAAAAAAACCCTGACAGCACGATAGAAGACCGGTCGATGGAGTACGCTCAAATACTCCTGGATAATCTTAGTTATTGGCCGGAGCACTTTCAATTAGTGGGTGCCCTACATAGGATTGAGCTGCGTAAAGCGTATGAAGAGATTATGCAGCTAGCGCTAAGCATAGAGCAGTCCAAGCTCATGTTTTCGAGTATGAGAGCCAGCCAAGCGAGTTGGAAAGGCAAAGTTGCACAGTACCGAAACGTAGGATCTGCAGAAATGGCAAGAGAGACATTCGGGGAGGAAGATCCTGGGATGGGTGCTTCGGAAGAGGATGAGCGTCCCCGTAGTAGCCCTAGACTCGAGTTAAGAGAATTCCAAGGGCCTCGTGGAGAAAGAATTGAGCCTGGGCAGGGAACGGGTGGGAAGCGGTAGTGCTACAACTGCGGCAAGTACGGCCACGTAGGTAGAGGATGTCCCCAGAAAGGGTCGAGAGTGAACCAGATCAAGCAGAAAGGCCAGGAGCCAGTAAGGGAAACTATCTCTCAAGCATAATTACCACGGATCTCCCTCGATAGAGAGCCTTCGGGCTCTCTTGTTGAGAGGGATCTCGGGCCGCTTGTCGCAGGGCCACGTGGCGCGTCCCCGGGTGGTGGATAGGGGAATTAAACGCGAACCAAATGCGACCGTGTACTGCCCAGAGACGCAGGTGGGATGCAGGGGATGGACTCCTTGCTCCTGCTGTGTCGGGTCGACGCGTTCCTTGTGCGTGGGAGCGGCATGTTCGTGCACAGTGTGCGTGGATGTGCTCGTGACTGTGCGGATTGTAACTGTGTCGGCTCGGCCAAAAGCTTGCACTCGGTAGACATCGTAAGACGATTCTAGGCCGCCTTAAGTCTCGCCCCGTCCCTTCGGACAGTCTGGCTGGCTGCCCGGAGTTCTTCGCCCGCACGACAGAGCCTGACTAGCTACCCGTGTGGTATGGAAGTCAAACACAGCAGCACTAAAGGGCCTCATTCCCCTGACCCCGAAAGAGCTCCCATTTCTGCAGCGAGGGGAAGGACGAGTACGGAGAGGCTGCTAAAATCTCAGGGCCTAACCAGGCTGCGCAAATTGAGAAGGACTAGGATGACGATCTGTACTTACAACGCCCGCACACTTGCATCGGAAGCATCCGTCGAGGACCTGATGATGCAAGCCAGGAAGATCAAGTACGACGTCATCGGACTGACCGAGACGAGAAGACGCCACCCCCTACACGCCGCCTACGACTCCGGAGAAGAACTGTTCCTCGGAACATGCGACAGCAGGGGAGTAGGCGGCGTTGGTGTCCTCGTCAACACGCACTTGGCCATGAACATCGATTCGTACGAGTCTCTGACAATCCGAATCGGACGTCTGCGACTAAAGCGATGTGGCTCCGTGCCAGCCTTGACTGAGTTCGTCGCGTGTGCCCCAACATCCGACTACGACGACGAAGACGTCGAGGCCTTCTACGTGGAGCTGGAGAAGTTCTATAAGGAAGATGACACCTTCTACAAGGTGATCGTCGGCGACTTCAACGCCAAGATCGGGCCGCGAAGGTCGCCGGAAGAACTTCACATCGGAACCCACGGTTTGGAGTGGAACGAGCAAGGTGAAAGGCTGTCTGAGTTTATCATGTCGACCAAGACCATCCATGGAAACTCGCAGTTCCAGAAGCCTCCCTCTCTACGATGAACCTGGGAATCCCCCGGTGGCCAGTTCCACAACGAGATCGACCACATCATCTTCAATCGCAAGTATTGCCTGACCGATGTCTCCGTTGTCCCCAAGTTCTACACGGGATCAGACCACCGCCTCCTTCGCGCGAGGTTCCGCTTTTCGCGCCAAGGAGAGAAGGCCGCGAAGTTCAAGAAGAGGAATCCCAGAACGACCATCAACTGGGATCTCTACACCTCTCTTGTCAGCCTTTGGGAAGATGCCGTCATGGACAACGTCGACGAGGAATACGATCGCTTCGTGCACCATCTCCACGATAGTGCTAAGGGAGCCGAGAGCTTGAAGACCACCAAGAGACGCCTGTCTTCGGAAACTCTCGAGCTGATACGCCAGCGTGGAGCAGCACGAGCGTCAGGCAACTACCAACTGACGTCCGAGCTTGCAAAGCTATGCAGAGCGGCGATAAAGGAAGATCTGAAGGAGAGAAGGGCGGAAGTGTTGGCTGAAGCAGCAGAGGCAGGGCTGAGCATCCGCAATGCCCGCTGGAACTTCGCCAACTTCAAGACCAAGATGACCGCTCTCCGACGTCCTGACGGAACCATCACATCTTCCAGAAGGACCATGGAGAACGTCATCCACGACTTCTACTCCGATCTCTTCGATAGCCACGTCCACCTGCCCCCATGCCATCTTCCGCAGGATGGATACGTCGTCCCCTCTGTTCTCTCTTCCGAAATCCGACACGCCATCTCGTCGGTGAAGATACGTACAGCACCCGGTTCTGACAGGATCAGAGCTGAACACCTGAAGAACCTCCCGCCAGCGCTCATTAACACCTTGGCGCGGCTCTTCATACGCTACCTGTCCGAATGCAAGGTTCCATCTCAGTGGAAGACCAGCAAGACCGTTTTGCTGTACAAGAAGGGAGACGTGCACGACATTGCCAACTATCGCCCGATCTGCCTGCTGTCAGTAGTCAGGCTGTTCACTCGAGTCATCCTGAATAGGATCAGCAGAACGCTGGACGAAGGACAGCCACGCGGACAAGCAGGATTTCGGAGAGGATTCAGCACGATCGACCACATACACACCATCACGAAGCTCATCGAAGTGTCGCGAGAGTACAAGCTGCCGCTGTGCCTTACGTTCATCGACCTGAAGAAGGCATTCGACTCTGTCGAAACTGAAGCGGTCATCGAAGCCCTGCTCACTCAGGGCGTTCCTACTCAGTACATCAGAGTCCTTCGAGAGCTGCACAGTGGATTCACGACCAAGATCTCACGATTCTACAACGACGTCGTCATCGATGTGAAGAGAGGGGTTCGGCAAGGGGATACCATATCCCCGAAGCTCTTCAGCGCCACCCTCGAAAACGCCATGCGCGAACTAGAATGGGAAGACATGGGAGTGAAGGTCGACGGCCGGCAACTACATCATCTTCGCTTCGCTGACGACATCGTGCTCATAACGCCGAGCATCAGCCAGGCGGAGCGAATGCTGGCCGACTTCGATCGTGTATGTGGGAACGTTGGACTGCAGGTGAATCTTACGAAGACGATGTTCATGAGGAACGGACAAGTTTCTGATGCCCCATTCTCGTCAACGGACGAACATCTCCGAATGCTCCAGCTACGTGTATCTGGGTCGCGAAGTCAATATGGCCAACGACCTAACACCAGAGCTGAGCAGGAGGAAAAGAGCGGCTTGGGGAGCTTTCAAGAGCGTCGAAGAAGACGAAGAACGTCCGACTCCGTGCCCACCTATTCGACTCCACTGTTCTTCCTGCCCTAACATACGCCTCAGAGACCTGGGCTATACGAAAGCAGGATGAACACGCGATCAGCGTCGCGCAGCGTGGAATCGAGAGGACAATGCTCGGAGTGACACGACTCACGCAAGTGAGAGAAGGCCTCCGGAGTTCCTAGCTTCGCCGAAGTTCGAAGATCAGAGACGCTGTCGCGTGGGCCAAGTTGTCGAATATTAGGTGGGCCAGCCACGTAATGCGCTTCACAGACACCCGCTGGACGAGAGCCATCACCGACTGGATTCCGCGGGATGTCAAAAGAACACCGGGACGCCCACCAACGCGTTGATCGGACTTCTTCGTTAAAGCTCTGAACGACCGCTATGACGCTCTTCGTGTCCCTCGAGCGAGGAGGATCCATTGGAGCACTCTGGCACGCGACAGGGACGTTTAGCGATGAGAATTCCAATGATATCGATTTTTTTAGATTTTTGTTAGTTGGGAATGATCATTGCAGAAAAAATACTCTGCTCTACCTAAACCCTCATTATAAGAAGCGGCCCTGAAAATAGGCACTAGATTTGCCTCGTGAGGGATAAGCTTACTTTTATTATGCATGACAACACAAACACATTCAACGCAAGAATTGCGGACGACTCGAGGAGCAGGAATAGCCTGCTAGAAGGCGTACTGTTCCAATCATCTGAAAACGACTTTTATTGTTACAGATTATTTTGTGATCCCATAAGCACTAATTTTGACTAAATTTTGCGCATGGGCGCTATTTGGGGCTTTGATCACGAATCTAGCATCCCATTTCGACTCACCTTACGTGAAAATCAAAAGTTACTATCACGCAACTTTCAAAGATCACGAAAGAAAGGTATATGATAGTTGATACTAGTATAGTTTGTTCAAAAATGAGTTCGAAATGGGGATAAAGGGTGTCGCTAAAGATAAATCACGAAATCATAAAACGCCGCATCCATTTCGACCAAACCCACATCTGTCTTCTTGCAAAACGAGAACGGTACCGCTGCACCATCACCGCATCATGCAATGTTACAAATAGCCGCGCTGATTACGTAACGTTCCCCCCACCGTTTCAGCAGCGCACGCGACATCCAGCCAACAACGCAAAATTTCACCGGCCAGTACTCGCTTAGGAGATCCAATGGTCAAGCTCGATCTGCACCTTTGCAATCACCGTTTCATGCTCTTTCACATGGTATGGGTTAGTGCCCGAAGTTTTGTGGAAAGCTGGAGACTTTTCCTGGTTAGTTATTGTATCGCATTAGTTGGAGGCAAGGCGCATTCCAGAGAAACTGCTTGAATTTGCTCTCATTCATAACGATTTAAAAACTCACGACTGGCTTGTGTTAAAACTACCCTGTGATCATTTTCACGTGAAGTTTACCCCAGACCTCTATTTCTAACTAAACGTTGTTAAATTATTTGTTTCTTTCAAAGCACTGGCCGTAGAAAACCTCAACTTCCTTTTCTTCACCAGGGGAGGGCATCGGGCGTACGTTTGAACGCCAAAAATGAATATCACGCAGGAATGTCCACCCGCCGCCCGCGTATAGTGGAAAAATACGTTGCACAGTTGCGGTACCGTCCGAGTAAGAGCCCTGAAAAATAACTATGGAGTCGACCATCGCACAGCCCATTCCAAACATCATACACGCAACAAATATATAAAAATACTGCAAGATACATGAACCAGTTGATCCGCGACAACAAAGCAATGTTTATGTATATTTTCAGCATATTCGTTGATTCGTAGCTATTTCCTTGTGGAATAGTAAGAATCCATCATCAATTTTCAGGACTCATATCTCGGTAGGTTTGACTTTGTAAAAGTGGATCATACCTTGATACTATTTGAAGGAAGGAGGTTCTCGTAGGGCTATCCTTCAATTCTCCAATTTAATCCTTTCTAATTTCGGCGTTCAGACATAAGCTTGAAATCGTTCCTTTGTTAGTGAATTCTTTTCAACGTTATGTAGTGGGCGAATGCGCGGCTCAATCTCATATTTTCAAAGAGAAGTACCTTCCCTGAGCCAGTACGGGAAGAAATTTACATTTATTCGAACAGTGAATAGAATCAGGGTCTCTCCATTTGGGATTGTTCCGTTTAAATTCACTGAATCGCAAGGGATTTCGTGTGCCCCATGAGATGAGCCCTATTGGATTGGAGCGACGGAAGGCAGATTGGGTCGGCTGCGAGGTCGAACTCAAATCTCTCTTTTGCGTGCGTTCTCACACGACGCCTTTGTGTGTTATAGGCACGTATCCGTGGAACTTTAGTGCACGAAGTTCGAAGAGGGTAATGATCCTAAGGTTCGGGAGCGGCTCAGTACAGGATGTACTCGCCTTGCTCTTCATATTTTTCCTAAATGTTGTTCTCTACTTTGTACTGCAGGAACTGATGACGGAACCGAATGCGCGACTCAATCTTCACTTATGAGACATCACACCATTTTCTCGCCGGTCAGAGACCTCGGGATCTGAAGACGTTGTGACAGACATTACTTGAAAATTCTGCTAATCGACATTCCCCCTGCCGGGACGTCGGTGAGCGGCCATGTGTCTCATTTGAAGTTTCCAGATAGGTCTTTCTTAATCTATTTTTAATCCGTATTCTGTCCGCTTCTTTGGATAAGGTATACTGTTTCTGTAAGAACTTTTATTTTAAGGTCTCCTTCCTCCCGTTATAGTGCATCACCTGCAGGCACCTTCTTTCCTTTTTCGTGAAAAACGCATCGACATATTTTTATCAATTGTCTTGGATCGCGAACAACACATGATGTTGCAGCGAACCAGGACTACGAAAAGAACATCAGAAACGTCGGTGAAGATGAGTAATAATGGTCAAGAGGTAGGAGATGGTAAGGTGACCACTACCCCGGTTGATTTCAGTATTCTGTCCGTCAGTGAGCTCATAAATGCGGTCCTTGATAGAAATAAAGATCCAGTCATTGAGCAAATAATGTACGCACTGATCTCAAAGCTTCTTCAGGAAATGTCGGAACGAACTGAGATGGAAAAGAAAGAGAAGGCACCGTTATTGAATGGCTGCCCGAGCCTCCAGCCGACCTTCTCCGTTCTGGAAAGCAACAGGATTTTGAAGACATCTTGGTGAATTTTGTATGTTCTTGATCTACAGTACCGCGCATGTCTTTTGGTCAATTCCCGAAAAAGCCGCTTTGGAGCGTTCCAAAGCGGCTTTTTTATATAACTTTCTTTAAAATCAAGCACTTGTGAAAAGAGACATAAATTTGAGCTCAGCAGGCCGAGCTCTATCTCTTGACATATAAATCAATAGAGTTGAGCAATGCATATAGGCCGGACACAATCAATCGAGTGGGCGCGAGAGCCTGTAGAGTGACAGTTTGAGGAATTTTATTGAAATTCCCAGCCGCCCTACTCAGAAATTGCCTCAAGACTGTCCAGCTTCCCTTTGGAGTGCGCCGTGAACAATGCATATAGGATCCATACGAGTGGGCGACCACTCGATTGATAGGATCGATTCTGAATGCTTGAATGATCGATTCTGAATTGATAGGATCGACCTTCCGAAATCGGCGAAATTTTCAAAAACGAACGTCGGATTCGTTATCAGTGCACAAAATAACCACTAGATGATTTTTGACCGAGAAAACTTGGCCATTTTCGAAAAAATCGATTTTCTATGACGTCATCGTCCGCGCAGGCTCGGTCTGGGCGTCCACGTCCTCGATGGGAATTCATCGAAAAATCCGTTTTTCTGTAATTGGTCGAGAGTGACACCGTTCGATAGAGCTCTTCGAGCTGAAGAAAACGGTATCATTACGAGAGTTGAAAGCTTAAATCTGGGTGAGTAAGAGCGCAAGAAACTCCAACTCTATCTTACGCCGCTCTAAACTGGCAGATGAGGCCAAGGCAGTTCAAGAAGCTGAGAAGTTGTGAGCACGTCATCGTAAAGTGCCTTCAATGTTCTGCAAGCATACGCGTTTGCATGCCGTTAGCATGCCGCGTCTTCCTGCAGGGGTTGACTGAATTCGGAAAAAATCGTGTCACACACGGCTAACCTGCATTTTCGCGCCGCTATAATTTCGCTTGCTTATAAGCTATAACGCTGCACTTTCACGGACTATTAAAGCTTTGCACTGCCTACAAATTCCACGAGCCGCAGCCGGAACCATTCGATCTCGACAGAGTTATTGCGCTCCGAACATACTCGCGCGTGCAATTTGCGAGTGGTCGCGCCCACTCGATTGATTCTGTCCGGCCTATATGCATTGTTCAACTCTATTGATTTATATGTCAGAAGATAGAGCTCGGCCTGCTGAGCTCAAATATATGTTTCTTTTCACAAGTGCTTGATTTTAAAGAAAGTTATTTAAAAAAGCCGCTTTGGAACGCTCCAAAGCGGCTTTTTCGGGAATTGACCAAAAGACATGCGCGGTACTGTAGAGTGCCGCCCCTTGAAGCTGCTCAAGGTGAAGTTAGTGCTGCCATCGAAGTCTCATTGGGCTACGGCCCTCTTAAATTCCTGGAGGCTTCGAAGCTGTTCTGCATTTAGTAAGGTTTGCATCCTCTTAGGATTTGCTCTGAGGAGCGGAAATACGAATATAAGTTTAGGCAGGGAAGCAGGAAATGAAATAGGAAGTTAAACGACACGGTGTGGGTGGTTTATTGTGGCGAGTTGAGGTGGGAAGAAAACCTGCCGAAGCCCAGGGTTTCGGGAAACGTCTAGCTGGACACGACATACCACCTTCATTTCCAGTTGTGAAATGTGCATTATTCAACGCATGAAGCATTGTAAATAAAATACACCATCTTCATTTCTTTTTGTCCACCTACGAAACCTACCTAGTGTTTGTTACCGAAATATGGTTTTCAAAAGGTATCGAATTCGGAGGTCGTCGCTAACTTTCCAGACTCGCTTTTCAGAGTTGACCGTAGTGACCGCAAGGGTGGCGGTATTTATTGCCTCATTAAAATTTCATTAGTTTGGCCTCTGTTAGCGTTTCCTTCTGCCTCAACTCTAACATTCTCTGTTAGATGCTTTTGATTCAGCATGCCTGTCTGCATTTGCGGTATTCAGTCTATCGTCCTCCACACTCAAATGCTCATGAAGACGACGCTCTTATAGACAAAATGTTAGAACTTTGCCTTTCAAGTAGGCATGTAGTCGTACTTGGTGACGTCAACCTAAATATCGACTGGGTTCACCGTGGCAGGACTAAAAATCAGCATTAACTGATGAAATTTTTCGACAGCTGTTGCGTGAGTCAGCAGGTACTGAAACTTACTCGAGGTGTTTCAATTCTTGACATAATTCTAACCTCAGCACCTATCGTAGAAAGTATTTCAGTCCTATCCACGTTTGCTTTACGTGACCACAACATGGTTTCTTTTGAAGTCCATATACAATTGTTTAAGCAACGTGACATACCTCTCCCAAATTTTAGTAAGGCAAATTATCGTGGCTTAAATTTATATTTTAGTCCTATTAACTGGTCGTCGGTATTCAAAGGATACCAAACACCGATGAATTGTAAAAAAAGGTCTCGCCAAGCATTATGTCACTGTTTATCTGTACCTGTTCCCTTTGAAACAGTAGAAACTTCTGTGCAATGTTATCCAAAGCACATTTCCAATTTGATTGCCCAAAAATCTCGCCGTTTCAATTTATTATTGAATCCACTCTCTCATCCTCACTACAAGAAGATATGTCAGGATTGGATCACCACTTGAAGAGGTTTTTAGCTTACAGGGGAAACTCTGCTCTAGACGACGTAACTAGCAGGGACTATACTCCCTCATCCGGTGCAAACTGAAGCCGCAATCAGAGCTGACTGTGCTAATCACCGAAGTGCGTGCAAGCTCAGTGCCGTCAATCTTAATGGAGCCGGACTCGTTTACGTCAGTCGTTAGGTACTCGGTCTTCTTGACGTTCAATTTGAGTCCGAACATCGCCAGGCGGTCGAACCAAGCTTGCACCTGCCGCTCGAGTTTACTTTTGTCTTCGCAGGCAGGCATCACGTCATCGGCATATAGCAACGTCTAAGAGACGGGCTTCGGAAGATCTCGCGTAATGGCATCCATTACGACAACAAAGAGGAGTGAGGAAAGCGCAGATCCTTGGCGCACCCCAACGAAGATGGGAAACTCCATCGAGGTTCTTGCTGTAGCTTGCACACGACTCATTCGACAAGAGTATAGCATTCGCACCCACTCTACAGGTTCTTCAGGAACACCATAGTGTCGCAGGGCGTACCATATAACCTCACGCGGTACGCGGTTGAAAGCCTTCTTCAAGTCGAGAAAGGCAAGATGCGCCGGCCTCTGTTTCTCGCGATGCTTCTCCACCAGAAGGCGGACGGCATGTATGGCATCAATGGTGCCGCAGATAGCCACGAAGCCTCACTGATTGCTGGAAAGCTGGACGATGTCCCGAATTCCTCCATCGACAATTCGCTCAAAGATCTTCATGCTGTGCGAAAGCAAGCGAATCGGACTGTAAGCAGAGCAGTCCTTTCCTTTCTCACTTCGTTTTTAAAAAATCGAGACGACATGGATCCAGACGAATACGGTTTTTTGAAATCACGTGCTCCCTTCATGTGGTGCTTACTTTGGTCACTGTTTGTTATTGTGTAGGCCAAATACGTAGGTCGCGTAAAATTACAAGATGTTAAAATGATGTTCTGTTGTGTTTGAAACTCTGCCGGCAGGCAAAACTTAAAGGCTGGTTCGAGTTCCTCCTAGCACAAGATTTTCGATCACAGGACAGAAAACAGAGAAATTGTTCTCCTACGAAGAGTGAAAATAAGTGTGGATTATCCATAGTATACAATTTTCATAAGCATTTCAAGCCACAGGGTTTAAAGGTCGTAAGACTCTGGCAACTTTGGAGGACAATGTGTTCGAGTGGTCGTCATAGGCGCGGTAAATAGCGCGGTAAAAATCGTCATGGCGACTTCACCTGTCAATGACTCATTGTTCATGACCGCCCACTGTCCAGAAACGCGGACCCTCTTTCCTTTTTTTGTAAAACTCATCACTGTGGTGAATAAGGTGGGTGAGAACATTCGCCCGAAGTCCACAGACGCATCTGTATATCTGCAACAGTGTAATAATGCTGAGACCAGGGATTTTGTTTGCCGAGCGATGGTGACCAGCGAAGTGCGGCAATTATTTGCAAGAAAGCAGAAGGTGGAGGACGGAGCGAAACGGTTGGAAAATGGAGCGAGCTGGAGTCGGAAACACCGAGGCGGAAACAAGAGGAAATCAAATTTTGCTTGAAAAAACCTTCCAAACGTCCGTAGAAATTCCCCTTAGAAAATGTTGCCAGTTGGGAAGAAGATACAGGATGGACACCGATCTGAACTTGTATCTACACATCATATGTGAGGAATTGCTCACAAAATTATTTTCACTGCGATACCTGTATGCTTCTCACCATCAACTTTGTTTTCTCAGCCAAGATTTTGAAGCGTCTAAAAGCCGAGGTCAGCTCAACTGTCTTGGGATACGCCCTACTTTCACATGAGTTCAGGGGTCCAAGTTTTTCCTAAATAATGACCTGCTCTAGCCAGGCCACGAACATTTCAGTTGTTTCCCTCCCTAAACAGACAGTACATCCGAGATTGTGGAAGGTGTCTTAGTGAGCAAGCCTCAACATCATGAGCATGGTGGAAACAACATTCACAGGAGAGTCTAACTGTCACTACACAGCTTCAATCTTCAACACGCCTTCGAAATATATTCCAGACAATAGTGTAGCACGTACGTGATCTTCACATCAGCTCCCAAATTAGAGAGTTCCATTAAATAAATGAGAAATAAAATTTAAAGGAGTGACTACGGCGCACACCTCCTTTTTCTTTGAGAAGTACGAGCTGGATTATGCCCAATAAGGCCGTTAGTGTCGACATTAGTAAGCCATTTCTTAGGCAAGATTTCAATGTCCAGAAAGAACGAGGCTGCGAGTCAAAATGGGACAGTCCCATTTTTAGGATGTCGTAAATATCGAACTTTTTCTCGTGCAGATGCTGCTTTAGAGCTCTGAAGAGACAGCAGTCTGACGGTGCTAGGGCAGAAATGTGCGACGGATGAGGCACTGTTGTCGATCCAGTCCTCTCTAGGAAATCGCGAGTTAACTTCGCCTTGTGCGGTCCCGCGTTGTCGTAGCGGAGGGCGACATCGCGTGTCGCCATATGCCATATGTCATATGCCTTATTGGACACAAAGCAGCTTGGGATTCCTAAAGAAAAAGAAGTTGTGGGCGTAGTCACTCCTATCAGCCTGTCGCAAAGACCTAAAATTTTATTTTTTAATTTTAAAATAAAAATCACTACAACTAATGGCCGCAAGTCTTGTTTGTGATAATGTCATTCTGAGGATGCTTGCGCAGATGCTGAAACTTCCAACTCCATTATGTGTAGCACTTATAATACGCGCTGTAAAATCCGCTGTTTCTATATGTATTCGTTTTCAATGTTTATTACATTCATGCTGCGAATTTCATTCAAGTTGAGGTAGTGGGGGGATAGGCGGTCCTCTGCATTCCTGGCGGAATATCTACCTACGCCACAGCAGAAAAAAATCGTTTTTGTTCGCTCTACATTTTATCATCACATTACGTTGTCAGAATGCCATACCAGCAATGTATGCCATTTTTGAAGCATTCTAAGCGTAACGGGATACGGCTAAAAACGGAGACATCGCCAGCTTTTTTAAAAATCCCAACACCTCATTTTGTGTACTCCGATATAGCTGTCCAGTTAGCAGGTCAGAAATGTGGACTAGACGTTTGTGTAGAACCTTTCTGACTTTTTTGTGCTTAGAAGTCTCACAGTTTCCAAAATAATGGGCTTTTTATGCAAAGGTTGACACCAGACTTTTACCGTCGTGTCAGCTGCAGCTTAAAGTTATGCAGGTCGTGGAGAAGATGGCTTCAGCTGAGAGGACGGCTGAACCTGAGTTTTCCACACGTTTCTCTCGTTAGTAGAAGGCTCCACGCGAAGGATCTTCCTGCCAAACAGATTGTTTGCAGCGCATTGGATCTGAACAAGGATGAGTGCATTTCTTCAAAATACTGACCATATTTGTAGCATACTCCAAGTGCACGATATGGTTCCCTCCCCATCGGATTGCATACCTCAGGTTTTCTGTTTTGGGTACATCTGCATTAACGGGTTAATGCTTTATTTATCTGTATTATTCAGAGGCATGTAACACATATTAAACCCCTTTTCTACACTTCAGAGGTGAAACTGACGAGGGTGTCATTCTCCCATTAATTTCTCTCAAACTCCCTTTTTTCTTTCAAACCCTGAAGATTTTGACCTGGTGCGTTTGTAAGCGTAGCTAAGACGAACCTGTTTGACTAATCCCATGTGGGTGCACTCTACGCGCTCTACTTCTTCGGGATATCTATGGAGGAAATGCGTATTGGGTCTAAACAATACGGGGTGTAGCCGATGGGCAAGTTAGTGTTTGGTCCTTCTCAGATAAGACTGGTATCAGTTCACCGACACCGATAGAAAGGAAAGCTTGTTCGGCAGCTAGACCTGAACCATACATTTTGAATATGGCGGTGCATGGCAGAATGTGCACCAGGGATGAGCGGATAATGAAATTTTAAAACCCGGATAAATAATTTTTCCCGAAAATGGCCGTATAACGGAAAAACGAATAATGAACAGAGAACAAAAACTAAAACTCGTTTTAAATTGATCTAATTTCAACGACAGTTCAGGAATTGAAGCACTTTTAGTTTATAAGCCATCCCTAGATATTTTCATATTTTTTTAACCTAGTGCGGTCGCCGTATTAGCGACGCTGTATGGGAATTTCTGCCCATCAGCAGGAGAAAATAATCTAACACCGCCTTCCTCCTGTTTCCAGAGGATTGCCTCCATCGTTTTATCTATCAGCCGCCTAGTTCTTTTTCCAATTGAAGCTGCTGAAAAATAGAATGGTCCTTGGAAGAGCCGTTCTCCCTACGTCTCTTAACTTGCAACGGATTAATCCGTCACAAAGCGTCGCGTTGCGATAACTCTTTTCAAAATTATTTATTTAAAATCTAATTAACACCATTAGAATCCTAGTCTCATTTTCTATCCAGCGATCTAAACATCATCTAAAACGATTGCGCAATGACCTAGTTATGAAGCTTTTGCTTCCTTGCCTCCGTTAATTTATTTACGACCTCTCCGAAATCCACACTGGCATGTCCCTAAGGCTTTTCGTTGACGAGGTTCATCGAAACTTAGAAATCCTCTATTGTTTTAGCAGGTCTGTATTGTTACGCATCAAGTGTCATTGTGGTACTAAATAGTGCCAAGTCTGAATAACATAGGCGCGATTTCGCATAAGTGCAAACACGCGGAAACCTAAGATTCAGTTAAGAATTACCCAACTAGTAGCCTGCTACAGAAGACAGTATTCTACTATTCCATTGCGCAAACGATGGTCTTTATAAAACGTGTAAAACGGCTTTGAGAAATAGAGAGAAATGACTCGATTTTCTTTTTTCCAACAAGGGGTTGGTCCAATCTCAATATGCGGCGTAGTATTTCTCCTATCTTTGAACTTTGGTTGCTCCTGCACAGGATAAGTACGAAAGCCGTGTTTTTTGTGGTCTACAGTAGACCACAAGCACATTCGATTTTAAAAAGAACAAAAAGATTTCGGCCGTTCAAAGTAGATTTCTATGCGGCCAAAGTTTGACGAAAACAACAAAAAATTTTGTTTCAGTCGTTTACCTCTTTATGGATGAGTTTATTCGAAAAATCAACTGGACAGCGTTTCTCAGCTCATTGCGAGCTTTCCACAAATGTAATATTGTCCGTATTCAAACCGAAAACAATTTTCACCTCTTCGGCCGCCGAAACAAGTTTGGGGCTGCGCTTCGGCTCGAGAGCGGACACGGCTCGCTGCCCTTGCGACCTCCCGCGGCACTCGTATCCGGGGTGATCACTGATAGACCGCGGCGCAGGAGGTGTGAATACTGTAGATAGGCGATATATTAGGTTGGAAAAAAAGTCTCTTCACACTTCGAAATTTTTTTTACCCTTCCCCTTGTAAACGCACTAGCCAATGTTGATTGCTGATTTCGTAATCCTATCACACTTGTCTACCGTTCGCACGCAGACACAGGTTAAGACTCTTCTTGTAATTCGTTATCCATCCAATCTTCCGAACTCAATGCCAGATCTACCTCATGGCCGTTTTCAGCACGGCATTCTTCAAGAATTCATTAAAGAATCCACAGCACGTCAGGCAGCAGACCAAATTAACCACATATATGGCTTGGGATCTACTACTCATCGCGCTTGTTATGAGTGGTTCGGAAAGTCTTTAAAGGGAAATTATTCACTGAGGGCAAAGCATGGTCAGGAAGGCCAACTGGATTGGACGACAGTGAACTACACCATCTTCTTCGTACCGATAGTTGGCAGACGACACGTCAGCTGGCAGAGAAGCTCGAAGTGTCTCATAGGATAGTGGGGATCCATCTGAAGAATCTTGGCTTTCATGGAAATTTGGAGCTTGGATTCCACATGCCCTGTCAGACACTCAGAAAAGTCGACGGCTCTCCATCGCTGCTTCTCTTCTGTCCAGATAAGGAAGAAAATCGTTTCTTCCGCGGGTTGTGACAGGCGAAGAGTCCTGGGATCTGTGTGCCAACTTCCGAGGAAAAGG
>OX377205.1:32475093-32642949 GCA_947396885.1 Heligmosomoides polygyrus polygyrus | reverse complement strand
CTTTCTTGTTTGAGCCAGGCCCTACACTTCTAATGGCCGCTAATAGCTGTTTGTATTCCTTCTTGGTGTGCAAATGAGTAGAGATGACGGGACAATTCTATGTCTAGTAGGCCTCATAGATGTACGGTTCATGTTTAGCGACTCTGGAGCAATGTATGTTGGGTTGCTTTGAAACTACGTAACCAGTTCCCAAGTGGGGAAATGCAGCAATTAGCCCTTCTGGATTTGAATGACTTCTGTTGTTTCTGACGACCACCATTACGATTGTGAAGGATCATCTTACATACTCCACCCATCACCACGTTCAAGCGCGAGAGTAGTCTAAATTGTTGTTTGTCATCCGGTCCAAAATCACCGGATAACGAACAACAAAAAGGATAGGCCAAACCCCCCGAAAACCGGATAACAGATAACGAACAATGGTTAATCCGCATGTCCCTGATGTGCACCTTTTCCGCACGTGGTACATGCGTTCCATCTATGTGGCAGTACTCTGTAATCCAGGCGAACTTTGCGATTTCTACTTTCATCCGGACGAAATTTCTCTGATTCTGAAGAAACTAAAACCATCGATTACTGAACCCTATGACGGCATCCCTCAATGCTTTTACAGGAAATACCACAATTCCTTATGTAAGCCACTTGCACATCTATTTAATCTCTCCTTTCATCTGAGTGAGGTTCCCAACCTGTGGAAGCATGCCATAATTACAGCTATTCCGAAAGCACCGGGAAACGCTCTTGTGAGTAATTTTAGACCTATTAGCCTTATACCGACCCCAGTTAAGGTAATGGAAAAAATTATTCACCGTAAAATGTTTCCAGGCCTTAAGAAGTGTTGTTTGATTCCACCTGAGCAGCATGGTTTTTTGCCAGGTGCTTCTACTGCCACTAATCTTATTGATACCTTCCATGATTGGTATTTGGCCCTCAATCAAGGTCAATCAGTGGATGTTATTTATTTCGATCTCTCTAAAGCCTTCGACAAAGTGAATCATTCTAAGATGGTTGCAAAGTTAAGGTCCTTTGGAATCTCCGGTAAATTACTAGGATGGCTTGAGTCATATTTGTATGACAGATATATGACAGTTAAGGTTAAACAGAGCTATTCTATGCATTTTGCTTGCCCTAGTGGGGTACCTCAGGGAGGCGTACTATTGCCCCTGTTGTTTTTGTTATACACCGCTGAACTAGCTCTCCTTCTCAAGACAACTACTGATGTGCATGTGAAGATGTTTGCTGACGATATAAAAATCTACGGTATATATGGTGAATATAATGCTTTAGATGTTAAGTCAACTCTCCAAAGATCGATTCTCAAATTAGCGGAATGGGCTTCCCAATGGGACATTCCTGTCAATCCGTCGGAGTGCAAAGTTCTGCACCTTGGTAAACCTGATGGCTGTAACTATGTGATTGATGGTATTCGAATTCCTAGATATGAATCTATGAAGGACCTCGGGGTGTCCTTCGATTCGAAGCTCAATTTCTCAGCTCACATTGAACAGGCAGTTAGTAAAGCACTTGCTTCCCTGTTTATAATTTTTCGAAATATTAAGAGCACCGATACGGCAATACTTATACGCCTGTACAAAGCGTATGTACTGCCGCATCTCGAGTACTGCTCCCAATTATGGAGCCACATGACAATTAGAGACATTAACCGGATTGAAAAATTTCAAAAAGTGTTTACCCGTATGCTGTGGCACAGAGGGATCGGGAGTTCTGGATATATTTCTATGCCTAGCTACGAAACTCGCCTTCAAAAGTTTGAATTGCTTTCATTGAAGTGCGGGCGAATAATCTCTGATTTGGTTTTCTGCATTCGTGTTTTGCGAGGTGAGCTTAGGTTGTCAGCTAGTAAGTATTGAAGATTTAGGCCAGCTAGCACAAGATTAGGTAGGTTTGATGTTCAGCTCAATAACATTAGAAGATTGAGGCACGCGGGTATCCGTAATGCCGTATTTCATCGATGTGCTCGATGGTTCGGCGTCCTTCCCGTAAACCTCTTTGAGGCTAAAACCACTTCAGCCTTCAGAACGAAATTACTATCCCTTAATTTGGATGAGTTGCTTCGAACTGACATCTGGTCAAGATATTAGTAAGAAGCAACTTCAATGTTAACTGTGTTATTATGGTTATTTCAGCACACACCTGGTTCCTCGATGACAAGCGCTGCCGATTGAGCTTGTTTGTGCACTCTGGTTGATCGAGCAGCATCCGCTTCAAACCTGTGTTCTAGTCCACATGTTCACTAGTCAGATTGTGGGATCTTATGCTGAATCTTATGCTCTCTGGCTATTAAGTGGACTAGGGCTTCATATTACTCATCGCAAAAGAGTTTGTGTCGCTTGCATTAGTAGGTTTTCTGTTCAGGAGATATTCCTTACTCTCCCAATTCATCCTCTCAATCGGGGTGGTGTCTGTTTCTGACCAATGGTTAATGAGCTACATTCTGTACAATTTAAATTTAAAATTTTACTGTCCTACAATTTGTTTTATCGATTATTTCTTTTCTTTTGCTGTAGTTTTTCTTCCTATTAGAATCACCAGTTCCACTTTTCGTAGTTCTAATTACCTTCAACCAGCATTGTTGTCGACCGGCCGGATTTTCATGCACTGATTGCACGCCTTCCGGGCCATCACCGAGGTGCGTACTAGTATAATGAGGTTACTGAAAGATGGAACCCGCCTGCCTGGTGATGCGTGCCCAGGAAGTTACGGATTGGATCGCTTAAAACTAGGTTGTTCGTTCGTGTTCTGTTTGCTGGGTCTCGCTTTAATCATCAGATATCTTGCATTTTGGTTAGTGGATATATCTAACTTTTTGTCGTATTTCCTAGCCCTCTTTTAAAAAATGGTTATTCTTTGTTACTTCTTCTTTAAAACATTCTTGATCATTCGATCTTTGAAACTTACCCACCTCTAGTGTTTTGTTACTTTTTTTGGGAGAGTGGGATGTCTGCTGAAGAAGAAAACCTGCCCCTTGGCCAGTCGATTGTGACTAATTCTTATTTTCTGTCAGTTACTAGTTGATTTGATTTATTGTTCGATTCTGTTTTATTTTCCATTTTCTATTTCCTATTGCAGTTGTCTTCAATTCTGGTTTCTGACTGTTCCTGTTTTGGTTTGGTAGTTTATAGTTTTGGTTTGGTTTGGCGCATCATTAGCGACGTAGTAAATAAATAAATACCACTTGCACTCACCTCTTTGTTTAGCAGAAGATAGATAAATGAATTCACGCCGCCGTTTAGCACCACCACTGCAGGAGTGATTACGTACGCTTCTGGCGCCTTAATTCCTATGGCTGGGTAAGCGAAAAATGTCACCCATGCCACGGTGTAGGTGAGAAACATAAGCAGGAACTGTACGCAGTACCTGAAAAATGCTTTAAAGGAAATATTTAAGCAAGAAAATAACCTACTTTTCGTTTTGCATCATGTGAGGCTTAACGAAACTGTCCTCAACATTCTAGGGCATAATCTATATAGGTTCTCTATAGCAAAATTTTTTCAAATAATCTTGAGAAGTACAATCGCTGAAGGTGAAAGAGTTTAACAATCCTACTGCTGCTACTCGCTGTTCGTAAACTAAATGTAATGTGACGGAGTCACGAGGCGGTGCAGGTCTGTAATGGGGCTCGGAGCTACACCTTTTCCATATATAGGAAGGTTCATTAGCCAAACTGCAACAAACTTCGATTCCATTCTGCAGTTACAATGCATAAACTGCAGTGATATTGCGTTTTGTAAGTTTTTGAGGAAATCCCTAGCTCTTATGCGCAAAGACGGTGTGTCTCACTGAAGACTTGCACCTGCGAGTCTTATGTCTTACGTTTCGTGGTTCCATTGCGGTTACCTGTATTGATAATTGATTTCCGAAACAAAGACGTCAATTCTCACCTTAGCTCTCGCCGTCCCACGCTATCGTTTTGAGATCCAGACTTGATTATGTACGCAAACAACTGAAACAGTAAAGCCTAATGTCAATCTCTTTTGCAGGCTAAATTGTGATGCATGTCAGATCTTTTATGAGGGCACGTTGACGTTTTAAATCTCTACAGTGTAACTACTGTTCTCGAAATCAACAGAGAGAAGAGTGTAACAGTAACGCCAAACTTGTCACCGTTGTTGGACACCTGTAAATCTCATGAGTTTAGCAGGTGTAGTGAACGGTTCCATAAGTCAAGTTATTTACGCTTGAGTCACGTAATTGTTGCACCAGGTTTCCCACTGCTTGGTGAGCTGCATTCTATCGCGAATCCATCGTGTCTTGGTATTTCTTTGTTAATGTAGCCTTGCACCATTAAAAGTATAGAGAGGTGTTTTATTCAGTCTTGATTAGATTTTCTTAGAAACGAAAGAGCGAATGAATCGGCAATTCTCCATCTGATACTCAAAGCAAAAAAGCAGAGAAATCGCAGCATTGTTGTCGTCAAGGGCCTTTTACGTGCCCTACTTTTGGACACTATTATTTGCTGTAAATATTGCCATCTCTGCAGTGCCGAGGCGCGTGTAGAGCAGTCGGAGGAGGCGCCGACGGTCGCTTGCACACGATACATCGGATTTTCCGCCCAGGCCAACCCAACCTTTCATCCTTCCAGGGTCGGTTAATTGGTACCAGACGTGTCTGGGAAGGATAAAGCTCTGACTTGTTCATCGGCTGGTACAGCAAGTCATTGCATGGCCAAATACGCATTCAACACGCCTCCACGACATCCCGTAGAAGTAGAATACGCTGACGCATCCCAGAAAGGTTTGAGTAACGCCGTCCTTTATCCTTTATCCTTATCCTCAAATGTTGCCATGCCTCTTTCGGTTAGACATCCCGCGAACTCTGAACCACCACTTCACATTGCAGCTTTATATGGTAACTAGTTAGCAGTTTAGGATAAGGATATAAACACAACTACTCATAAAGCGTTAGTAATTTGATTAACTAACAAAGGTGAAGAGTTTGGAGCAAAGGAGGAAAAAATGGGGAAATGGGAAAAATTTGGGAAAATAAAACGCAACTGATAAAGAAGATTTGGACTTGGCCGACCCTGGCAGAAAAGTTATCTAGCTCACCAAATTGTGAAAGGTATATGGGGCCCAAAGCGTGGCTAGCATTCAAAAGTGTAACAGCAAAAAACTGTTCGTGCGTCACGTTGGAAGCCACCTTATCTGCTGGAATTGCTAGACTATTCGCCCCGATTGACATACTTAACTGGAATTTCAGGAGCAAGCTTTGCTACTACAATGGCATCAGAAGGAATCGATCGGTGGTGTTTTGAAAATACGACACCTTGAAGCACTTGTGAATGCTAAAACGGTAGGGAATGCCACGATCTTACCCCCTAAAACACCACTTTTCCACTGTGAGTAGCTTTGCCACCGGATGTAGGGCTTATCCATGAGTATGCATTCTAGCGAAGAGTAGTAAGACTTGTATAGGGTAAAGGAGGGCGTTAATCTATTCCCTTGCGGGAGTCGCCGCATCTCTTACTAAGTAGGTTTTGTAGGATTTAAACTGCACCCACTTTTACACGTAGGAAAACACGTACATCAGTTCCTTTAAGGTCTTTTATTGAGAAAAAAGACAGGTGGCTTCGAACCGCAAGATAGGCGGTTCCAAGCAAGATTCCTATCTGACCGCAGGATATGCCAGTCGTGAAAAAAAAAACGCTACCCGAAACGTGCAACTGTGGGCGGTTATTTATTTTACAAAGCCAAAGCAATAACAATGCCTTTCCTGCTAGGACATAAATGCCAGAAAGTCACTTCATTCCTTTTTTGCTGCATTGTTTCTGATGCTGTGTCCTCCCTCTACCTTATATCTCACTGTCGTTGTTTTCTATGTGATCACGTTTAAAAAATAAAACCCTTTATGTCAAAGTTCACACAGTTTCTTTGATGTTCATTTGTTTCACTCCCCTAAAAAATCATTTCATACGAAAACGTTTTTGGTCACCGTGCAGTTGCGCCCGCAACGTTTCGGCACCCAAAGGAGGGCAGAATAAGAATACTGAGTCATCTGGTCTTACGTAGTCTCCTTCAATACGTAAGATCGCTCTGTAGCTTTAATTCTATAACAATTCGCACCATAACAGTCGAAACGCGGAAAGTAGTGACAATCTTCTGACACACCAGTGCATCAATTCCAGTACTACAAAATGATGTTTCGCTAGCAATTTTAAGACTACTACTCAAACTCCCGAAACCGCACAGCGAGCGCTAGACGCCGTAAAATCTACGTTGGCATTTTCTGATTTTCCCCTTTGCCTTCTGTGATATTAAACTCACAACAATGTATGAAACACCACAATAAAGTGAAGTTATTAGGTCTAGTGGCAGTTCTGTGTATTGCATCGATAGGTTAACCGTTTCGCCAGCAACCTCAAGATAGGCATAGCTGAAGACCCGCTGGTCTAAGATGATTCTGGAAACAAACATGTTCAATAACGAACAAAGTTTTCATCCGATGTGTAACTCACCGACAGCACGGAGAGAGTATTTGCGAAAATGTGACCGTTCCCATGACGAACACACAGCAAAACACAAAGAGATACACAACTCGCTCTCGCGTGAATAACGTTCGAGTTGGAAAGCAGACGACAATGAGCCTATGGAATGAGGTGAAGAAAACGAAGAATAAGGAAAGATAAAAAAAGGAAATGTAATGTGGTTGACCAAGTGGCAAGGTTCGCACCAGTAAGTGACTTGTTTGCCAACAATTTACCTATTTGTAGCGAACAGAATTTGGGTAACTGATCCAAGGTCCCACAAACCAAGGAATAGCACCGACATCACCGTCACCCCAGTGGAATGTGGACCGTCAAAGAAAAAACTCTGCAAAGACTCCTTTAAAGGCAATCCTCTTCCAGCTTACGACTCTCTTTCTGTGCATGTGAAACTGGAACCTACACCGACGATGAAGGAAGGGCTGACATATAGCACGTGAAGAATAAGTTGACAAATTTCACTGGAAATATTGAAAGCGGACAAGAGGTAGACCGAGCTCTCCTTTCTCGCATGCAAGCGACCTGAAATATCCACCTGTGGTGCACTTAACACATTCTCTCAGCGCTCATCTCAGAAGCTGATAGCCAGCTCTTATATAGGCGATCGAGCAACAAGTGGACTTTTAGGCGGAGGGAGGCGTTCCCGTTTCTGAATTGGTGCTATAAATTTAAGGAATGAAAGGATCAAGCATGGCGGCGCTCAATTTCTTTTGACATGCGCCACGCATTCTTCTACGGGACGTCTTTGAATGCGTATTTAGCCATTGACTTGCGGTGACCAGCTGATGAACAAGTCCGCGCTTTATTGTTCCCAGACAAATCTGGTACCAATACATCGACCCGGAAGGGTGGAAGGCTTGGATGACTTGGGCGGGAAATCCGAACCAGAAACCTGGTCTCGGGTGCGCGCGATAGCCGGTAGGCACCTCCTCCGACTGCGCTACGCTCGCGCCGCTACTAAACTATAATAATATAATAGGAGCTAATTGACATGGTACTGAGTTCTCTAGCAATAATTTAATAATGTTTAGGCAGACACTAAAGTCGAATTCGAATATCCTCGATTTTCAATTTAAGCGAGCTGGGAACTAGCAGAGTATTTCACAGTGAATTCTGATGCTTCAGTTTCCTACTTATAAGAAATGATCTGAAAAATAGACACCAGCTCTGATTTGCCTGCGTCAAGAGCAAACTTACTTTTTATTATGCATGTTAACACAAATACGTTCAGGGCAAGAATTGCGGACGACTCGAGGAGCAGGAATAGACCGACTAGAATACGCGACGTTTCAACCATCTGTAAAGCATTCTGTCAACACATATAATGAACATTTTGTAGGTTTTCTCAATCCATTGGTTCGTTCCTGTTTGAAAAGATAGAATAGCGCAACGGAAGTATCGACGTGCTTGTGCTAGACAAATGACGCAAGCTCCATCGCACTAAGCGGTACCCTGTCCGCTTTGTCTATAGAGGAAGCACTTTGCTTTAACAAATTAATAATAACGAATTTACAGTCCAGCGTGACGAACAATTAGGCAATCTTGGAACAGCAGAAAAGTAGATAACAAGCAAGTATTGGAGTAAAATTGGTATTAAAATCTTTTTTGCTTGTTGCATAAGCTAACGATTTTGCCTCCTAATATTTGCAAAATTCTCTTTTCAGAAATGGAACTCATTCATGCAACAGACGCAAGCTGCAAGATGTCATACACCATTCAATAAATTTCTCCTGAAATAGCAGTTGCTCTTAAAGTAAAACACAAATTACTAGGTTACCTCTTTATATGTGCTTCTTTCTGCTTGAATTAGCTCCGCTTATGCTTTACCATCCTTGAAATCACGGGGCGGACTAATTATCAGCATTTTTGCGTGCCTTTCGATGTGGCCATGTAGAATTTTTATACACCAGCCCTAGCGCTTCGACGTTATCGTCTTCTTCAGAGGACTGGACGAGGAGCAAACATCGTGAAAATTGATTCCTCCCCGAAAGTTAAGCACTCCTTTTTGTCGAAGCGTTACTATTAGGGTGTCCAGGAACTATCTGCAGAAAGATTCGCAATGTTTCAGATTTTTTCTAGAATATTCTGAAGATTTCAACATATGTGCAATATAAAGACACTATCCTGTTCTATCTGCATAGATATCCAGCTCCGTCTTTCTTGCCTATTCTACTGTACGTTGGTGGAACTGTCTACCCATATTGGACACGTACTCCTTTACCAGTTTGAATCTGGACACTCCGCCGCAGAAGCCTATCGAAACTTGTGCCGTGTATTCGGCTGTGAAACCCCTTCCGTACGGTCTGTGTGTAGCTGGTTCGAACACTTCAGAAGCTCGAACAGGAGTCTCGAAGAAGGGCATCGCTCTGGTCGACCGACAGCGATATCTTTGGATGAACTGATGAAACTGGCGGAGCCCATATGAAGGTATGCGTTATTTTGCTGCTGCTCTTGGCTGTTCCCGATCCACCGTGGACAATGGACTGCGATCTCTTGGAATGGTTAATAACCTCGGTCAGTGGCTCCCACACGAACTGATCGACGACAACCCACGAAGACGTCTGGACATATGCACTCAGCTGCTCTCCCGAAGTCGCACCTTCAACTGGTTAGACACCATCGTCACAGAAGACTAAAAATGGCTCCTCTACGTCAACCACGCTCGTGCGTGGTGCCAACGCGATGAAGTGCCGAAATCTTTCGAAACGGTGAAATTCATGCGAGGAAAGTCATTTTGAGTGTCTGGTGGCGAGTTTATGGGACCTCATTTCGGGCTGCTGCCTGACAGCACGACTTTCACTGCCGAGGTCTACGCTATCCAACTGCAGAGACTGGCCGACAAGATGCGCAAGGAGCAGCCCAGGCTCGACAAAGTTCGCTTGCTGCACGACGACGCGCGCCCGCTCATTGCGAAGACAGACTCAGACTCAGACAATTCTGGAAATCGAATGGGAAGTTCTGCCGCATCCACCGTACAGTCCAGATCTGGCCCCAAACGATCACCACCTTTTTCGCTCACTTCAGCATCATCCGGAAGGGAAGCGTTATGAAGATCGTGACCACCTCAAAAATGACCTCGGAGCTTTTTTCGCCACCAAGTCGCCGGAGTTCTACGGCAGATGAATTCGAAGTGTTGTGGAACGTTGGCAGAGGGTAATCGATGTTGATGGTTGCATGGGAGGAGCCATAATTAGGGAAACAACATGAACTAGTCTCGATAAACCAAGCTACAATCCAAATCAGTTTCTTTAAGCCTCAAGTGGTTGGTATCGAGGTTGTAAGCTGTCACAACGATGTTTTGTTGCGATCAAAGCTTCTAGCGCCAGGCGGGACTCGCTAGAAGTTTTGATCGCAACAAAACATCGTTGTGACAGCTTACAAGCTACAATCGTTTTTGTCATAATTAATATCAGTTATATCCCAATATAGAAGGGAGACTTAATCACAGTATAAGGTTAGGAACGTGGTCGAGCAAAGAAAACGGTCACCACTCGGTATTTCTTCTAACAGTCTTTTGGTCGGGAATAAAATCGGATTTTTATACACTGAGAAGAAGGAGGATGTACGTAAGAAAGATGTAGGATGGAGTACGAACAGAACCAAGAATCGTGTGGTAGCGATGCAGGAAAAATATTTTTCGCTATTCAAGACATTTTTGTCTAAATTGCACTAGTTGTCTGCTACAATTGGAAACCACATTTAGTTGCTACAAATAAAAGTGGCAGACAACCATAACACTTCAGTAAGAGGAAATGCGTTACCAAAGACCCAGAAACGCAATAGGGTGTGCATGAAGAGATTAACTTTTCACTACATATGTATATGGAGTGCTGGAATGAAAAAGCAGCAGTGCGCACGATCAGAGCGTATCTTCTCACTGGTTTTGATGCTTTCGCACCGCATTGCCAGATGCCAATTTCAAGAATGCGAAACATTACAAAAATGGCCCAAACTTCCAGAAAAATGCAAGTGTACTGCTCAACCCAACAGCGCAACAACGCAACATATCTTGATTTTTCGTTTAGAAATGATTGAGAAGCATCACCAAATTCCGAAAGATGGAGGCTACCGTTCTTCGAGATTGGTTCAAGGTGGGGGTGCTCGTTCAAGTTGAGTCAAAGTTAAAAAAGTCGCGAGACCAAAAAGTATCGTTCTTCCTTTCCACTTTTGAATCGCCATCGCGGAAATCAGCTTGAAGCAATAACCTGAAGCAATTTAATCAGACTACGACACTAGAAATATGAGAACGCTATACTGAGAAGAAAAATCTAAAAAATAATGTAAAGTGCCTTTAGGGAATACGAGGATAATCTTGGCAAAGGGTTACACATCAGGCAGAATCTAAGAAAGAACTCGAGAAAAGCTTCTCATGCGGTGACGCCTCCTTCAGAGTTTCTCATGACCAGAAAGTGCGTTCTCTTCGCGTCGTTGCTGTAAGTGGATTTTAAAGAAAAATCAGATCAGAGTTCACACTGTCCCGTCGGACCAATGTTGCTTTTCGCTTGCTATGTCATTCTCTTTGATTAGGCTGCCTAACCTGCAACATGATCTCTAAATTGTGCTGAAAAGTATTTTGTAAGAAGACAGCACAGAAGTTTATAGAGGAAGGAATCGACCTATACTGCAATGTTTTGTCAAAATTCCGTCAACTTATTGCTGTTTATGACAATCTTTACCTACTGCCATAGTTTTGATATGAAGCAAAAAAATATTTAAAAAGGTGCTGAAGAATAGCGAGTAAAGAACAGTGCTAACCTACCGTTCCTCAGAAAGTTATCCAAATGAAAGAAAGAATTTCTGTGGCGAAATAAGACATCTGTGAACTTCGAAAGAAGAGGAACTGGGTATATAGCTTCGTTATGCAGTTCAAAAGGGCAGCTATTGTCTTAGCAGTCCTTTCTTTGAAAAGGCACACGAATGACAACTTCGATCACACATCGCAGACTGGCGTTAGCTGCCCTCTACTTTGCTCTTCAACAAAACCCGTTCTGTGAAAGGGTCCTCATTGAGGAAGGTGAATGAAGTATCCGTGGAGTTTCCCCAAAATGACCTAACGACGGTAGTAGTGCACTATTTGTGGAGCACCGTAGCGGATTCCAAATTTCCTGCGGACCTCTGAGTAGCCAAAATGGCGGATGTGTTCGTTGTAACGCGATACTCACCAGCTCAGCGTCAGCGATTGAACTGCGTTGCGGACCTGTAGGAGGGCTACCAATGTGTTTGCAGGAGTTGGTGTTTACGCACTGTTAGGTGGGGTCCTCCCGTTTTCATCAATGCAGAGTGCTTTTTGACAACACTGTGGTAGCATACCCTAATTCTAACCTAGCTTTCATTCCTCCACGGAAGAGGTTGGTTCGCGGAACACTGAATTACGCTGCACTGCGAATTTTGCGATATATGACTCCCATCTGTTTCCTCCATGCGTAGTACTTTCCAGGAAAGGCTGACAGCAACCGCCAGACGGTGGAGATCTGGAGACCCTTCACTGCCCTTCTCTGCGATTCGTTTTCGTGTTAGAGAACTGAGCTCGAGTCTGTGATTAGCACAGATGGTGGTTCCAGATGACGCTGTTAGGCCATCCTGGAAAGTACAGCTTGGAAAATCGCGATGTCTTTTCAGAATGTAACCTACAAGTATTGCTTCGTTTGATCAACATCCTGCCCCTGATGCTATTTTATATAAAAGAAGATGCTCCGTCGGTCTTAGCTTTGTTCGTCTGTCCATCGCTGCATCTGCACATTGTCAACGTTTAACACATCTTTATCAGGATTACCGATATTTCCTTAGAATCTTTATCTTTAACCGCTTGAGGTAGGCATATTACGAGTAAGTTGGTCAGTGCACGGCCTTCAAGCCACCGCTGGAGCTCTGGCCAGCCATCGTCGGTCAATTTTGAAATGGGAATACTTGACTATGACAGTCGTTGAACAGTCATGACAACAAGCAAACCATGATGATCACTTATGGTTCAGCTCTGCGTTGAAGCACCATTCCGGATGGCATGAGCTCGCGAGTACCATGAACGGAAGAGGAAATAGAGATTAGGTAAGTGGAAACCACCTCGAGCAACTCAGCCATCACCAAGGAGCAGTTTACATAGTTTGTTCTCGACATGGCAGTTGAAGGCACTCCTTGACGAGTGTCTATTCTGAAAGGTTAGATGATTTGGCTTGAATTTTTCACAGAAAGGGGCTATGCTTGGCATCTACATTGCATCGTTTTCATGCCATCCAACTTTATGTGGTGCGCATCAATCTCTTCTGAAGAGTATTGAAAACAGAATTAGTGAAAGTGCACTGTGGATTGACGAAAACGGAAAGGCCCCACTTAACAATGCATTTCATCTCCGAAATTGGAAAAACACCTCTCCTGCAAATCCGCAACACTGTCCTGTCGCTGGTGCCGAGTTGGAGCCTCACCTCAGAAAAGCATTTCAACCTCTATTAAAAGACCCAGAAAATTACCGCATACCATGATATAGCTCTAACTCAAATCTTTTGCAAGTTGATTTCTGAGCACGACGAAGGAGTTGCAGGCGACGATATTGCTTTATTAGCCCCACCTAAGTGCTTCGGGTTCTCACCGCCTTGCCCTACCCAGAAGTCTGCAAGAAATCTGGAAACCAATACTGTGTTTCCCAAACAGCACCTCAATAGGTCACTTGAAAAACCTCACGGTCACCTCTTCGTCGATCATCCTCGTGAGTTCCATTAATTACACCTCAGAGAGCTGGGAGGGACGACCGTTGGACGATCCGCCCCCTTTTTCAGCGAAAAATCGCTGGGGACGAACCGCCGGACGACGCCAGACCGTCGGCAGGAGTCTAGACTCTTGCTCAAGAGCTGCAGTCGTACTTCACTTGTCCGGACGACATACGGGACGCGTTTCGCGACTACCGCTGGACAATACGCTCCTTGTGACGTCATCAATGCTTGGGAGGACAACCGCTGAACACATGGCGCCAAAATGTATCCTACGAGAAACCAAAGTTCGGATGCGACACCCTGCATATAGCGACCGACGTCAGGTGGGGGCGTCAAATTCTTTAAATTTCTGCAGTTGCAGCCGCTTTACTCGATAGACTTCTTCAAATTTCTGCAGCTGGACCCGTTTTATTCGATGAAATTCTTTAAATTTCTGCAATTGGAGCCGCTTCACTCGATGTCCACGTTGTCCGCCGTCCCACTCGCTTTATTCCAGAGCGCCTGCGCTTTACTTGCATTCTTGTTTTCTTTACTGTTGTTTCCTCGTCATTCTGCGTGTTTCAGGTTTACTACTACTTGTTACTATTATTATGTCGGGACTTTAGCGGATATTATTCCGTTGCAGGTAAGTTCTCTTATAACAAAAAAGATCTCCCTTCCTTACTGAGGAGTTCCGGGGGAGATCTTATGTTTTTGCTAACATTTTTTTTACTATTATCCGTCTAAGGGCAGGAACGAAACGGGCAATAGTCTCTTTCCTTTTTCTCCTCTCCTCCTTTTCTCTTGTCTTCTTATATGAACGCTTCAAGATGTGCGAAGACCTGATGTGTGCTTAAGACATGCCGTTTCTGGCGGCAAATGTCATGAGGCTGGGGTGCACTTTGAGGGGATGGAGTCCTCGCTGCGCTGTACTTCCGAAAACACTGCGGTTACGAAACCATGGGCTGCTGGGTTGGTTGTGAAATTCAGTTAATACTTAGACAAATGGAGACGTTTAAGGTACTGGACACACCTAGGACGAACAGACGAAGAGCGTGCAGGAGCGCACGAAGAGCGCGTTACAGCTAAAGCGGTATGGGCGGTTGAAATAAGGAAAGCGCTCCAGAAAGCTCTGTAGGATTTTCCTCTTGTTATGAATACCGCTTACTTCACATGCACTTATACACGTACTATAATTTAGAAACGAAGTGCGCTGCTACCACCGCCACCCGGATGCCGACGTTCTTGTGCCATCGTCGGTAAGTAGTAGCGTTTCTTTTTTCAACATTTGAATCCCACTTTTTATTGTGCTTCTGCCTTCAATCATTCGACGTTTTTTAGAAGCGCGGTCGAGCAGATGCACATCAAGGTACTAGCCAGCAACAGGGCGATGAGCCGTGAAATGAGAAGAAGAACAACGAAGGAAAAATATCAGAGAGGCATCATTTATTTTTGCTCACTCTCACGTGAATTGTCAATTTAACCTTGAACCAATGAATCTCTCACTTGGTGCATTTTGTTTTCCATGCATCTTAAGAGTAATATTGAATAATAACAAATAACAAATAATGTAAATATAACGTAATAGTGAAATTAGTGAATAATGTTATCAAATAATGAATCCTAATAATGAATGGTGATCCAAGCGAATGAATAAGGGTGGGCAATAATTAGTAGTCCAATCGCGCTCCTCCAACACCGTTCAATGAACGGTGTTAATAGGACTCGTCCTATTAACACCGTTAATTACGATTTATTATTGAATATTTTCGAGCTGATATTGATCCAGTATAATGGTGGAAAATCCCAGGAGGTGCGGTGGTCTTGGCCAGCACGTCGGCTCCCTTTTATTTTCGACCTGACGTCGTCCTGGTATAGTGTGAGGGACAACCGCAGGAGGTGTGGAAGTCTTCGTCAGGACGTCGGCTCCTTTGATCTTCGTACTGACGTCGTCCCAGGCTAGTGGAGGGACAACCGCTGAAAGGGTGGAGGTCTTCCCCAGAACATAGACTCCTCTTTACTCTTTGTGCTGCCGACGTCCACAGGATGACTGCAGGACGACCGCTGCACAAGAGAGAGTCTTCGCGAGGATGTCGCGCCGACGACCCCAAGTGTCCTGTGCTCGTCCCCCCGTTTTCGGGACGTCGTCCGGTGTTGCGAGGGTTCACCTGTGCTCGTGCTGGAGTCGGTCGGCAAAACTCTCAGAGACACTATCACAAAAACTAGAAATCTTCGTCTCCTTTTTGTTTTGATTATTTATGTGAACAATCAATTCCATTGTGTACACTTCAGAAAGCTGTAAAAGAAGACATTTTGAAAGGATATAGATTCTCCGCATCCATAACAGACGCCAAAATGGTTCGGTGTTTCAGGCTGCAAGAAAGGTAGTCACCGTTTGCTAACATAACATGCTATTGATTTTTTCGGCAACTGAAAACACATTAAGAAGCAAAGTAGTAATCCTAATGTTCTACCATTCTTCTGCAAGCAAAGCGATTACTATTGTCTTCATCAGTGCACGTTTCTCGACATTGGAGAGCGATATGGAAACCCGTGGAGCAAGGTCTAGGCTGCACGTTGGGTGGGACAGCGTATCCCATCCAAAGTCGAGCAGTCGCTTCTCGCGAATCGCTAGTGCGTGTATGGGCGGACGTTGTCGTGCAGAAATCGGATCGTGCTGTGATTCTTCGATATTGGCGACCAACTTATCCAGCTGCTCACGTTCAGGAATGCGGTAAGGGTTGCGAGACAGCAGCACCTAATAGATGACGCTTTGGCAATACCACCGAACTCAAACCATATCCTTCAGCAGTTGCTGTACAGCCTCGGATTGCGGCTCAAGGCTCTCGCTCAACCTGGCGACTGCGCTTGCTGCTGACCTTCAGACAAAACTTTTCATCTCCTGCACTCCAGGCAGTTGTTCGCACTGTCCGAGAGAGAGTTCCTTCCACACGTCGCCGGTGTTCAGTCAAGTGGGATCTGCTGCGCCAACACATATACATCGTATACATCCGACAGGAGCGGATAACGGAATTTTAAAAGCCGGATAACGGATAACGGATAGTGGATAATTACACCCCAAAATGGCCAGACAACGGAGGGCGGATAAGAGACAAACAACAAAAAATAAAACCGCGTTTAGTTTGCTGCTGTTTCAAGAGCAGATCATGAGTTGAGGTCCACTTAAATTACAAGGCATTCTTTATCAGTCTACTAGTGTTTTTTAAAGCATAGTGCTGTCACAACATTGACGACGACCGCAATGGGATTTTCTGGGTCCGTACGTAAGAGGATCCACTTCTTATGCGCTCTTCAAATCGATCTTCAACTTTAGTTTGCGCTCAAGCCATTCAAAATACCAAAATACCTATATCGCCAATATGGATCGCTGCCAGTTACGCTTACCGTAGAGAATGAGTATGAAGACCGTCAAGCCTTGAAATCAAGACTGTGCAATGCGATATTTTTGCCACTCGGCCGACGTTTCGGCATAAACGCCTTCTTGAGTGTCTTGAGAAGAAAATAAGAGCTTGAGAAATAATTCGTTTAAAGACCATTTATTGTACAGTTCCCAGTTTGAAAAATTTCAGTTTTAATTTGCGATTTAAAAAAGCTGAGGAAAAACGAGACGAAGTATGAATAAGTCATCCCTGGAGGGAGACAGATGTTAGACTCATTCATCTCTTATTCACTCACATTATTCTCGATCTGACTGCAGCTTGCCCGCCTTGTTTCTGCTTCCGCAGGGTCAATTTAGTTACTTTTCTAAGCGATCGCCTAATTCTTTTTTCAATTAAAGCTGCTGCAAAATATATTGATTCTTAATGACTGGTTCCTACGACTTCTCGGTGTAAATACTTTTCGTGCTATAAAGGAGTTGGTTGCGCAGAAAGACGAGTCTAATAAAGTCTGCATAACCGTCTTCGTTCTGCAGCTTGGTGAGAACCGCAACTGTTGTCAGACAGTATGGTGATCCAAGGCACTTTAACGTGGGATTATCTGGGAAAATATTAGGTTGATCGAAAAGCCTTGCAATACTAGCACAACAATATTCAAATTTGCCCATATTTGCTACAACAAAAACGGAGTCCACGATATATTCCCCATTCAAGTCTAAGATCCTGCCCCATCTTTCAGGGAGCCTTTCAGTTCCTTTCCGTCAGAATTCCGAGGGCTGTGAGAAAAAGAATTCAGAAACCTCCATTTCCAGTTGACGTCGATCATTGAACTCTCTCGTCGAAGATGCCGCTTCAGAGCTCTGAAGAGGTGGTAGTCAGAAGGAACGAGGTCTGGAGAGTACGGTGGATGGGGCAGAACTTGCCAGCCCACCTCCTGGATTTTCTCGCGACTCACTTTTGCGACATGCGGACCCGCGTCGTCGTGCAGCAGGTAGTGTTTTCCACTTCTTTACGTTTATAGCGCATGGCGTCGACCAAGCTCTGGAGCTGGGTAGCGTAGACAGATGCCGTGACTGTGTTCTCACTATCCAGCAACTCCCAGTAAAGCATGCCTTCTGAGTCCAACAGAGATGCGTCCGGAACGAGGTCGATCTTCGAGAGAGGTATCTCCAGCCTTGAAGCGTTGATACCAACGGGCCACTGTGGAATAGTGAATGACTTCCTCCTTGCATGCAGCGCAGATGTTGGAGGCTGCAGTCCAGGCAGGCCTTGCAGAAATTCGTAGTAGACGGTAAGTCGTAGGATGCTGCTGCTTATCGTTGACGTTGTTGCTGTATTCCTACTCTACGAGGCCTTATATAGTATGCTTGAGGAAGCTTCGAGAATGTACTGTGACGTCACCGCACAAGATCAATACTGTAATTTTATAGGCAGTAGCGTAAAGCGTTGCAAGGCTTTTCGATCAACCCAATATTAGCCACTGAAACTATTGTGTAGGCCAAACAAAAGGCTATTCATTCAAAGTGTTCAAAACATCCAGGATGGAAAGTGAAAGTGTTGTGACATCCAAAAGAGTAGAAGCAGAATACCCGGCGCGTCCCTAAAAGGAAATGGTTTCTTATATAAAAGAGAACTTGCAGAAGAAAACTCACATATCACAATTAATCTGCATGTTTTGAAACATCCAGGATGGAAAGTGAATTTAGTATAGCTTAATTAGATTTGATTTAATTAGACATTCAAATTTTTAAAAGACCAATGCTCAACCCACGGATCTCCCTCGATAGAGAGCCTTCGGGCTCCCTTATTAAGAGGGATCTCGGGCCGCTTGTCACAGGGCCACATGGCGCGTCCCCGGGTGGTGGATAGGGGAATTAAACGCGAACCAAATGCGACCGTGTACTGCCCAGAGACGCAGGTGGGATGCAGGGGATGGACACGTTGCTCCTGCTGTGTCGGGTCGACGCGTTCCTTGTGCGCGGGAGCGGCATGTTCGTGCACAGTGTGCGTGGATGTATCCGTGACTGTGCGGATTGTAACTGTGTCGGCTCGGCCAAAAGCTTGCACTCAGTAGACTGGGAGTACATCGTAAGGCGATTCGAGGCCGCCTCAAAAGTCTCGCCCCGTCCCTTCCGGAAGTCTGGCTGGCTGCCCGGAGTTCTTCGCCAGCACGACAGAACCCGAGTAGCTACCCGTGTGTTCTCAAGTCAAAAACATCAGCACTAGAGGGCCTCATTTCCCTGACCCCGAAAGAGCCCCCATTTCTGCAGCGATGGGAAGGACGAGTACGGAGAGGCTGCTAAAATCTCAGGGCTTAACCAGGCTGCGCAAACGGAGGACTAGGATGACGATCTCTACTTACAACGCCCGCACGCTTGCATCGGAAGCATCCGTCGAGGACCTGATAATGCAAGCCAGGACGATCAAGTACGACGTCATCGGACTGACCGAGACGAGAAGACACCACCCCCTAGCGTTGGTGTCCTCGTCAACACGCACTTGGCCATGAACATCGATTCGTACGAGTCTCTGACAAGCCGAATCGGACGCCTGCGACTGAAGCGATGTGGTTCCGTGCCAGCTTTGACTGTGTTCGTCGCGTATACCCCAACATCCGATCCGACTACGACGACGAAGAGGTCGAAGCCTTTTACGTGGAGCTGGAGAAGTTCTATAAGGAAGATCACACCTTCTACAAGGTGATCGTCGGTGACTTCAACGCCAAGATCAGATCACGAAGGTCGCCGGAAAAACTTCACATCGGAACCCACGGTTTGGAGTGGAACGAGCAAGGTGAAAGGCTGTCTGAGTTTATCATGTCGACCAAGACCATCCAACTCGCAGGAAAACTGGAAACTCGCAGTCCCAGAAGCTTCCCTCCCTACGATGGACCTGGGAATCTCCCGGTGGCCAGTTCTACAACGAGATCGACCACATCATCTTCAACCGCAAGTATTGCCTGACCGACGTCTCCGTTGTCCCCAAGTTCTACACGGGATCAGACCACTGCCTCCTTCGCGCAAGGTTCCGCTTTTCGCGTCAAGGAGAGAAGGCCGCGAAGTTCTAGAAGAGGAGTCCCAGAACGACCATCAACTGGGACCTCTACACCTCTCTTGCCGGCCTTTGAGAAGACGCCGTCATGGACAACGTCGACGAGGAATTCGACCGCTTCGTGCACCATCTCTGCGATAGTGCTAAGGGAGCCGAGAGCTTGAAGACCACCAAGATACGCCTGTCTTCGGTAACTCTCGAGCTGATACGCCAGCGTGGAGCAGCACAAGCGTCAGGCAACTACCAACTGACGTCCGAGCTTGCGAAGCTATGCAGAGAGGCGATAAAGGAGGATCTTAAGGAGAGAAGGGCGGAAGTGTTGGCTGAAGCTGCAGAGGCAGGGTTGAGCATCCGCAATGCCCGCCGAAACTTCGCCAACTTCAAGACCAAGATGACCGCTCTCCGAC
This sequence comes from Heligmosomoides polygyrus polygyrus, assembly GCA_947396885.1. NCBI lineage: Eukaryota > Metazoa > Nematoda > Chromadorea > Rhabditida > Heligmosomidae > Heligmosomoides > Heligmosomoides polygyrus. The sequence goes on along the minus strand of OX377205.1, from coordinate 32,622,908 downwards.
ATCCCGACGGAACCGTCACCTCTTCCAGAAGGACCATGGAGAAGGTCATCCACGATTTCTACTCCGATCTATTCGATAGCCACGTCCACCTGCCCCCATGCCATCTTCCGCAGGATGGATGCGTCGTCCCCTCTGTTCTCCCTTCCGAGATCCAACACGCCATCTCGTTGGTGAAGAAACGTACAGCACCCGGTCCCGACAGGATCAGACCCGAACACCTGAAGAACCCCCCGCCAGCGCTCATCAACACCCCGGCGTGGCTCTTCTCGCGCTACCTGTCGGAGTGCAAGGTTCCATCTCAGTGGAAGACCAGCAGGACCGTCTTGCTGTACAAGAAGGGAGACGTGCACGACATTGGCAACTATCGCCCGACCTGCCTGCTCTCCGTAGTCTACAAGCTGTTCACTCGAGTTATCCTGAATAGGATCAGTCGAACGCTGGACGAAGGACAGCCATGCGAACAAGCAGGATTTCGGAGAGGATTCAGCACGATCGACCACATACACACCTTTACGAAGCTCATCGAAGTGTCGCGAGAGTACATGCTGCCGCTTTGCCTTACGTTCATCGACCTGAAGAAGGACATTCGACTCTGTCGAAACTGAAGCGGTCATCGAAGCCTTGCTCACTCAGGGCGTTCCTACTCAGTACATCAGAGTCCTTCGAGAGCTGTACAGTGGATTCGCGACCAAAATCTCACCATTCTACAACGACGTCGTCATCGACGTGAAGAGAGGGGTTCGGCAAGGGGAGACCATCGGGGGCAGACATAACTCCGACGCCGCGCGAATCCCCCTGGCGTCGCGTACGGTGCGCGACGAAATTGGACCAGTTGTCGCGGTACGATGCCTCCGACGGCTACAAACGCTTCCGACAGGGACATGCGGCACGCGTTTGCCTCATTTCAACGTTTCTTGGAGATGCTTTATGAATGTGGTTTCAATAGGACGATCAGCGACAGTTTATACAGGAATCTTGGTCGTGTGGTTGGTTTCCAGCGTCAGCATTTGCCATGTACAACTTCTTCGGTCAATTTTTACCCGTGATTATGGTTACACTACGGGAAAAGGTCACTACCACCCATTCTCGGATCATTTGTCCTACTGCAGACAGTTGCCTACCACATTCTGTGGAATCTTAAGTTTCTTGCTAGAAATGTGGTCTGGGAGCTTGAACACTGAGAACATTTCGTGCTCCGCGGCTAACCCTGCGTCACCGAGCGCACGTCCGCGTTTCAGCGCCGCGATGTCGCACGCGGACAGCGCGCGACGTCGCGTCGGAGTTAGGTCCTGGAGCCGGGAGACCATATCCCCGAAGCTCTTTAGCGCCACTCTCGAAAACGTCATGCGCGAACTAGAATGGGAAGACATGGGAGTGAAGGTCGACGACCGGCAACTACATCATCTTCGTTTCGCTGACGACATCGTGCTCATAACACCGAGCATCAGCCATGCGGAGCGAATGCTGGCCGACTTTGATCGTGCATGTGGGAACGTTGGACTGCAGCTGAATCTTACGAAGACGATGTTCATGAAGAACGGACAAGTTTCTGATGCCCCATTCTCGATCAGCGGAACGAACATCTCCGAATGCTCTAGCTGTGTATCTGGGTTGCGAAGTCAGCATGGCCAACGACCTAGCACCAGAGCTGAGCAGGAGGAAACGAGCGGATTGGGGAGCTTTCAAGAGCGTCGAGGAAGCCGCGAAGAAGACGAAGAACGTCCGATTCCGTGCCCACCTATTCGACACCACTGTTCTTCCTGCCCTAACATACGCCTCAGAGACCTGGGCTATCCAAAAGCAGGATGAACATGCGATCAGCGTCGCGCAGTGTGAAATCGAGAGGACGATGCTCGGAGTGACACGACTTACGCAAGTGAGTGAAGGCCTCCGAAGTTCCGAGCTTCGCCGACGTTCGAAGATCAGAGACGCTGTCGCGTGGGCCAAGTTGTCGAAAATTAGGTGGACCGGCCACGTAATGCGCTTTACAGACACTATACCTTTGTCCTTTTCGAATTTCGAATAGTCGAATTTCGAATATTCGAATATTCGACTATTCGAAGAAAGTCCAATATTCGAATTATTCGTTTATTCGAATATTCGAGAAAGTCCAATATTCGAATTATTCGTTTGTTCGAATATTCGAGAAAGTCCAATATTCGAATTATTCGTTTATTCGAATATTCGAGAAAATCCAATATTCGAATTATTCGTTTATTCGAATATTCGAAGGCTTCGAATTTCGAATAATCGAATATCGAATATTCTTCATCAACCTCTTAACAAGTTAACGGCATTCCTCTTCGAAAACCAGGGAATTGTGACCTTTTGATAAGAACGATGTTTTGTTTCGCGCGTCATTCAAAGTGGCCGAATTGTGTGTATGCAATCTAACAAGGGAAGGGCCTGGAGCGCATGTCTGAAAGGGGAGAGCGAGTCATATAGGGAGAATCCCCACCCCTCAATTAGTGTAAAAATGGGTTTATTTTTGACAAGTCGTTAAACACAAGGAGTAGGGAGTCTGCTACAATAGAATTCGTAGGTATTGTAGGCCCGGCAAGTGGCTCGGAGCGCAGTGGATAGAGGCGTTGTTTCATGTGTGGGAGGTCGGGGGTTCGATTCTCCTGCTCTGCTGCGTTTTTGCATTTCATATGTTTGGTTAAGAGTTGAACGATTTTGACATCTATACCATTTTCAGATGTTTTTGTCTAATTTCCCAGTTGTACGCCGAGAAGAAATTTCTTGCCACTTCTTTATTACTGACCGGTTTTTTAACCACAAGGCAATGAGAAAGCTACTCAACGATGTATAAACGTTCAATACCAGTGATGCACAGGCCCACAGTGCATGAAACAGAAGCTCTGGTCACAGTCGGGCAGCGTATATAAGCTACAGGCTCTTCACAGGTATACCAGCGACACCACCTTCAATGTCATTATAACAAATCCGTTCTCCTTCAGCTACTCGCAGCTTCGACATTTATTTTAAGGATGTTCTCCTGGTTTTGCAGGTCAAAAGCAGGATCGTTCACAATGACGTGGGAGTGAAATCATTCCACCCGAAAACGTTAACATATGGGAACTGCTTACTTGCCTCTCCACATCTATCAGTTTATCTTGCGCATCTCAATCTTCGTGTTCCACAACATCCAGATGTTCGTCTTCGTCAACTTCAAGTTGACGTGCTTCGAAGTCCTTGAGTATGCTGGCCATCCGTTCGGCCGGCTTGATTTCTTCCCTCGAAGGTTCCTTGATTAAAGGTGGGCCACACTTCAGCGTAAGCAGGTGGATCACCACTCCAGCATCGGCGGACATTGTTAGTGTTAGGTTCTAGAAAACCTTCAGCAGACCTCTGATTTCCAGTTGACAGGCAAAGATGAGGGAAAGAAGGTATCGATGGCCGTTAACGTCAGTTTGCGGGATCCACGGACCTCGTTTCCTCATTGAAACTACTTGCGACGTCACGTCATGGTCTTTGAAAATCCGAGCAGGATGGTTTTTTCCGAGGTCATCGGTCTATCTAGGGAAACAAACTGTGAGGAGTTTGTAGCCTTTAGACGCCGTCCGTATTGTGACCAGTGCTTCTTCTTCATGCACGTTGTGCCTGTGTATCACTGATGTTGAACGTTTATACATCATTATGTTGAATACCACTGCATGCAGCTGGAAAAATTAGTAGAAAACCTCTGAAATGGTATAGACGTTAGAATCCATCAAATCTCAACAATGACTTGAAATGCAAAAGTGCAGCAGCGCAGGAGAATTGGTACCCTCGATCCTCCTCGCATGAAGCAACGTCTCTATCCACTGCGCTGCGACCTGCTTGCGGCAGAGGCATCGCGGGCATACAAGACCGCCGAACTCGTGAGGCGCCGATTACATTTTAACTAGAACAACCCCCTACTCCTTGGGTTTATCGACTTAGCAAAAAATAAACACATTTTTATACTAATTTAGGGGTGGGGATTCTCCCTATATGACTCGCTCTTCCCGTTCAGACATACGCTTCAGACACTTTCCTTGTTAATCGACGCGAGGTAAGCGGGACAAACGCGGACCTCCGCTGCGTCCCTGCTTTCTTCGAACGCCATCGAGCGTCCTGCGGCCAGTCACATGAGTCGGTGAATAACAAATGAATCGGGTTATGGCTGTTCAATGACGCTTTTGCCTTCGGTATACTACGGGAGGATCTCCGTTTTGTATTTCTACCCCAAGTACAACGACGGAACGATTTGAGCCGGAAGGAGCCTCGGTAGGGAGGTAGCACTTTCTGGAGCCTGGGAAGCTCCTGCTTTCTGCCAGCAAAGACATTAAAGAAGAGAGTAAAAGCAAGCAGAGTAAGAGCAAGTAAGCGCTATGGAGTAAAAGAGCCAGTAATACTCCGTTTCCGATGAAAGCGAGTATCCACATTTTCGCGTCTTATCAGATTAGGTTACAACCATGGACTTCAGGTCCGTTTGTTTACAAGTGAAGCGAAGCTCTTCAACGGAGCCAGAACACAGACTGAACCATTCAGAGCCTCCAATGTGCCTTTTCCGCACCAGATCGCCTTTGTGTTATTCTTCGTCCGTGCTAGCCATTCTTTTACCACCTAGAAGCTTCGGTATAACCTAAGGAAAGACAGTAACCTATGGAGCAAAATCTATAACAATCTAGCTCTGTCTATCCAAGGTGTTTCTCTCTTCTGGGGGAACGAGTTCTTAGGGAAGCAAGGGTGCTCCATTATAGCTTTGTCACCGTCTTTTGGACTCGTGAAGGAAATGGATGGAGCAGCCTTCGCGGCGCTTGAACAACGGCATCTGAGCCTGGACACCGACTTCCACAGCCTCGGTTCGGTCCTCCGATCCTTTTCGTAATTAACACGTTGACGATCGCGCCTTTTTCGCGTGTCTGGCGCGTGGGACCATTCGATTTTTTGCAACGCCGACAGCGTGGGATGACATCATGTCGCACGGTCGAACCGCAAAAGTCGTCTCTTGGTGGAAAGCGATGATGAGGATGACGAGGGTGTCCAGGACGACGTTGATGCTGAGGCCGATATCCATGCACTACCAGCTGACGATGATGATGGCTCAAAAAGTGAAGTAATAGAATCCGAAGCAGAAAATGAGGATGAAGAAGTTTGGACGAGCGATTTTGAAGCCCCTACCTGGTGGAATTTTGCGACGGAGTCCGGTTTTCATGATGATGTGTTCAACTGCATTAGGCCGATCGATTATTATCGATTATTTTTCAATAACGAACTGATAATTAAAGCCATTACTTGACGAAAAGCTCAATAAATCAGTAACCGAAAATTGTTTTTGGGGATTACGCTTTTTACAGCAATGTCTAAAGATGAGGTGCACATAACACAAAAAAGTTCCTTGTGAAGATCTGAATAAAACTAGAAAAATAAATTATAGAGCTGTGGCCTGACATCATGTCGCACGGTCCCATGCTGCCGTAAGGGTGTGGCCTGACATCAGGCCACACGGTCGTCAACGTGTTAACCAACTGGTACAAGAGTAATGACAATCTGAAGCCTTCGTATATGCCGCTCTGTCGAACGCAGTTTACAGCGGGTAATAAAAAATAAGTAAATGTCAATCATTGGGTGACCACAATAAGTAAGGTGTTCATTTGATTATTCGAATATTCGACAATTCGAAATTCGATTATTCGAAATTCGAAATTTTGAAAATCGAATATTATTCGATCATTCGAAATGCGAAATTTTGAGAATCGAATAATATTCGATCATTCGAAATTCGAAATTTTGAGAATCGAATAAGATTCGATCATTCGAAATTCGAGATTTTGAAAATCGAATATTATTCGATCATTCGAAATTCGAAATTTTGAAAACCGAATATTATTCGATCATTCGAAATTCGAAATTTTTTCCCAAGGACAAAGGTATAACAGACACCCGCTGGACGAGAGCCATCACCGACTGGATTCCGCGGGATGTCAAAAGAACACCAGGACGCCCACCAACGGTTGGTCAGACTTTCTCGTTAAAGCCCTGAACGACCGATATGACGCTCTTCGTGTCCCTCGAGCGAGGAGGATCCATTGGACCACTCTGGCACGCGACAGGGACGAATGGAGACGCTGCTGACGCCCGCTTGAGCAAGTCGATGATAAACGGGACGACAGGTGATACAGGTAATACAATGCTCAACATAATGAACGCACCACCCTGGAAACCGCACGGAAAGTGCTCTTAGAAAAGCGTTTCCATAAAAATACAACAAGCCCTTGGTTATAAACGCACTGCTTCTTTGGATAAAATTTGTTCGCATTTTCCACGCATTCATTACTATGCTGCAGCGTTCGTTTAATGGTTACAACAGCCTATCACTGTTAGGATACCATTGCCGCATGCTATCAGGCTGAACACACTGGAGCCGTGCAACCACAAAGGATAGGACGAAAGGTCGGCGGTAGCGATTTTTCTTCGAATGCGCAAGGCCGTCCTCCTCGCACTATATCATCGATGCAAATTGTATGTTTCTCTACTCAGCACATGACTTGCGGTGACAAACCGATAATCAGCAAATGTTTACTAAGTCTCATAAATGTATGGTACAAGTTTAATGACCCTGTAGGGATGGATATTGAGGTCTAATTAAAGTACATATGTTTGTATCTCGTGCCCAAGTGAGGAAATGTCTCACTAAACTTTCTTGATTTTAATGATTTCTGTTGTTGCTCATGGACTTCTTATGATTGTGAACGATCTTCTATGCAGATCGCACAACATCAAGTCGAAACCTTAGAAGTCAGCTAACGAACATAAGGACCAGTTTATAAAATACTCGTTTCGCCTCTAAAATTAAGACGAATATTTTATAAAGAAGAGATACCCGAGGCTCATCAGTTACGTAAGTATCTCTTCTACTAAAAATATAAGTTTTATTATTATTCTTTAATCCCGTGCAGTGGTTCGGATGTCCGAACGCCGATGTGACGAATTTATACGGCTGCTGAATCACCAGACTGGAAATCGTGTACTGGAGGCTACAACAGCACTTGCTAAGCACTTTGAACAAAAGAATGCAAAAAGGTAAATGAAAAAGAGAGCAAATTATTAGGTTGGCCGCAAAGTTTTAGAGAATTTTGTGCAATCGCCATTCGCTCTTTCGTAGTTGAATGTTGAATATTGATTCAGCATTCAACTTTCTTCGCACTTTTATACATATAACGTCTAGTACGGAGTTCTTCGCTTTCTATCAGAAGGAGTAATTCTTGTTATGCTTAATAATTGTATATCTTCTAAGGCTAGAAGTATGTCTAAAGTGCAATTTCGAAAGAGATTTTATTAACATTTCAGACTGGGCCAATCCGCCGTCGAAACAGCCCGGCAAATCAAACATATGTGGGGAGGAGTGGTAATGGAGAAAAGGCCGTGCGACGGTGGTTCGAGAAATGCCGTTCTGGAAACTTTGAAGATGCACCCGAAGCAGTAGACCTACAGTGGTCAGGGACGACGATTTGAAGGCCTTCGTGGAAGCTCCATCGCGAGCAGTCCGTGAGATTGGGCAGTTCTAGTAGTCAGTAAAACTATTGTTATTGATGGTTTAAAACGCCTCGGGAAGGTGGAAAAGCTCGAAAGGTGGGTGCCCCACGATTTTTGTAATCGTCAGAAATTGTCGCGTTTCGAAATTTGTTCTTCCTTGCTTCTTCGGAATCAAAACGACCCGTTTTAGCGCCAAGTCCTCACATGTGATGAAAAGTAGGTTCTGTCCGATAACCGAAGACGACCAGGACAGTGGGTTGATGTCGACAACCCTCCTCACTGGCACTTTCCAAAGGCGAAGTCCCACCTGAAAAGACGATGCTGACAGTGCCGTGGTCGGGGCTGTCGTGATTCACCACAAATTTCTAGAACCACGTCGAACGATCATAGCGGAGTCCTACTGTGACGAAGTTGACGAGATGCCGAAAATTGCGTGAGCTGCAGTCGGCACTGGTCAATAAAAGGTCCATTCTTCTGCAAGACAACGCCCACCCACGCGTTTCGCAAATCATCATGCGAAAATTAAACGAACTAGGAGTTGAAGCTCTGCCTCACCCTCCGTACTCAAGTGTGCTTGCGCCAAACGACTACCACCTTTTTAGGCACTTTTAGAGCTTCCAGCAGAAGAATGGTAGAAGCTTCGCAAATCAAGTAAAAACAACCTTTCCAGGATCTGTCGCATCTCGCCCACCCATTTAGGCGTTGCTGTTCAAGATGCAGTGTGAAGCGACTCTAAATGAAAAGGAACTGCGCGTGGTTACAACACAGCATAATTCAGTCCTTTCCAAGAAAATTTTGGTTGAAGCGTCAGGCTGAAGGCCTGTTAGAAAAAACAGAAAACTGGAGAACGTGTTGCTTTCATTTTGGTGTATCAGCTCTGAAAACCTTCCCTTTGTGATTGCTCATCTTCTCCAGAGGAGAAGCTCCAGCTTGCTCCACGAATATCTTTAGCGACTTTCTGTTTGTTAAACTCTGCCCTATGAACTTTTCTCTGGCATTTTTTGAACCAGAGCTACAACTACAAGAGGGAATTAATAACAGGAGTTATGCGAATTGTATACAAGCTTCCTCAACTCTTAATGGCTACGGTGGGGCTGCATGAGGCGGCTGCAGGTTCTATGTGCTCCCATATTTAGCGTGCCTCTTTTAATGAGCACATAAGCAGCATTTGCTCCTCGCGAAGTTTTTCCGCCCTCTAAATGTATGAAGATTCGAAGAACTTTAATCAGTCATGAATGTTAGGAAAAACGCGCAGATTAAAACATATTAGTACGTCTTCATGCTGCAGCAAAATATTAGGTCGTCGCATATGAAATGGCCGATTTTGCTACCCCAATTTCTGGTCGGATTTTCGTTGCTAAGAATGTTTCCGTTTCAGTCACTGTATACAGTTTGTGAAAGCGCAGAATCTCCGCTTTCTTATAGTTTGTAGCTTCCGTGACATAATTGCCTACTGCCGAGCTTTTAACGACGTTTTAACAGCATGAATCAAAGTGATATTCGGGTACCCTTATGTGAGTACGCCACGCCGCGGCAGAAACTCGTAACATCAACGCTGCATTTGAGAAGGATTTCGCTAACGAACCCACAATTCGCCACTGTTTCAAAAGGTGTCGATCTGGAGATGAAAGTCTTGAAGATGAAGGCCGAGGTAGGCCGTTGTCACTCTTTAACGACGACCAACTCAAAGCCAAAGCGGATCCGCGTCAAACTGAGAGAGTGAGCCAGCAGAGCATTTCGGCGGGGCAGCACTATCAGTCGCCACTCGAATGCGATCAGAAAAGAAAAGAAATTTGAGGAATGGTTCCCTCACGAACCGGGCAGATGCTGAAGCGCCACAAAATCTGTGTTTCGTTAAGACTGCGCAATCTAAGGGAGCCTTTCTTTTACAGGATCGTGACAAGCGACGAAAAATGGATCCTTCATGACAACCGTCGTCGCTCTGCACAATGGCTGGACACGAATAAGAGTGCCAAGGAGATGCCGAAACCAAGTCTCCATCCAGAAAAGGCCCTAGTGACCGTATGGTGGACAATGGCTGGTATAGCCCATTACAATTCTTGGAGACTGGAAAGACTATCACAGCGGAGAAGAGCTGTGTCGAAGTTGAAGTGATGCACTAGAAGTTGATTGAAAAACAGCCAGCTTTGGTCATTCGAAGAGGCGCAATCCTACTACATAACAATGCGCGTCTGCACGTTTCAAAAATTTAAAAATAAATCAAAAAGTCTAAAATGTACAAAAACTGGATAAATTGGGATATCTACCGATTACCATTTTCAAGCGTTTAGATCGTCATGTGAAAGATAAAAAGTTCAGCAACAAAGATGATGTCGAAAATGACTCCTTATGTTTTGTTAATTCTCGTAGTTCTGATTTTTATAAAGATGGAATATCTAAGCCATCATCGTGTTGGGACGAGGATTTTAACTGTAATGGTGCTTATTTCGAATAATAAAATTGCTTCCAAGCAAAGTTATGACCTGTCGAAGTTTTCCGTCAATTACAGAGTAATCACAAAATAAGGCTCCCACCCAGACTGAGAAATTTCTCGTCAAAATCGGCCATTTTGTATGCAACCATCTGATAAATACTATTCATAAAAGAAGGCTCACACTCGGACTGGAAAATTTCTGCAGTGATTTAAGCTGATTCAAGCGTTAAACAGAGAACAAGTCAACACGGGATCTGACGCCCAGAAAACTAATTCGTTGTTGGGCGTTTTATGTCAACAACCACCTGCTTGTTGACTTAAAACGCTGATAAAATCCGTATAAATAAATAAATAAACAAATATCAACACAAGCGGCTGCTTACGTGGCTCCGTCACTGAGCTTTGTATTATTCCTATAATAAATGATGCTGGACGGAAAGCTGTCGAAGACAAAAGCAGTAAAACATTGCTCTGTTGCACCCCTGACGATCCTCAGCTCGCGACAAAGCAGAGAACAGTTTTGCTAGCAGCTTACGTGGCTCAGTGAGACAGATGGCAAAGGGACAAAACCAAGAAACAACAAAAGAACAGGTGGTGGGATGCTTTCCTTCTTTTGAGCTTTGAAATATCGGGGATACCCATGTTGTCCTCTCCATGCATTATATTAGTCCTATATTCCTGGGACCATTTTTCCTAGTTAGGAGATCGTTACCAGAGGCAGCAAAATGCGCTAAGAATTTAGGATAACGCATTCACATACTAGTGCAAGCGAGCACGCAGGCGACCAATGAATTAGAGGCAAGATGAAAAGCGAGAAAAGGAACAGTATCTGAAGCTGGGAAGTTAGATTCGATAGGCATTTCACCGCAAGTTTCCTTATTAGGACGAAGCCAAATAGTCAAATTCTTTGCAAGGCATAGGTAAACAAAATATTGTGCTTGATATTGCATCTAACGAAGAAGGTAAAATAGGTGACCGTGGAGTTTCATAAAGCGACCTATACAGGGTTGTAGGGCGTTGTCTGGGAAGCACCATAATGGTTTCCAAATTTCCTGCGGACCTCTGGGTAGGTCAAAAATTGTAAAAAAACTGTAGCGCTTCAGTGCGGCCTGACAACGCAAAACTGGCACCTGGAATACCCTTGCCGGTCCCAAAAATGATCTTGCAAAAGGTTTGGAGCTTCAATCATTGCTAGGACGTGAGATTTGGCAAATTCCTCGTGAAAGCGAGAAAGCACATCCAGAGGAGACATCCATCAGAAAGCCTCCAGCGATCGGATGGTATAGTGGATAACGCGGTGGACTTGCAGGAGAGAGACCGAGGGATCGATTCTGGGACTTGGGCTTATGCATAGGTATCGTCATTTTCTGCATTTTTACCAATGTTGAGTGGGTTTTGGCCCTAGCAGGGTACCGTATTCACTTTTCTAAACCTCTTGCAAGATGTGGTCCAAGCTAGCTTTCGTCGATTAGAGATACGCCGCTGGCCGTCAATCCGTGCTTTTCTTGTTGGGAAAGCTCTTTAGATGCTATGCATGTATCATCCCTTTATTATGTTTTCGCAGGGCCCGTGTAGCGCAGTCGTAGGAGGCGCCGACGGTCGCGTGCACCCGATACCAGGTTCCTAGTTCGGATTTTCCGCCCGGGCCGACCAAACCTTCCGTACCTCCGGGGTCGGTGAATTGGTACCAGACGTGTCTGGAAAGGATAAAACGCGGACTTGTTCATCGGCTGGCCACCGCAAGTCATTGTATGGCCAAATACGCATTCATATCGCCTCCACGACATCTCGTAGAAGTAGAATGCGTGGCGCATCCCAAAACGGAATGAGTGAAGCCGTCCTTTATCCTTTATCCTCTGTTATGTTTTCGCTAGTCTTGCAGGTGTCAGTTTTGCGTTATCACGCCGCACTGAAGCGCTACAGTTTTTTGCAATTCTTGACCTGCTCAGAGGTCCGCAGGAAATTTGGAAACCATTATGGTGCTTCCCAGACAACGCCTTACAACCCTGTATAGGTCGCTTTATGAAACTCCACGGTCACCTACAATACCGCTCCTAATTCGTGAACAATAGACGCTTTGCGACAGATTTTTCCGTCGCAAACGGTCGCAGTGCCATAACTTCGTTCAAATTCAATTATATGAAAATCGTATTACACCATTAGGTTCATCTCCCTTCTACCATGAACCTAATGGTGTAATACGATTTTCATATAATTGAATTTGAACGAAGTCACGGCCCTGCGAGCCTTCTACCAATCCAGCTACCTGCACTAACTGTAAAATTGGATACTCTTGATTTAGTTGTGGAGCTCGTCCTCTCAAACGTCCGCTAATTGATTTACGACCCCTCCGCGAGCGCCACTGGTCCATCTTTATAGAGCTAAAGAGTTTTACAAAGTATCCATCGCAAATTTTCTTTATCAGGTTTGTGTTTTGTAGAGCGTGGCTATCATTTTGACAGTAGAAACTGCGAAATTTACAGTGTTTGAAGTGTCGGCCTGCTCTATGACATGGATTCTTCGAATTTCAGCCTTCAATTCCTAGTTAACAGCGATGACGAAGGAACCAGCTCATTTATCATGAGAAGTTGAATGTCCTTTTTTCTTTCATAGGTTTATACAGGTCGAGCAGTTGTCGGCCAATTTCAAATGCTCAAGCCTCAAAAAAATCTTCCGTCCTTACCACGTTTGAGTATTTGACATTTCCAATAATACCATTTGTTCACCACGAAAAGCTTTATCGAATGGTGTCAATCTCGACCAGTTCGGAGAAAATCGATTTTTTGACTTTTTTCATTTTTCATCGCATCGAGCACGGGGCGTTCTAGGCCGAGCATGCGCTGACGATGACGTCACCGAAATTTGGTCAAGTTGGGCACCTTCGATAGAGCCTTTGATGTTGAATCGAATGGTGTTACCTAGAGTAGCGAGAACTGTAATCTGAACGAGTAAGGGCGCCGAGAACATCGAGCGCTGATGTGTATAGCACGCGCGGGCGTGTTTGGAGCGCAACAACTCTGTCGATTTTAAATCGTTCCGGCTACAGCTTGTGGCTTTTGTAGTCAGCAAGAAGGTATAGCAGCGCTATAATGGGCAGCGATGTAGCTTATGCTTTAACACACATAAAAGCCTAAAAAATATAAATTTTATGACATATGAGCGGCATGGAATGCGCCGTGTCCCCGCCTGAAACTTTGCATTTTAGGCTCGGTTGATTGTACATTGGCTGAATGCTTGTTAGAATCTTCTTACTACTTGGCCAGATTAACCTGTGCTGCGCTTCTTTTAACGTCTAGAACTTAACAATCACGTGAAAGAATGCGAGTTTATTGATTGCACAATTTAAATAAGATCAGGAGCCCCATTTTCAAGAACGGATTCTGTGGACTGACGAAGCAACATTCAAGTTGAATCGAGAGGTTAATCGGTATACAGCTACTGGGCAAAGAAAAAGGTAAAATAAGCACGACACAGATTAATCTGGCCAAGTATTAACAAGATTGTAACAAGCATTCAGCTCATGCACAATCAATCGAGACTGAAACGCAAGTTTCCTGACGGGTGGCGCAATAATGACGCAATCTTAACTGTTTGCAAGCCCCAGAAATCTCGTTACTCTGTGCTTTCGTATGAGTCTCAAAAAACTTCACTAACAGCAATGTTAGAACCTTTAAAATAATAACAGAATTTTTTTAACGGAATGCTATTCCTAACATATTGTCGAGGAAGGCATTCAGAAACTGCAACTTTTTGTTCCACCAAAAAAAGTCATTGTGCTGGTATATTCTAAATTAAATGTGACAGTTCAAATCCGACATAATTTTTGGACTAACTAAATAAATAGGAAGTTTGCAGTTTAGCAGATGTTAAGACAGGATCGAACATGACTTCAAAGGGATGAACGTCGAAGTGCTCGCAAAAAATCGATCATTGCTGTGTTATTCCTCCGCTGGGGTATCACATTGACAGTGGGTATGGCATCCAGGTGCGAACCCAGTAAGAGACACCGGTGATCCCGCCGCCGAGCGCTGGGTTCAGGTCGAGTCCGACCCCTTCTTCTTCTTCTTCTTCTCCTGAGCGTTTAGTCCCGAGCAGTCGCAGGGTCCGCTGTTCTTGTGATCTGTCGTCACCTCATCCTATCAAGGGCGTCATCTGCCGTGGCGCCGACTTCGGCGAGATCACTCTTGATGACGTCCTTCCATCTTTTCTTTGGGGCTCCTCTCGGACGCTTTCCGGGTGCCTCGCAATCTAGGGCCAACCTTCTGGGGTGATCCTCTGGTCTTCTGAGGACGTATCCATACCACCTTAGGCGCTGCTCTCTCATCTTCAGCTCTATCGAGGCTGTCTTCATCACTGCCCTAACATCCTCGTTTCGCACCCTGTCCCGACGGGTCCATCCACATGCCCACCTCAGCATCCTCATCTCCGCCGCATGCAGTTGCCGCTCCTGCGCCTTACCCAGGGTCCAGCATTCACTGCCGTAGAGGAAGGCAGGTCTCACAACTGCTCTATAGAGCTTGCCTCTGAGCGTCCTAGAGCAGCTATGGTCGCAGAGGATCCCTGTGGACTCCCTCCACTTAAGCCAGGCTGCGTTTATCCGTCCCCTGACCGCCTGGTCAACACTTCCTTCCTCGGATAGGTCACTTCCGAGGTAGCGGAATTCTTCCACCTTCTCGATCGTTTCCCCTTGGCAGTCTAGGATCTATCCAGCGCACTGCTCAGAGCTGATGAACTTCGTCTTCTTCACGTTCAGCCGTAGGCCATTGTCTGCGAGGGCTCTCTGCCACAGCTGCACCTTCTCCTCCAGCTCCTCCTGGTTGTCGGCTACTAGAGCGATGTCGTCCGCGTAGAGGATCGTTCTGAGAGGACCTTCCTCAAGGTGGTTCACTATAGAGTCAAACGTCAGCAGGAAGAGGAACGGGCTCAGAGCCGACACTTGGTGTACCCCTGCTGTGATGTCCACTTTCCTTGTCACCCCGTGTGGAGTTCGTATCGCCGCTTTCGAGCCCTCGTACATGTGATCGCCGTGATCAGACGTTCCGGGACACCCCTCCCTCGAAGGGCATTCCAGATTACGGCCCGAGCTAGCCTGTCGTAGGCCTTCTCCAGGTCCAGGAATGCCAGGTAGCAGAGTTTTCATTTCTCCCGATTTTTCTCCATCACCTGACGAGCGATGAAGAGGCGTCTGTGGTGGACCTCTCAGGCATGAAGCCCCACTGCACCTGAGAGATGGGTACCATCTCCCTCAGCCTCTAGTCGACCAGTCTTTCGTAGATCTTCATCGTGTGTGAGATCAGTTTGATCCCTCGGTAGTTGGAGCATTCGGAAGCGTCTCCCTTCTGCTTGAAGATGGGGACTATGGTGCTGTTCCTCCAGTCATCCGGCATCTTACCTTCACCTTGATTCTTTTGAGAACTGCGTCAGCCAGTTGATTCCGAGGTCCCCGAGCACCTTCCAAGCTTCTACTGGCACACCGTCAGGCCCTGCTGCCTTTCCGAGTTTCAAGTTCCCTATGGCCTTCCGAACCTCTTGTTGCGTCCAGGGTGGGATGGATCCTTCCGTTGGTAGTTCTTCCTCGGCCTCCCGACGAGAGAACTCCTCGTTCAGGAGTTCCTTGAAGTACTCCTCCCATCTCTCTCTGACCTCGACCGGCTTCCGTAACACCCTACCGTCAGCACTCTTCACCGTCTTCACTACTCGAATGTCGAGGCTAGCTCTATGACGCGCCTTGGCCAGGCGGATGGCGAACTTCTCTCCCTCTGGCCCGTCTAGTTTCTCGTACAGGGGCATCCATTTCCGCGTTCTTTGCCTTCGCTAGGCTGTGAGATGCTCGGGTGCCCTCGTCTTCTGCCATAGCTTGTAGGCCTCCTTCTTCCTCTTCACCGCAGCCTGCACCTCTTCGTTCCAGAACCAGGCCGATTTATATCCTCTGGTTTCTCCCTTTGTTTCTCCTAGGGTTTCCTTGGCACATCTCAGGATTGTTTGGGCTACCCTCCTCCAGGTCTCATTCACGGGACCAGCTGGATCTGGAAGGCCTGCTTCGAGCACTGCCCTTCGTAGCTCGTTCCGCTCTGAACACTGCAGTCTCTATCATCGGATCCTGGGTTCCGTCCTCACTTTGGGCCTGGTGAGTAGAGGTATGCTAAGGTCGGCTACCAAGGGTCACCCTGGTAGCCGACCTTTACATCCCGGACTGTTTTCAGGGCAGCCCTTCGAATCAGGATGTGGTCGACTTCAGTCCTTCTTCCTCCGCTAGCATAGGTCACCTTCTGGCTCTCCTTCTTCGCGAACGAAGAAGGTGCTACAGACAGCCAGGTCGTGGGCGATATCCAGAATTCGTTCTCCATCCGGGTTTATCAGGCCGATCCCTTTACCTCCATGAACCCTTTCCACTCCTCTTCTGCCACTCCCCACACGCCCGTTCATGTCCCCTGCCATGGAGAGGTAGTTGCCTTCTGGTACGGACCTAATGGCTTCCTCGAGCGAGAGGTAGAGGTTATCCTTGTCGTGCTAGGAGCATCCGGTCTGCGGAGCGTAGACAGACATGATGGTCCAGTAACCCTCCTTCGTGTCCAGCCACAGTGACATGATGCGGTCGTTTATTCTTTGGACAGCCGCTACAGAATCCTTGAGGGACTCCGCGACAGCTATCCCTACCCCGTTCCTCTTGGTGTCCTCTCCGTTGTAGTACAGCTTGACCCCTTCTCCGATCTCCCTGGCGTTCGCCCCTTTCCATCGCGTTTCCTGCAGACACAGGATTTGTATCCTTCTGCGCTTCATCAGGTCCGCCACTTCCCTAGATCTTCCGGTCAGCGTTCCCACATTCAGAGCCCCCAGTCGAACTAGCTTCTTTAGCCGAGTCGTTCGGCCCTCGGTAGCCCTCGCATACTGACCACAGAACTCGGGCGGAGGTTCTGTGTGCCACTTCCGGGTGACGTCCCAGCCTTTACACTGATTGTATTGCGACTTGTGATCATGGTTTTGTGACGAGGTTTCTCCATCTGCCGGCCTGTCAGCCTGGGCCTGACGTTGGAACCGTTGCCATTTTTGCAATTTTTGCAGGGCATGGCGTGCCGGAGCCGGGATTCGAACCTGTGACCGTTTGTGCATGAAACTGCACTACTAACCACTAGGCTAAACCATAAGAAACCACAGAGTAACCAGGCTTTCGTATATGCTAAATCTTAACCTACATCGCTGTTCTTTAGAATGCTACTAGACCTTGTTCCTGACCACAATACTCACAAGCCGTAAGGAATCAAAATCGACAGAGTTACTGCGCTTCAAACACTCCCGCGGAAGTAATTTGGCACTTCAACGCTCGATGTTCTCGGCACCATTGCTCGCTCAGATTACAGTTCTCGCTACTCTAAGTAACACCGTTCGATTCATTATCAAAAGCTCTACCGAACGCTGCCCAACTCGGCCAATATTGATAATATTTCGGTGACGTCATCGTCAGCGCAGGGTCGGCCTAGAGCGCCCTAGTCCTCGATGCGAAATTGTCAAAAAGTCGATTTTTCCCAAATTGGCTGAGATTGACCAGATTCGGTAGAGCTTTTTGCAGTGAACAGAATGGTATTATTAGAAATGTCGAATACTCAAACGTGGTCGAGCAAGGGCAGAAGAAACTTCAGCCGCTAAGCCTGTCGCCCTAAAACGGCAGCTCGAGTTAAGGCAGTATTGGCAGCTGGGAAGTTGTGAGCGCATCCTTATGGAGAACCTTTACTATTCTTCTGCTGAGGATGATATGATTGTAGCCACGATTGGTGTTCTTTCTTCGAAAAGTTTCCGTTATTTGCCTATTTTTTAGATCGAGTAAGTCTGTGGGCTCCTTCTGCGTGGTTTCAGAAAAACCTGCCCTACTTCAGTAAGTGCTTTGACTTGATATCTAACGCTAGATGAAGCACTTCTTTGCTCACACAAAGACAACAACGCCTCCGTCTCTGATCTTATGCGCCACATCCATAACTGTTGAACAGCAGGTTGGAGCGTGGCATGATTTGGCATGCTTCGCGACATTCTTCAAGGGTCTCGAAGTTGTTCGGAGAGGGATTGCATCCTCCATAAATGAACTGGATGCAACCCTGTTCCTTGTCGAACGTGTACCTGAAACTAACAGATTGACATCGGGGCCAGATTTATCAACCGCTTACCACCCTTTAACGGTGAAAATACCGTCAAACCCCCTGATATCACATTCACCAGCATCCTATTTGGCGTTATTTTCACCGTTAGAGAGCGGCAAGCGCTTGATGAGCCTGTTTCCTGGAGGCCCTGCAAAGAGTGAAAAAGTCTTCCCAGCTTTTTGACCATTGAAGTGGGTTTTCCTTGAGGCCATAAATACTTCATAGAGCTGTTGAGGTGACATAAGTTCAGTATCTGACCTCTCCTTATAGACACATACCAGACGTTTAGCGGCCCACCCGCCTCTAAAGCGTGGCTTTGCTTGGCTGTGGATTTTGCTCTCTTACCCGGTATGTCCATACCTGTAATGGTCCTAGTAATCCTCTTGAGAACTCGTCACCCCAATTGTAGCGGCAAATTGCTTTCGAATAGAAGGCAAAGTGAACGGAAATAAGGAAGATGGATGCAACCGCCTTCCGACAGCCCATCAGGTTATTGCTACGATTATTACCGGCTTGGGAATACTTTTCAGCTATTCCTTTTAAGAGTTATTCTGGACGTAACAGCTTTTACTTACACAAACATGAATCTTGAGATCGAGGAGAACAGGAAGTTACCGTCTAACCTCACTGTACACCTACAGCCGATCTAAGCGGAGGGCTCGGTACGGTAATCGAAGGAGCGACTTAAATAAACACTATGGCTGAAAACAGGCGCGGCTTAGACGAAAGTCTCAAAACTGTCCTGGCTCTCATCGGGAAGCCATAAGCACTTCAGTGGCGGATGGTACAACCTGCCTGGGAATCATAGCCATGCACTGCGGTCCAGGTAGGTGAGTCGGTGCGTAACATCTCTGGCGTCTGACGAAGTTGGCCTCGTAGGAGCAATTGGCGAGCACCACCAACGAGAGCAGTAACAGAAGCTTCACTGTCCGATGTCTGTCGAGCGCTAGCACGGGCTTTTATGGTGCTCTTCACTCGAGCGAGTATGAATTATTGGGCTATTTTCACCCTTAGAATACTAATTGTTTCGCCTGAAAATCGTTGGACGTAAAAGTTGGCGTCAAATTAGACGATTACGCGATTCTCGTGCAGAGCTACCAAGATGTATAGTCTTCTTAAAACACACTGTTGTAAAGAAAAATTATTCCTTCCTCGCAGTGCCCTGATACAAGTATCACATAATTCCTTGAAAAAACACCTGCAGCGTTTTGTATGCATTTAGAGGTAGAGGTGCTGCTGCTGGTAGGAGCACATAACGCGTTTCGAAATCGGGAGAACAACTTCAAGTCGAATGTCGGCAGAAGCAGCCATGAGTCACGTTCTGTACGTCTAGATCGTGACGTTTAGGTTTAGAGATATTGACACGTACACTAGGTGATGCCTAAAGAGCCGCTTCACATATCCGCAGAAAAGAAATCTCATTCGAAAGCTTATCCGGGATCCTCGCCGGACGGTGGTGCAAGTATATGACAATGCTTTCCTCTTTCCTTTATACAATATTAGCGTCCGTCGCCGGCGCCGTACGCTGGACGTGCGGGCCACGCCAGGTTTGCCGGCTTCGCCGGCTTCGGGTATGGCGGACACGCTGGAAACGTAGCCAAAACCTAGTTGGGGATGACTGCTCAGCCAGCGTAATCGCCGGCTTCGCCGGCGCCGTAGGCTGGACGTGCGGGCCGCGCCAGGCTTGCCGGCTTCGCTGGCTTCGGGTATGGCGGCCATGCTGGGAACGTAGCCCAAACCTAGCTAGGGATGATTCTCACTCAGCGCCGGTCGCCGGCTTCGCCTTCGGCTTTCGGTGAAGAAAAATTATTTCTTTCTCGCAGTGCTCTGCTACCGTTATCTCGAAACGTGAATATACTGATATCGACAACTTCGAGATAAAGGATAAGGATAAAGGATAAAGGACGGCGTTACTCAATCCCTTCTGGGATGCGCCAGCGCATTCTACTTCTACGGGATGTCGTGGAGGCGACATGAATGCGTATTTGGCCATACAATGACTTGCGGTGGCCAGCCGATGAACAAGTCAGCGCTCTATCCTTCCCAGACAAGTCTGGTACTAATTCACCGACCCCGGAGGGATGGAAGGCTTGGTTGGCCTGGGCGGGAAATCCGAACCAGGAACCTGGTATCGGGTGCATGCGACAGTCGCGCCTCCTCCGTCTGCGCTACACGCGCCCAACTTCGAGATAACAATAGTAAATAAGTAATGTATTTTTATTTTGTAAAACTGCTTTGCTCTTCCAAAACCTCTTTCAAATTAAAGGCATGAATAGCGCATGCGATTTTCTTGACTGCCAATGAATTAGAGATCGAGGTTGTTCTATGCGCGAGAAATCGAATTATCATATAAGCACTAGTTGTGGTGGTACCATTTTGGAGCCAACCGAGATTCTTTAAAAAAAACTATGTTATGCATAGGGGCTTATGTGGATCAGCTTATTCTGCGGATTTTCGTCATAAAATGATCTGTTCCACTTAATACCTAATGCGTAACACTGCAGCTCTTCACAGAGCCGTAGCCGAAGACATGACTTGTCACGGAATTAAATTGTTTCCACCAGAAGGCAATTGCTTTAAGAAG
This sequence comes from Heligmosomoides polygyrus polygyrus, assembly GCA_947396885.1. Classification (NCBI taxonomy): domain Eukaryota; kingdom Metazoa; phylum Nematoda; class Chromadorea; order Rhabditida; family Heligmosomidae; genus Heligmosomoides; species Heligmosomoides polygyrus. The sequence continues at coordinate 32,602,258 of OX377205.1, read as the reverse complement.
TAAATGTTGTACTCTACTAGTAGATTTATTTACCGTCTTCGTGTCGAATTGGACACTTTTCAAATCAAATTGGGCTTTTGAAAATTTTTTTGCCAGACTTGTCTGAGATCGGAGAACCTTGATTGTTCCATCAACTGGTCACCGCAACTCATTGCATGGCCAACTACGCATTCAAATCGATAGAATCAGAATGCGTGGCACATCCCAACACGAGATAGAGCAACGCCGTCGTCTATCCTTTTTCCTTTATGTGGGACAAGTTTATGCTGAGGATACTCCAAAACCTTTGTTAGTTTGTTAGTTTTGTTGGACCCTCTTCAGTGTCCTTTATATTTGAAAAAAGGCTCAAAAGCTAATTTCTTTCTGCACTTGGTTGTAGACTTGTAAATATTAATAATTATCAAGTGTAGCACTACGTGCAGCTAAACTCCAACATTTCGTTGATTACGATATTCCCCTGCTGTAGTGTCAGTCATTAATTGGGAACTTGCAATGTCTCTCAAAACAAGGCTGCTGGCAAATAAACGTCTTTTTTATTTCGAATAATTAGCTGCAACAATACTCACAGCTTTTCAAACATGCTGCTTGAGCTACAGGTGACGATACTGAAACACTGTTTCGGTGTAGTAAGCTCTGTTGTATGTAATTATAGGTACGACGCTATGAGGCGAATGTTAAGACTGTCCTTAGAACAGAACCTGAAACCACATGCCACACGCTTTACCTGGTCAATTAAATGTTATCTATCACAGTGGGCAGGGAAAAAAATTTTTAAGGACCCGTAGCCAGTAAGACGTTGGTTCGCTTGAGAATTTACTTCCACTCCACCAATTCTGCATCCATCGCTTTCCATACCAGGAGAAAAATGTAGAATCTCAATCTCCACGCTTTAGCCTTAACAAAAAATGCGGTACTTGAAATGAAAGTTAAATATTCCTTGCTTCGGGCAGGTTAGAAGTTTTCCGCTGGTTATAGCTCCGCTCTATCATAACGGTTTTGGTTCAAGAACGCTTGCACTCACCTTCAATAAAGTGATCGGCATCTCCCTCTTACACGAATGTCGCTTTTTAAAAGCCTTCTTCAAGCTTTTTCAAGCAGCAAGAAATATCATAGCAATTTTTTGAAGAATATGCAAAGTAAGTAGCCTAATTGCAAGAGTGCTACACTTCCGCTAGAGGTTTTCTTATATTCTTCTTATGTTGTCAGCTGGAGCCACACTAGTTGAAATTCTAAGTCTTTGAACTTCGCGTTAATCTATGCATAACAGCAGACTACTACCATATGATACATGCAATGCATCAAAAGATACAGAGACGAAAGTCTTGGATGCTTGAGTTTTTTTGCGAAGAAAACAACGCTTTATAGACGTTGTTCTTACAGGTATCTTTACTATATATAATCGGGAGAGGCATGAGTCATGTCTGAAGCTTCGTTGCGCTGTCCGAGGCCCGCGGCGATAGCAGGTCTGCCCTGCTGACGACACAAGATTTGTTGACGGGAGATGTTGATCGGCTCATAGCATCTACTGTGTTTACGGAGTCATCATTATCATCTTTATCATTATAATTACTATCATTCTGAAGCCCACTGCGCTGTCCAAAGCCCGCCGCGCTGTCCGAAGCTCGCCGCATTGTCCGAGGCTCGCGGCGACAGTGGTTGAGGCCTGCTGACGACACACTAGCTGTTGACGGAAGATTTTGATTGGTTCATCGAATCTACGGTGTTTAAGGGGTCATCATTATCATCTTTATCATTATCATTACCATCATTACGAAGCCCACCGCGCTGTCCAAAGCCCGCCGCGCTGTCCGAAGCTCGCCGCGCTGTCCGAGGCTCGCGGCGACAGCGTGTGTTTACTGCCAACGACACACGATCTGTAGATGGAGCATGTTGATCACATCTAGTGTGTTTATCGGCCAACTACCAGAGGGATGGAAATCAAAGAACAATCCATGAGGTTCCGAAAGACGTATCTGTTGTCGTGTACTTCTTCGTTCAACTATCTGACATTAGCAACAGCATATTGTTATGGCCGATGGTGTTTCGATCGGGCAGTCGGTCCTATTAGTCGCTCAGAAAATCAATATCGATCGATATTATCCATCGCTTGAGCGAAGCTATCGGTTCTCTCCAGACTTGATCAATCTAGGTGGGTGTTCCGTGATTATGATGGCCGACGGAAGGTCGATCAGGAAATCAGCCACCATGACAAAGTTTAGCAGAGGCACTCAATATTGACCGATATTATTGATTGGTCAATGTCATGGTCTGGAAGACGCTTCTTTTGATTTGGAAATTGTTCACTTTGATCTCAAGAGCATAAATACTTCGCGCACTGGATTATTAAGCTATTTTTACCTGCCCAGGTCCTCGAATTTTAAGGGGAGGGCCAGGAGAGTTCAGCGAAGAAAGCTCGTCGGACCTACGCTCAGTTCGACTACGGTTTTAACCAAGTCTTGCTCCTTGGTCCTCAATATTCGGCAGTGCTTTGACCGTTTCCATACTACTATATGCGGACGAGGATAGCAATTTTTTGTCTTAAGTCACCCTTTCCGAAATTCATCAAACCTCGTGGCTTAAAGCACGACGACTGGACAGAAACGCCATAAATTCAATTAGGCTTGACGAGCTGCAATAGGTTGTGAACGCAACCCCAGACGAAGCAAGGGTGCTGTGGACATTTTCCTCAGCGCTGTACTGAGATGTTACTGATATTAAGCAAGGCATCATTCGATCTGTAGCCGTTTTTTTGAACATGTCCGACTTCGACGCTAGGGATGCTTCCTTACCCAGCATTGGTTGCCAGCGAAGCCGACGACCGGCGCTGGGTGAGAGTCATCCCTACCTAGGTTTGGGCTACGTTCCCAGCGTGGCCGCCATACTATACCTTTGTCCTTTTCGAATTTCGAACAGCCGAATTTCGAATAAATTCGAATTTCGAATATTCGAGTATTCGACTATTCGAAAAAAGTCCAATATTCGAATTATTCGATTATTCGAATATTCGAGAAAGTCCAATATTCGAATTATTCGATTATTCGAATATTCGAGAAAGTCCAATATTCGAATTATTCGTTTATTCGAATATTCGAAAGTGGCCAATATTCGAATATTCGTTTATTCGAATATTCGAAGGCTTCGAATATCGAATATTCGAATAGTCGAATATTCGAATATTCTTTATCAAACTCTTAACAAGTTAATGGCACTCTTCTTCGAAAACCAGGGGAGTCTGACCTTATGATAAAAAACGATGCTTGAGTTTCGCGCGTCGCTCAAAGTGCGCTGAATTGTGTGTACGTAATCTGACAAGAGAAATCAATGAAGTTCCCGTGGAGATTTCCAAAATGACCTATTGCTTCTTATAAGGGTGTGTCTAAGAAGCACCGTAGTGGTCCTCAAATGTCCTGCGGGCATCTGGGTAGGTCAAAAATTACAAAAAACTGTAGCACTTCAGTGCTGGCAGATAAGGCGAAAGTGACGCCTTGAATGGCCTTGAAATACTCAGAAATTAACATGCAGATGCTATAGAGCTTTAATAATAGTTAGATGTTAGAAATCTGACAAATGAATCATTCACTGCAGTCGGGGCGTGGATAGCCGGGAGAGGTCCAGATTCGAATCTAGGAGAGTTGTTTACGGATTGCTGTGTGTTTTGGTAAATGTAGAACATATTCTCATTTTAACCATATTTACGAACATGATCGAAATGTGTTGCTTCAATCCATCTCTGGGATGTGCTGATCAGTCTTCGGGTTCCTATAGAGAACGTTTCTCTTGTAAATTTTACTAATTTTAGCATCTCTTATAAATTGCATCATTTTTGACCCACTCCGTAGTTGTACTCCGTAGTATTCGTAGCATTTGCATATAACACCAAATACAGTACTAACAACTAAATTAATTAGTCACCTTCTTCACTGGCGAGCCTCGGGGTGACTAATTAAAAACATGTTTTGTATGAAGGCAGAGGCGAAACAAGACATGTTTAGTGTTGTTGTTACTGTTGTTTTAGTTATTACTTGTTTTAGTTGTTGCTTGTTTTCCACTTGTGTTTGTTATAGTACAGAGTGATTTAGAGTTCATGTATACCCCAGGTTATTTCTAATTCTACTTCATTGTTTAACATTGAATTTAAAACTGTTTGAGTATTAAAATTTACATATATGATTAACTTATTCTATTGGTCTTCTTGCAGCCTATTCTTCCTCGGCCACTCTCCCGCACTGACAGGGGGGGGGGGCCTTGCAAACGTAGGTACTTGTATTAATCCCCATGACTTCGTAAGTAGATAATAAAATTTCGTACAAATGTTGTCCTGAGGGTCGACTGAGGTTCTGATCACGAAGCTGGCAAACGCGTTCAGTGTTACCGTCGACCACAATAGGCGACGGTGAGTATGTGCGAAAAGGTGCAGAATAACCGGCCGCGTTGTACTATTGTGACTCCAAAAGTGGAGTGGAGGTCGATTTTTTTCGCCCAAACATCGCCTGAACTGTTATTTTGGATGCTGAGCACGAATATGGTATCCAATTTCGACAATTTGGCCGCTTACGATATTTCATAGTGTGTGTTCGTGAGTAAGGATGGGGTTGTCATGACCACTGATTTCGTCCTTTCCTCGCCTTAGGAAACTATTTAGGCTGCTGCCACGAATCTGTCATTTCTTTTTCTAAATTATCCATTTTTCGTGCACTACTTTCCTTCTCAAAGTCGAAGACTGGAAAGCAAGTCTGATCACATATGTAGGTGAAGAAAGCGATTCTATGTACTCAAACTGATAAACTTGATCACTCATGAAAATGTGGAATCACGCGATCACGCGAAAACGTTTACTAGATTTGCGATCAGCACCTCAATTAGCCCTCTAGACGACGTTTGGGCGAAACCAGCTTTCGATCTCCGGAGTTGTGGGAGTACAAGTCCCTAAACCTTCGATTAGCAGATAGTGGTGAGGAGGCGATGGGCAGCAGGGGTGTGCGTTAAATTTTTTGATAAATTTTTAACGACCACTTTTTAACGAAAAATTTTCGCGTTAAAAAGGTAAGTTCGGTAAATTCGTTAAATAAAATGTCCCTTAGCTGCATTCAGTTTTAAACCACTAGGGTGCCTCTCGGACAATCCCCACAGCGCTCAATAGGTCACTTGTAAGATTCCCACGGGAAGTTCATTTACCTCCATTGTGAGTTGACGCGAAGTAAGCGCTGCAAGCGCGGCCCTCCGCTGCGCACCTGCTTCCTTGTAAACGCCCGTCGAGCGTGCTGTGGCCATTCTCGTGAATCGCAAGTGATTGGCTATGGAGTACAAGAGCCAGTCATACTCCGTTTCCTATGAAAGTGAGCCATCCCCATTTTCGCTCTAACACTGTCCACGTCGTAGTGTCTTGTCAGATTAGATTCCAACGCGGGTTCGTTTCTCTTCAACGGAGCTAGAACACAAACTGAATGCCATTCATGAGACTCCAGTGCGCCCTTTCTGCACCAGATCGCCTTTGTGTCATTTCTCCGCCCATGACAATCATTCTTTTACCACCTGGAAGCTTCGCTATAACATAAGGAAAGATAGCAACCTATAGAGAAAGACCTATAACAATCTAGCTCTGCCTACCCAAGGTGTTTCTCTCTTCTCGGTGCACGAATTCTTAGGGAAGCAAAGCGTGCTTCATTGCCATTATACGGCTGTTATTGTCCTTTGGTCTCGTAAAGGAAATGGATGGAGCAGCCATCCATTTCCTTCACAGTTGGTAATAAAAAATAATTAAATGTCAACCACTGGGTGACGACAGTAAATAATAGTGTTCATTTGATTATTCGAATATTCGACTATTCGAAATTCGATTATTCGAAACTCGACTTTTTGAAAATCGAATATTATTCGATCATTCGAAATTCGAAATTTTGAAAATCGAATATTATTCGATCATTCGAAATTCGAAAGTTTGAAAATCGAATATTATTCGATCATTCGAAATTCGAAATTTTTTCCCAAGGACAAAGGTATACGCCATACCCGAAGCCAGCGAAGCCGGCAAGCCTGGCGCGGCCCGCACGTCCAGCCTACGGCGCCGGCGAAGCCGGCGATTACGCTGGCTGAGCAGTCATCCCCAACTAGGTTTTGGCTACGTTTCCAGCGTGTCCGCCATACCCGAAGCCGGCGAAGCCGGCAAACCTGGCGTGGCCCGCACGTCCAGCGTACGGCGCCGGCGACGGACGCTAATATTGTATAAAGGAAAGAGGAAAGCATTGTCATATACTTGCACCACCGTCCGGCGAGGATCCCGGATAAGCTTTCGAATGAGATTTCTTTTCTGCGGATATGTGAAGCGGCTCTTTAGGCATCACCTAGTGTACGTGTCAATATCTCTAAACCTAAACGTCACGATCTAGACGTACAGAACGTGACTCATGGCTGCTTCTGCCGACATTCGACTTGAAGTTGTTCTCCCGATTTCGAAACGCGTTATGTGCTCCTACCAGCAGCAGCACCTCTACCTCTAAATGCATACAAAACGCTGCAGGTGTTTTTTCAAGGAATTATGTGATACTTGTATCAGGGCACTGCGAGGAAGGAATAATTTTTCTTTACAACAGTGTGTTTTAAGAAGACTATACATCTTGGTAGCTCTGCACGAGAATCGCGTAATCGTCTAATTTGACGCCAACTTTTACGTCCAACGATTTTCAGGCGAAACAATTAGTATTCTAAGGGTGAAAATAGCCCAATAATTCATACTCGCTCGAGTGAAGAGCACCATAAAAGCCCGTGCTAGCGCTCGACAGACATCGGACAGTGAAGCTTCTGTTACTGCTCTCGTTGGTGGTGCTCGCCAATTGCTCCTACGAGGCCAACTTCGTCAGACGCCAGAGATGTTACGCACCGACTCACCTACCTGGACCGCAGTGCATGGCTATGATTCCCAGGCAGGTTGTACCATCCGCCACTGAAGTGCTTATGGCTTCCCGATGAGAGCCAGGACAGTTTTGAGACTTTCGTCTAAGCCGCGCCTGTTTTCAGCCATAGTGTTTATTTAAGTCGCTCCTTCGATTACCGTACCGAGCCCTCCGCTTAGATCGGCTGTAGGTGTACAGTGAGGTTAGACGGTAACTTCCTGTTCTCCTCGATCTCAAGATTCATGTTTGTGTAAGTAAAAGCTGTTACGTCCAGAATAACTCTTAAAAGGAATAGCTGAAAAGTATTCCCAAGCCGGTAATAATCGTAGCAATAACCTGATGGGCTGTCGGAAGGCGGTTGCATCCATCTTCCTTATTTCCGTTCACTTTGCCTTCTATTCGAAAGCAATTTGCCGCTACAATTGGGGTGACGAGTTCTCAAGAGGATTACTAGGACCATTACAGGTATGGACATACCGGGTAAGAGAGCAAAATCCACAGCCAAGCAAAGCCACGCTTTAGAGGCGGGTGGGCCGCTAAACGTCTGGTATGTGTCTATAAGGAGAGGTCAGATACTGAACTTATGTCACCTCAACAGCTCTATGAAGTATTTATGGCCTCAAGGAAAACCCACTTCAATGGTCAAAAAGCTGGGAAGACTTTTTCACTCTTTGCAGGGCCTCCAGGAAACAGGCTCATCAAGCGCTTGCCGCTCTCTAACGGTGAAAATAACGCCAAATAGGATGCTGGTGAATGTGATATCAGGGGGTTTGACGGTATTTTCACCGTTAAAGGGTGGTAAGCGGTTGATAAATCTGGCCCCGATGTCAATCTGTTAGTTTCAGGTACACGTTCGACAAGGAACAGGGTTGCATCCAGTTCATTTATGGAGGATGCAATCCCTCTCCGAACAACTTCGAGACCCTTGAAGAATGTCGCGAAGCATGCCAAATCATGCCACGCTCCAACTAGCTGTTCAACAGTTATGGATGTGGCGCATAAGATCAGAGACGGAGGCGTTGTTGTCTTTGTGTGAGCAAAGAAGTGCTTCATCTAGCGTTAGATATCAAGTCAAAGCACTTACTGAAGTAGGGCAGGTTTTTCTGAAACCACGCAGAAGGAGCCCACAGACTTACTCGATCTAAAAAATAGGCAAATAACGGAAACTTTTCGAAGAAAGAACACCAATCGTGGCTACAATCATATCATCCTCAGCAGAAGAATAGTAAAGGTTCTCCATAAGGATGCGCTCACAACTTCCCAGCTGCCAATACTGCCTTAACTCGAGCTGCCGTTTTAGGGCGACAGGCTTAGCGGCTGAAGTTTCTTCTGCCCTTGCTCGACCACGTTTGAGTATTCGACATTTCTAATAATACCATTCTGTTCACTGCAAAAAGCTCTACCGAATCTGGTCAATCTCAGCCAATTTGGGAAAAATCGACTTTTTGACAATTTCGCATCGAGGACTAGGGCGCTCTAGGCCGACCCTGCGCTGACGATGACGTCACCGAAATATTATCAATATTGGCCGAGTTGGGCAGCGTTCGGTAGAGCTTTTGATAATGAATCGAACGGTGTTACTTAGAGTAGCGAGAACTGTAATCTGAGCGAGCAATGGTGCCGAGAACATCGAGCGTTGAAGTGCCAAATTACTTCCGCGGGAGTGTTTGAAGCGCAGTAACTCTGTCGATTTTGATTCCTTACGGCTTGTGAGTATTGTGGTCAGGAACAAGGTCTAGTAGCATTCTAAAGAACAGCGATGTAGGTTAAGATTTAGCATATACGAAAGCCTGGTTACTCTGTGGTTTCTTATGAGTTAGCCTAGTGGTTAGTAGTGCAGTTTCATGCACAAACGGTCACAGGTTCGAATCCCGGCTCCGGCACGCCATGCCCTGCAAAAATTGCAAAAATGGCAACGGTTCCAACGTCAGGCCCAGGCTGACAGGCCGGCAGATGGAGAAACCTCGTCACAAAACCATGATCACAAGTCGCAATACAATCAGTGTAAAGGCTGGGACGTCACCCGGAAGTGGCACACAGAACCTCCGCCCGAGTTCTGTGGTCAGTATGCGAGGGCTACCGAGGGCCGAACGACTCGGCTAAAGAAGCTAGTTCGACTGGGGGCTCTGAATGTGGGAACGCTGACCGGAAGATCTAGGGAAGTGGCGGACCTGATGAAGCGCAGAAGGATACAAATCCTGTGTCTGCAGGAAACGCGATGGAAAGGGGCGAACGCCAGGGAGATCGGAGAAGGGGTCAAGCTGTACTACAACGGAGAGGACACCAAGAGGAACGGGGTAGGGATAGCTGTCGCGGAGTCCCTCAAGGATTCTGTAGCGGCTGTCCAAAGAATAAACGACCGCATCATGTCACTGTGGCTGGACACGAAGGAGGGTTACTGGACCATCATGTCTGTCTACGCTCCGCAGACCGGATGCTCCTAGCACGACAAGGATAACCTCTACCTCTCGCTCGAGGAAGCCATTAGGTCCGTACCAGAAGGCAACTACCTCTCCATGGCAGGGGACATGAACGGGCGTGTGGGGAGTGGCAGAAGAGGAGTGGAAAGGGTTCATGGAGGTAAAGGGATCGGCCTGATAAACCCGGATGGAGAACGAATTCTGGATATCGCCCACGACCTGGCTGTCTGTAGCACCTTCTTCGTTCGCGAAGAAGGAGAGCCAGAAGGTGACCTATGCTAGCGGAGGAAGAAGGACTGAAGTCGACCACATCCTGATTCGAAGGGCTGCCCTGAAAACAGTCCGGGATGTAAAGGTCGGCTACCAGGGTGACCCTTGGTAGCCGACCTTAGCATACCTCTACTCACCAGGCCCAAAGTGAGGACGGAACCCAGGATCCGATGATAGAGACTGCGGAGTTCAGAGTGGAACGAGCTACGAAGGGCAGTGCTCGAAGCAGGCCTTCCAGATCCAGCTGGTCACGTGAATGAGACCTGGAGGAGGGTAGCCCAAACAATCCTGAGATGTGCCAAGGAAACCCTAGGAGAAACAAAGGGAGAAACCAGAGGATATAAATCGGCCTGGTTCTGGAACGAAGAGGTGCAGGCTGCGGTGAAGAGGAAGAAGGAGGCCTACAAGCTATGGCAGAAGACGAGGGCACCCGAGCATCTCACAGCCTAGCGAAGGCAAAGAACGCGGAAATGGATGCCCCTGTACGAGAAACTAGACGGGCCAGAGGGAGAGAAGTTCGCCATCCGCCTAGCCAAGGCGCGTCATAGAGCTAGCCTCGACATTCGAGTAGTGAAGCGGTGAATAGTGCTGACGGTAGGGTGTTACGGAAGCCGGTCGAGGTCAGAGAGAGATGGGAGGAGTACTTCAAGGAACTCCTGAACGAGGAGTTCTCTCGTCGGGAGGCCGAGGAAGAACAACCAACGGAAGGACCCATCCCACCCTGGACGCAACAAGAGGTTCGCAAGGCCATAGGGAACTTGAAACTCGGAAAGGCAGCAGGGCCTGACGGTGTGCCAGTAGAGGCTTGGAAGGTGCTCGGGGACCTCGGAATCAACTGGCTGACGCAGTTCCTCAACGGAATCAAGGTGAAGGTAAGATGCCTGATGACTGGAGGAACAGCACCATAGTCCCCGTCTTCAAGCAGAAGGGAGACACTTCCGAATGCTCCAACTAGCGAGGGATCAAACTGATCTCACACACGATGAAGATCTACGAACGACTGGTCGACTCGAGGCTGAAGGAGATGGTACCCATCTCTCAGGTGCAGTGGGGCTTCTTGCCTGAGAGGTCCACCACAGACGCCCCTTCATCGCTGCTCAGGTGATGGAGAAAAATCGGGAGAAATGAAAACTCTGCCACCTGGCATTCCTGGACCAGGAGAAGGCCTACGACAGGCTATTGCATTTTAGACTCGGTTTGTTGTGCATGGGCTAAATGCTTGTTACAATCTGCTTACTACTTGGCTAGATTAACCTGTGCTGTGCATCTTTTAACGTTTAGAACTTTACAATCACGTGAAAGATAAGTGACATGCGAGTTTGTTGAATGCACCACTTAAATGAGAGCAGGAGACCCATGGAGACCCATGGACTGCAACATTCAAGTTGAATGGAGAGGTTAATCAGTATTCAGCTACTAGGCAAAGAAAAAAAGTAAAATAAGCACGGCACAGATTGGTGGCGATGTCCGTTCCTCCACGTGGTGCCACTGGAAACTACTCGCTCTGCGAGTTAAGCCGAACACGGGCACTCGATTGCAGGCGACAGGCCCTTGTGACAGGCCGGCCTACGAAGACCCATGTCACATCACATGGTGTATGACAGCTCAAGAGTTTCGAGATAGTGCTACGGCGTCCGCGGGAGCCGACGCGCACTCGCAGAGCCTGGCGAGTGTGAGAAGTATGCGAGGGTCCCTGATGCGAGGACGGCATCGGGGGGCAACTGAGCTAGTCCGAAAGTCCCGTAACGTAAGCAGGACCCGCGTGGCAACGCTGAATGTGGGTACGTTGACGGGCCGCTCGTGCGAGTTGGTTGAAGCACTGGAGCGTAGAAGAATTGATTTCTGTGCGGTGCAGGAGACGAGGTGGTCCTGCCGCAAGTCAAGGGACATAGGACGCTGCTTCAAGGCCGTTCTATGTGGAAGTCCCAGGACCACCAGTGGTGTCGGAATAATCGTCTCCGAACGATTTCGTGACTCGATTGTAAGCGTCGAGCGCTTTGACGATCGATTGATGAAGATCGTTGTCGCCGCGAAGGAGCGACTCTATCACTTCTTCTCTGCGTATGCTCCGCAGACTGGCTGCTCGGATCAAGCCAAGGAAGAGTTTTGGAGCCTGCTTGATGAGAAGACAGCAGAGGTACCGTCGAAAGATGTCATCATAGTCGCTGGTGACCTCAACGGGCACGTCGGCGCGACGAAAGACGGGTACGGCTGTCATGGTGGGTTCGGTTACGGATGCGTAACGCAGATGGTGAGCGTATCCTTGAATATGCGGAATCGCACAACCTCACCATAGTGAACACCGTATTTCGCAAACGCGATTCCCACCTCATCTCGTTCTATAGCGGGAACACCAGGACTCAGATAGACTTTGTCCTTGTGAAGGATCGAGACCGAAGTCTTGTCACAGACGCGAAGATCGTGCCGTATGAGTCGGTCGCCCCACAGCATCGACCGCTGATCTGTACTTTAAAGATCGCCCCTCCGAGGCTGAAGCAGGTCGAGCGATGCGGTGCACCAAGAATCAAGTGGTGGCGAATGAAAGAGAAGGAAGCAGCTGTGATTTCTCGCGTGCGGTTACCGACAGTGACAACTGTCGACGAAACTTGGGAGAAGGCCACCGACGCGATTCGTCACGCTGCACGGTCGGAGCTCGGCATCACGAAGCCTGGACGACGGAAGGTCGACAAGCAGGCCTGGCTGTGGACAGATGACGTGAAAGCCAAAGTTCGAGAGAAGAAGACGCTATATCACGTGTTTCTCGGCGAAAAGACAGCCGATAACTGGCGGAAGTACCAAGAAGCGAAGAAAGCTGCAAAGAAGGCCGTGGCTGTTGCAAAAGCCACTCATTATGGAGATGTCAACGAGAAGCTCGAGTCGCGCGATGGTGAGCGGTATCTGTACCGATTCGCGAAGAATCGCCATCGCCAGACCGAGGACATCGAGAAGTTCTTCGGCATCAATGATGAAAACGGCCGTCTTCTTATGGACCGCAAGAAGGCATTGAAGCGATGGCGCGATTACTTTGAGGAAATCTCTACAGTAGAATTTCCTCATCCAGCCATCCCCTCAACGGCTCCAACCCACGGCCCCGTTCGGAAGATCACCGTGGAGGAGATTGAAGCGGCTTTGAAGAAGATGAGGCCAGGCAAAGCAACTGGGCCCGACGACGTGGCAGCAGAACTGTGGAAGTCGAAGTTTTGGTACCCTGCTGAGTGGTTGGCGAAGTTCTTTAATCAGGTTGTGGCGGAGAAAAAAGTGCCTGAGTGTTGGCGCCAAAGTACGACGATCCCGGTTTGGAAGAAGAAGGGCATTCCTGCAGACTGCTCCAATTACCGTCCGATTCGCTTGCTTTCGCACAGCATGAAGATCTTTGAGCGAATTGTCGATGGACGAATTCGGGACATCGTCCAGCTGTCCAGCAATCAGTGCGGCTTCGTGGCTGGCTGTGGCACCATTGATGCCATACACGCCGCCCGCCTCCTGATAGAGAAGCATCGCGAGAAACAGAAGGCAGTGCATATCGCCTTCCTCGACCTGGAGAAGGCCTTTGACCGCCTACCGCGTGAAGTGATATGGTACGCCTTGCGACATCATGGAGTTCCCGAAGAGCTCATAGAGTGGGTGCGAATTCTCTACTCTTGTCCAAAGAGTCGAGTGCAAGCTGCAGCTGGAACCTCGATGGAGTTCCCCATCTCTGTCGGGGTACACCAGGGTTCTGCGCTTTCCCCACTCCTCTTTGTTGTCGTCATGGATGCCATCACACGAGATCTTCAGAAGCCCGTCCCTTGGACGTTGCTTTATGCCGATGACGTGATGCTCGCTAGCGAAGATAAAGGTGAACTCGAGCGAGAGGTGCAAGCTTGGTGTGATCGCTTGGAGCGGTTTGGACTCAGATTGAACGTGAAGAAGAACGAGTATATAACGACGGACGTTACCGAGTCCAGCTCCATAAAGGTTAACGGCATCGAGCTTCCACGCACTGCGGTCTTTAAGTACCTGGGATCAGCAGTCGCGTCTGACGGCAAACTGATGGTCGAAGTGAATTCACGCGTGAGTGCAGCTTGGTCCAGGTGGCGCTCGTTGACTGGGGTGCTCTGCGATAGGAAGATACCGGAGCGCTTTAAGTCAAAGATCTACAGGGCAGTCATCCGGCCAGTAGCGATGTACGGCGCTGAGTGTTGGCCTGCGACCAAGGAAGTTGAAACGCGCCTCAGCGTCATGGAGACGAAGATGCTGCGCTGGACGGCAGGAGTCACGCGCATGGACCGCATCCGAAACGATGCTATTCGGCAGAAGTTCGGTGTCGCGCCGATAACTGACAAGATGCGCGAAGCTCGCTTACGATGGTACGGCCACGTTCTGCGTGGAAAGGAAGATAGCGTCCGCAAGATAGGCCTTAAGTTCGAGGTGGTAGGAAAGCGGCCTAGAGGGCGCCCGAAGCAGCGCTGGGCTGATACGTTACATACGGACTTGAAAGCGGCTAGCGTCCACCCTGATCTAGCGCTGGATCGGGAAAGGTGGCGTCATGACACCAGAATAGCGGACCCCGCTACGAAGCGGGACAGACGCTGAAGAAGAAGAAGAAGAAGAAGAAGAAGAAGCACGGCACAGATTAATCCGGCCATGTAGTAACAAGATTGTAACAAGCACTCAGCCCATGCACAATCAATCGAGTCATGGAATGCAAGTTTCCGGACGGGTGCATGACGAAATCTTGACTGTTTGCAAGTCACAGAAATCTCGTCACTTTGCGTTTCGTATGAGTCTCAAACATCTTCTAAAACTTTACTAGCAGCAACTTTAGAGCCTTTCAAATAATACCTGCATTTTTTAGGATTCCCTGTATTTTTCGCAATGAGTAGTGTGATTTAAAGTTTTAGACTATGAAAGAAGTGCAAATCAATTAAAACAGACACTTGGTGAAGAAATTAAAACAAGTATTCAAGCAGAATACAACCAATCCAGTGTAAAACGCAACATTTCAGACGAGTGCATGGCGCATTCCATGCCGCATTCCATGTTAGAAAATTTCTACTTTCTTAGGCTTTCCCAAGTTTAAGCGTTGGTGCGGTTGGCGGCATCAACAGCTCTCTAACAGTATAATCCGGCTTAACCCCGAGTTGGTCGATATTTACCCTCTACAACTTTCTTAAAAATCTGCGCATGGTTTTCCCGAATGTAGCAAAACGCTTCCACTGGGTATAACATCCAGGTGCGAATCCAGTAAGGGTCACCGGTGATCCCGACGCCGAGCGCTGGGCTCAGGTCAAGTCCGACCCCTGTCTAGTAATTCAACTGGGTGCAGAAAGGGTAAATATCGATCAACTCGGAGTTGAGCCGGATTATACTGTTAGAGAACTGTCGATGCCGCCAACCTCACCAACACTTAAGCTTGAGAAATCTAGAAAGTAGAAATCTTCTGACATATGAGAGGCATGGAATGCTCCATGCACTCGTCTGAAATGTAGCGTTTTACACTGGATTGATTGTATTCTGCCTGAATAATCGGTCAAGATTGACCCGATTCGGTAGAGCTTTTTGTATTGAACAGAATGGTATTATTGGAAATGTCGAATACTCAAACGTGGGCGAGAAAGGGCGGAAGAAACTTCAGCCGCTAAGTGCGTCGCATATAACGGCAGCTCGGGTTAAAGAAGTATAGGCAGCTGGGAAGTTTTGAGCACATCATTGTGAAGAACTTTTACTGTTCTGGTTGCCTACGCACTTTTGGGTCGTTAGCTCTCCGCGTCTTACCGCAGTGGCCGACTGAAATCGGAAAAAATCCTGCCACGCAAGCCTAACCTGCATATTCGCACCATTGCAACTTTGTCCATTCTTTAGCTACATCGCTGTCCTTTAATTTCCACTAGAACTGCTTGCTGACTATAAAACCAACAAGCTTTATCCGGAAGGATTCAAAATTGACAGAGTTATTGCGCTCCAAACACACCCGCGGGCGGGATTTGGCACTTCAACGCTCGATGTTCTCTTCGCCACTACTCGCTCAGATTATAGTTCTCGCTACTCTAAGTAACACCTTCAATTCATCATTAAAAGCACTACCGATCATTGCCCAACTTGGGCAATTTTGAAAATATTTCGGTGACGTCATCGTCAGCGCAGGCTCGTCCTCGATGCGATATTGTCGGAAAGTCGATTTTCTCCGAACTGGTCGAGATTGACACCATTCGATAAAGATTTTCGTGGTGAACAGATGGTATTATTGGAAATGTCGAATACTCAAACGTGGTAAGGACGGAAGATTTTTTTGAGGCCTGAGCATTTGAAATTGGCCGACAACTGCTCGACCTGTATAAACCTATGAAAGAAAAAAGGACATTCAACTTCTCATGATGAATGAGCTGGTTCCTTTGTCATGTTCGCTGTTAACTAGGAATTGAAGGCGGAACTTCGAAGAATCCATTTCATAGAACAGGCCGACACTTCAAACTCGGTAAATTTCGCAATGTCTACTATCAAAATGATGGTCAATTAGCGGACGTTTGAGAGGACGAGCTCCACAACTAGGTCAAGAGTATCTAATTTTACAGTTCATGCAGGTGGTTGGTTTGGTAAGAGTCTACTGGTGGAATTTAATTTTCACATAATTGAGTTTGAACGAAGTTATGGTACTGCGACGGTTTGCGACGGAAAAGTCTGTCGCAAAGCGTCGATTGTTGACGAATTTGGAGCGGTATTGTATTTGACCTTCCTCGTAAAACTTGCCCAAAATATCTCTCCACCTTAGTAGTATAGGTTTACGGCATAGTTATTCGGTTAGGAGGTAGGGGCAGGGATGCACACAAAGTTCTGAGCGCTAAATTCTACCGATTTTTTTAACACAAATTTTTCGCCAAATTTCCCTTTAAACCGAATATTTCGTTAAAAATACAATTAGCTGCGAACTGTCATTTCAAATAAAAGAATCGGGAAAAGCATTTTATGTTCCAACTATCAACTAAAGTCCAGCGAAGCAGCGTATCACACTATACAACGTGACAAACAATTCACTACCAGCAAAGGATGGAAGGCAAATTATATTAGATTTCGGAATAAAGATTACCCTCCAAGTATGGAAGAAGAACAGGCACAGACTTATCATTTAAGAGAACTGTACTTCGTAGGCCTCGTGTCCGCACCGGCAAGGCATTTAAAAATGTTAGCTAGATCAGGCAGACCCCGGAATTATGAAACCGCTCTGTATGACTGCTACGAGCATGTACAGCCTGGATACTGACATCAGCCAGCGAAGCGCATAAAAAGCTAATAAAAACGCCATGAACCCCATCAGTGAAATTTCAACGTTCTGGAAAAGCAGCATAGAGTAAACAAGCCTCTAGGTCAAAATCACACATTGGAGCGCGATATCTTGTCGCAATTTACGGCAGCGTGAAGCGGATTATTCCTACACAACTCTTGCTGACTTCTTTAGGTTTCAGGAGCAGTCCTAATCGCCGTGTGGGGGGAGGAAGCGGAGAGGATAGACCTGCTATATTAGTGAAGACTGAAAGGAAAAGTGCCAAGCTAATCGAGAATTGAGAAAGTCTGTTAAAATGCAGTTAATTTTCTGAAAATGTTCGTTAATTCGTTAGGCCAGATTTTAACGGAAAATGCCTTTGATTCGTTAAATTCGTTAAATCGTTAACTGTTAAAGGTGTACCACTGGTGCGGAACGACACGCAACGATTCTAGAAATCGTGGGAGGACAAAACCTGCCTCGACAATAGCAGGATTCGAGTAAAGGAAATGGCAAAGGAACTGAGGTGTTAGGAAGCATTTGTTGACGAGATTTATAACCACTTCCTCCAGATGCCATTTGCTGCTACAATGGGAAGTGGCAGACAGACGTAACATTTTGGGTACCGTTGATATGCTATGCTTTGTAATACTTAGAACAATGCTCAGCAGATTAAGTATGGAAAGTGTTGACCCAACTGTCTAATCGCTAGAACTTTGTCCGTCTGCAGCCGTGGGATTAATGACAAAAAGATAAAGGACGGCGTTACTTAATTCTTTTTGGTATGCGCCAGCGCATTCTACTTCTACGGGATGTCGCGGAGGCGACATGAATGCGTATTTGGCCATATAATGACTTGCGGTGGCCAGCCGATGAGCAAGTCAGCGCTTTATCCTTCCCAGACAAGTCTGGTACCAATTCACCTACCCCGGAGGGATGGAAGGCTTGGTTGGCCTGGGCGGGAAATCCGAACCAAAAAGCTGGTACGCGATAGTCGCGCCTCCTCCGACTGTGCTACACGCGCCCCAGCCATGGGATTATTGAGATTACATGGTAAAAATTTTCAAGTGAAAGCGATAACGATCATTCATTGCGCGTCACGTGCACTGACACTGACAGAATTTCCGACGTGAAGCGCAGCCATGGATGTTTCGGCGGCGCTTGGTAGGTGAATTCTAGGCAATTTTATCGGGCCGGGTGCGAGGAAGCAAATTCACGGGAGGGTCAAGCGTGGGGTTCGATTTTTGCCCGAAATTTACGGCTCATCCTCTACCAGAGCAGATTTGACATACCCCCCTCCCTGTCCCTGCGTCCCTGCCAGTGTTTCAATTCTTACACGTCGTGATTTACCAACATTTTATGTTATTTTTGTGTCCATTGATAGGTTTGTCTTTAGACTTTAAACGATAGTTGTTTTAGAATTGAAAACAAAGATTTTATGGGTCGAATCAACCACGAAGGCTGAATTTCTTTCGATTTTTCAGTATGTCACGGACACGTCACACTTGTTCACCCGGATGAGCGATATCTGCGACGGAAATTGGGCTCTGAAATTGAATTGTATAAAAATTCGAGCGTTAACTACTAACGACGACCCAAGTGTTTCCCCTAGATTTATTTTGAAGCACTCTCAACCGCAGGGTGGACTTGCCCCCCAATAATTTTCTCTCATAAAGAAAGCAGCATCAAAGAATGAAACTGCTTTCTATGAAATTTTAAGCCCCAAGTATTATACAGTAAGAAGCTAATAATCCCTGCAGCAACCAAGTCGGATATCTGCACAAAGAGGTTCGATCTATCTCTGATCGATCCAAGCAGTTCGATTCAAAAATTTTCAGTGTGTATTGTTCAAGTCTTGATTTTTTTGTGATTGAATTGTAACTATTATATGATCTATATAGGTGGTCTGCTTTAGAAATAAAGTAACTTTGTTCTCCTGAAAAACGAAAACTTGGAACAGAATCTGCCTGTCGAATATAGCAGTGGAGAAGTTTTGTTTTTGCTGCATGATACACAGGGCTTTTGTAGGGAACAACTTATTTTTTTGATGATGCTTACTTCAGGTGGAAGAAAACCAATTCCGCGAGAAGTCCATTGGAAGAAAACCAATTCCGCGAGAAGTCCATTGGAAGAAAACCAATTCCGCAAGAAGTCCATTATTCGCGTGCGATCGACGAAACCAAAGCGTGCAATTGACGCACGTAAACTGCCATAAGTCGGAGATTTTTTGGGAACCTCTGGAAAATTCATAAAGCTTTGAAAACTAGAAGAACTGTAAAATCTAGGCCTTGAAAGGCAAATTCAAAAGGTAGCAGCTTCTACATATGGTTATTATGATTAGTAAGGGTTCGAAACGCTTGTTTTTGACAATTGATGCAAAATTGAGACCATTGATCATGTAGGACATCGTTTCTGGAAAGCGTAGCTTTATCGCTGTGCACCAAACAGGGCTTGTAATTCGACAGAATACAGTTCTATTCTCTGATGTTGCTTCCTTCAGATGAGGGAAAATTGTTGCCGTGACAAGCCCATGTTTGGCTGTGACTCCGTCATCGATTCGAGTGGTGATTCAAATGTTTTTATCCATTACGTGAGAAGGAATGTAGAAATGGATCCTTCGTGGTTGATCCGAATTCTGCTCACACAAAATCTTCGTTGTTTTCAAATTTAGAACAATCAGTCTTCAAAGCTCGTCATGAGAATTTTATTCTCATGACGAGCTTTGAAGACTAACGTCTTCTTCAGTGAACGCAGCTGCACGCCATTCTCTTCATTGTCGAAACCACGTCTGGAAAGAACAACATAGTAAGAGGTAAAAACTTCACCTAAAAAGCTAAGAAAAATACGAGACAATCCTCTGCAAAGCAAAGAGGGGTAGGACTATTGCCCCCCCCCTCAATTCTCGATCCTTAAGCTTGGTCCTGAAATTAAGAAGTACACTTACTTCTTCTCCTTCAGCGTTTGTCCCGCTTCGTCGCGGGGTACGCTCTTCTGTGCCACGATGCCACCTTTCCTGATCCTGCGCTTGATCAAGGTGGACGCTAGTTACTTTCATGTCCGTGTGTAACGTATCGGACCAACGCTGCTTCGGGCGTCCTCTAGGCCGTTTTCCAAAAACTTCCAACTCAAGGCCTATCTTGCAGATGTTGTCTACTTTCCCGCGCAGAACGTGGCCGTACCATCGCAAGCGAGCTTCGCGCATCTTGTCAGTTATCGGCGCGACACCGAACTTCTACCGAATAGCATAATTTCGAATGCGGTCCATGCGGGTGACTCCAGCCGTCCAGCGTAGCATCTTCGTCTCCATGACGCTGAGGCGCGTTTGAACTTCCTTATTGGCAAGCCAACACTCAGCGCCGTACATTGCTACCGGCCGGACGACTGCTCTGTAGATCTTCGACTTCAGGTGCTTTGGTATCTTCCTATCGCAGAGCACGCCAGTCAGCGAACGCCACTTGGACCAAGCTGCACTCACGCGTGAGTTCACTTCAACCATCAGACCGCCATCAGACGCTATTGCTGATCCGAGGTATTTAAACACCGGAGTGCGTGCAAATTCAGTGCCGTCAATCTTAATGGAGCCGGACTCGCTTACGTCAGTCGTTAGGTACTAGGTCTTCTTGACGTTCAGTTTGAGTCCAAACATCGCCAGGCGTTCGCACCGAGCTTACACCTGCTGCTCGAGATCATCTTTATCTTCGCAAGCGAGCATCATGTCATCAGCATAAAGTAGTGTCCATGGGAGGCCTCTGAAGATCTCGTGTGATGGCATCCATGACGACAACAAAGAGGAGTGGAGAAAGTGCAGAACCCAGGTGCACCCCAACAGAGATAAGAAACTCCATTGAGGTTCCAGCTGCAGCTTCCACTCTACTCTTTGGGCAAGAGTAGAGCATCCGCACCCACTCTATGAGTTTCTCAGGTCTGTTGTGTTGTCGTAAGGCGTACCATATAAGCTCAGCGGTACGCGGTCGAAGGCCTTCTCCAAGTCGAGAAAGGCTACACGCACCGGCTTCTGATTCTCGCGATGCTTCTCCACCAGGGGGCGGGCGGGGTGTATAGCATCAATGGTCCCACAACCAGACACGAAGCCGCACTGGTTGTCGGAGAGCTTGACGATTTCACGAATTCGACTATCGAGGATTCGCTAGAAGATCTTCATGCTGTGCGAAAGCAAGCGAATCAGACGGTAATTGGAGCAGTCTGCAGGACTGCCCTTCTTCTTCCAAATCGGAATCGTCGTACTGTTGTGCCAACACTCCGGTACTTTCTTCTCCTTTATTACCTGGTTGAAGAATTCAGCCAACCACTCAGCAGGATACAGAGCTTCGACTTCCAGACATCGACCAGATCATCCAGCCCTATCGCCTTAACGGGCTCCATCTTCTTCAGAGCCGCTTCTGTTTCCTCCACGGTGATCTTGTGAACGGGACCGTGAACAGAATCCACAGAAGGGATGGCCGGATGAGGAAATTCCATAGTGGGAATTTCCTCAAAGTAATCATGCCACCGCTTCAGCGCCTTTTTGCGGTCTGACAGAAGGTGGCCGCTCTCATCATTGATGTCAACAAACTTTTCAATGTCCTCGGTTTGGCGATGGCGGGTCTTAGCAAGTCGGTACAAATACCGCTCACCATCGCGCGACTCGAGCTTTCAATAGTGCATCACCATAATGAGTTGCTCTCGCAACAGCCACGGCTTTCTTTGCAGCCTTCTTCGCCCTCTGATACTCCTCCTGTTGTCGGCTGTTCTGTCAGCGAGAAACACATGATGCAGCGACTTCTTGTCTCGAACCTTCGCTTTTACATCGTCCGTCCACAGCCATGTCTGCTTGTCGACCTTACGTCGTCCAGGCTTCGTAGTGCCGAGTTCCAACCTTGCAGCTTGGCGTATCGCGTCGGTTGCTTTCTTCCAAGTTTCATCGACAGTCGTAACTGTCGGTAACCGAACGCGAGAAATTAATGCTACTTCATTCTCTCTCATTCGCCACCACTTGATTCTTGGTGCACCGCATCGCTCGACCTGCTTCGGCCTCAGGGGCGATCTTCAAAGTGCAGATCAGCGGCCGATGCTGTGAGCGACCGTCTCATACGGCACGACCTTCGCGTTTATGACAATACTTCGATCGCGATCCTTCACAAGCACAAAGTCTATCTGAGACTTAAAGCGCCCACTATAGTATGAGGTGGGAGTCACGTTTTCGGAGGACGGTGACCACAATGGTGAGGCTGTGCGATTCCGCATATTATAGAATACGCTCACCAACGGCGTTACGAGACCCGTATCCGAAACCACCATGACAGCTGTACCCGTTCTTCGCAGCACCTACGTGCCCATTAAGGTCACCGGCGACTATGATGACATCTTTCGGCGGTACTTCTGCTGTCTTCTCATCAAGCAGGCTCCAAACCTCATCCTTGGCTTGATCGGAGCAGCCAGTCTGCGGAGCATACGCAGAGAAGAAGTGATAGAGTCGCTCCTTAGCAGCGACAACGATCTTCACCAATCGATCGTCAAAGCGCTCGACCCTTACAATCGAGTCACGAAATCGTTCGGAGACGATTATTCCGGCACCACTGGTGGTCCTGGGACTTCCAAATAGAACGGCCTTGAAACCACGTCCTATGTCCCTTGACTTGCTGCAGGACCACCTCGTCTCCTGTGCCGCACAGAAATCAACTCTTCTTCGCTCCAGTGCTTCAACCAACTCGCATGCGCGGCTCGTCAACGTAGCCACATTCAGGGTTGCTACGCGGGTCCTGCTTACGTTACGGGACTTTCGGACTAGCTCAGCTGCCCCCCCCCCCGATGCAGTCCTCGCATCAGGGACCCTCGCATACTTTCCACACTAGCCGGGCTCTGCGAGTGCTCGTCGGCTGCCGCGGACGCCGTAGCACTATCTCGAGAAACTTGAACTGTTATGCACCGTGTGATGTGACATGGGTCTTCGTAAGCCGGCCTATCACAAGGGCCTCATTCGAATGTCCGTGATTAGCTTAGCTCGCACAGCGAGCAGTTTCCAGTGGCATCACGTGGAGGAACGGATATCGCCACCAAGAGGTACACTTACCCTCAGAAATCCCTAGATTAATCGGCTGATAATCGGCCTGTAGTCGATCCATAACAACCGGCATTAAACAGTAGTAAGAAAAAAGGAGGCCTTTTACTTAGGCGCCGGGACCGACCGCCGGCCGATACGCCCACTTTTGGGCTGGCTGGACAAAGGGAGGACCTCCAGCGGTGAAGGGGCATGCTCAGAAAATTTAAGACAAATTACTTAAGCCTTATAAGCCTTAAAATAAGTTACTCCCTGCTCTAGACCTCCAAGAACTGTGAACAATTTCTCGCGGTTAACTATCCTGAAGATTGGATGCAGGAATTTTAACGTAACTAATTGCTCAATACACATGCGTACTCACTGGCCTCTATGAGGCAGAAACGGAAACGCAACACTTAATTGTATAACAAGTACGGTGTGCGTATTTGTGGAGGATTATGTACGAGATATATCGAATATTAGTTGATACATGCAACTATTAAGTGACAACAAATCTACACTGAAGGCAACATCAACCTGTGGTCTATCCTTTAACATAACAATTAACTTCATACAGCAATCAACTTCCAATTGCTAATGCTTACAGCTTACAAGAGCAGGTGACCTGAGAGGGGCTATATGTGACTAGAACAACGGTGCAACATCTCATGACAGCGGTTAACTATTGAGACTTTGATGTACACTGAGCATATGATTGACATGTAGAACAGTCCCTACTGCATGTGTTACTACTAATAAGAGAAAGAGATCAAAGAGGAACTAGACTGTGCTTAGAATGAGTTTATGATTTGGATGTACAATGAGAACATGATATGCCATTGGGTCATAAGGTCGAGTTGGTAGGAGCAGTAGGAAGATTAAGCGGCTTTGGACTCACATAGCATTTGAAAGCAGTAAACGGTCGCCATCTTCCCGCGTGCATGACCCTTGTTTGGTCGTAGCCCATGTCCAAAGCATGAGAAGCCGCCGCTCCTCTAAACAAATGTGAGGTAAGATTAAGGTGGTCCATTTGCTTAGCTATGAGCAGGGCCTAAGCCTACCCCTTTAAGTCGAGTATGTGAGGGGGAGCCCATAAGTCGCTAACTGGAACAAAAACAAGCGATTCGCTGCTGCATCTACCTAGGTCATTTACAATTTTGCTCCAGCTTGTTTGGTATGCGAGTGCCCTCACTCAACTGACTTGGGCTTCCCAATTAAGATTTTGCAAAGCCCATGCTGTTTACATGACTAAATCTTTAACCAGTAGGCTCATAGCCTTGCTTATTCTTAGTAACGCCTTGAATTGCCGTAGTGCTACCACGGCTGCCTGTGTTATTTTGGGGTTGCTACGCGTACTTTCGAGCACTGTCTTGCGCATCGCTGCTGGTTGAATTCGCGTGGTGTTCTGCCGAAAGGATGTCCTCTTCTCGGCCTCTAAAATGGATCTTCAATGCTCCGTTCTATCTCCGGCAATGGCCCGAAGAAGTGGTTCATTGCTGCGAATGTCAAAGGTAGCGCCTTTTGCCGCCCATTAACCGCGCACTGCGCTACGTAGTAGTTCCTCATCTAACCAACTGGAAGATTGGATACCTCGATGCTTCTTCAAGAGTCCTTAAACTTCTTAGTTCAGCTTGGTAGCTCTATTTGTAACCAGGACTCTGCCGATCATATACTGCTTCTACGCTTTCATCTTCTTTCATCATCACTGCTCCCTATGGGAATGCAACTGCTGGCAAATATGCGTTTCGCCCACTTTCACTCCCACTCTTGCACCTCTTGTCTCACCTATAATTATGGTTTTTAAGCTCCTTTATTCAAAGGACTCCTGCTAGCTAATACAGGGTGGGTGGGAGGGCCGACCCCTCCACGGACGACGCCGAAAATCTGGATGGTCCCGCCAGGTTTCGTCACACTAGGAGCCTCATGACTCTTCCCCCTGTTACCTAGTTTCGCGCGGCCTAGCAAGATCGATCGCTCTATGATTCAAAATAGCACTTATGCCTCCGATACTTCGAATCGACAATGTGAGGCAGTGGAATTGCAAAGCCAGGGGACTAAAATGTAGTTTCTAACGCACGAATTTTCCCTAAAATCTTCCAGCAGGACAATGAAAGGGGATTTTGAGTGCTGAAAACCAAATGGTCTGAAGAGCTTCTTCCTGAAATATTCTTGTCCCTACTGGGAATATAACTTCGTCCTTGACAAAGTCGACTCAGTGAGAAGCGCCTGTTTAAAGAATGGGGAAAAGGCCTGCGCGGTACGTAGCGGACAACCCTACCGATATGTGATGGCGAGACCATTTCAACACATAAGACAGACAGGAAGAACTAACCAAAGTAACACTGTTCTCCAAGCGTCGGGTTCAGTGAACGCATTGACACCGGACGTTCCTGAGCAAAGTGCACTGGAATAAAATGTCTCACATTTTGCGTTACTGTCGCTGGCGAATAGGTATTTCCCTGGAGTCCCATGTTGCTGTGATTGCTGAGAAATTCCTTCCAATAATTTGCCAATCGTCAAGATCTACTTCCTTGCATTATCGAATCGATAATTC
Source organism: Heligmosomoides polygyrus polygyrus (assembly GCA_947396885.1). Lineage (NCBI taxonomy): Eukaryota > Metazoa > Nematoda > Chromadorea > Rhabditida > Heligmosomidae > Heligmosomoides > Heligmosomoides polygyrus. Next base: position 32,576,847 of record OX377205.1, on the reverse strand, counting down.
AGAATGGTACTTATACTAGAGAGTATCGGAGGAATAGAGTGCTCCTGCTGCACCTCTTACTTTAGCTCTCCACTCTTCGACTCACCTACTGTTCACTTTGTTCATTTTCTAGCGTTTACAGGTATTCGTTGCTCATTGAATGACGTTGCTTCAACGTCCTTGGGTAAGATCTTTAGTAATACATGTGTAATTAGTCTGAAGTAGTAGAAAGTAGCGCGCCCCAGCGGGATTACGTCCCGCCAATATCAACGTCCTTGGGTAAGATCTTTAGTAATACATGTGTAATTAGTCTGAAGTAGTAGAAAGTAGCGCGCCCCAGCGGGATTACGTCGCGCCAATATCAACGTCCTTGGGTAAGATCTTTAGTAATACATGTATAATTAGTCTGAAGTAGTAGAAAGTAGCGCGCCCCAGCGAGATTACGTCGCGCCAATATCAACGTCCTTGGGTAAGATCTTTAGTAATACATGTGTAATTAGTCTGAAGTAGTAGAAAGGGCGTCTTGTTCTTGTGGTCATTTGGAAGTAGATGTCGCTCCTTCAGGTTCCGTCCTTGCCGGTCCCACTGCTCGCTGAGGAACTGCCATAGGCCCGTCAGCCGTAGTCCGTCGTCCTCCAGCTCCTGGATACCGCTAGTTCCTTGTGAATAACGTTACCGAGGGCCCCGTGATGACCCTCGTCATTGGGAATCAGGTCCTCTAACGTTCCCTCGATTTGTTCCCTCGATTCTCTGACAGTCAAAGCACCTCTTGCACCGCTGTCCTCCGAGACAGAAATCCATATACCGGAAACACGCGCCATCTTGCCTGATGATGTCGTCGCGCTCGTCTCCGTCGGTAATCCTTGGGCATGCCCACTTCGACGTAAAACGCGCAAACGAGGTCCGGTAACATGCCTGGCGACCTCTATTCGCTCTTCCTGAGCGAAAATCTGCCGAACTGCCTCTTCATTCTCTGAATAATAAATTCGACTGCCTGGATCCTTTCAAACACCTCAGCTTCTTTTTCGTCGACCTGTCCATTTCCTTGTCATACGCGCACTTCCGGTCCCGGATCCATCTCCTCGACGTCGTTTTGCTGTCCGCGGACTTCTGGTCCTGGATTACCGCTCTCGTCTTCCTGCTGCTCGTCGCGCACGACGTCCTCCGCCTCAGCAAGATCTGGTTCCGACACTCCGACTCCGACACTTGTCGTCAACTGATACCCACGTAATCGAAGCGGTCGGTACGGCGTTTAAGCTCGCCAACTTCCTGTAGTCGAGTCGTCGGACGGAAATTATAGCGTGAAGGTTCTGTGTCGACTGGTTGGCTTTCATCCACTTCGCCATCTACTACTATAGGCTAGTTTCGGGATGCTGCTGAAACGTAAACTCCGTGTCCACATCAGTGTTCGTATCCTCGAGTTCTAGAGGCAATAGGATGTTTACTGGCCTCCAAAGTTTCCTACACCATGGCAACATTACAGATGCCTCCCTGACGACACCTTCCTTGTTGCTTACGAGATCTTCGTACGTCCTATTTTCCACATGTAGCGTGGTTGCAACGCGTCACAGATGAGCACGAATTGTCCAATCTTCGGAGCCATACGCGATCGTCGTCTGTGTCCAAGTTCCTTCTTATGTTTCTCTCTCAAGGACGTCAAGTACTGCGACTGCCCTGCTGCCGGAACTGCTCTGTGATCCTGCAGGAACTGTCGATGGCCTGTACCACTTGCAACTTCGTCTGGGACGCTAGGCATTCAGCTGGGCTGAGATGATCCTGGTTCTGAATAAGGTCATCTCCCGTTTGCATTGGAGGAAGCACTTCAAACTCGTTCTGAAGGAAGTCTATCGGTACGCGCTCTGAACTTTCCTCCGATTCGACGTAGAGTAGTCGTCGAGTTTTCAGCATGCTTTCGATCTCCACGACCAGTGTTCTGAGTTCCTCACACAATGGAGTGACCTTTCCTAGCGTCTTGTTCATGGCTAGTTTGACGGATCTGATCAAGCGCTCATAGACGTCTTCCTGCCAAGGTGCATAGGGAGTGTTGTACGTCCACTGGATCTGGCGACTGCTAATCTTCTTGGCAACGGTTGGGTCGTCCTTCGCTCTTTCCAACCACTCTGAGAGTATGACTTTTCCTAACGCGAAAGTCGCGAAGAATCGCCGTAACATGTGTAAAAATGCTACTGTCGAGACGTCCGCCACAAGTTTCAAGTGTATTAACCTGGTGACAAGACAAGTGACAATGCATCCGTAACGCTTCTCTGGGCCTGCTTCGCCCTTCACGGAGAGCGGTCCAAAACAGTCCAGGCCTATGTGCTCGAACGGACGCGATCTTGTCACTCTACGCGCTGGTAAATGCCCTTGATCGGGATACTTGTAGTGCAAGTTGTTCATCTTCTGACACTCCATACAACGACGTATGATCGTCGTCACTTCTTCCCGCAATTTCGGTATTCAATACCCTTCACGTACTCGACACATCGTGTGACCTATGCTCATATGGAGTTCTCGATGACAATCTGTGATGATAAGCCTGGATAACCATGTTTTCTGTAGCACAAGCATAGGAAACTTGGCTTCCTCGTCTAAATCACTTCTTTCTAGACCGCTACGACAACGAAGAATCCCTTGTTCATCTTCATGCGGCTGCAGATGACGGAATGACTTTCGAATTGTTGGTGTTATCCACGAGAGTTGGAGTTGCTTCACCATGGCCTTGCATGCTGCTCTTACCTCCATTCCGCTCGGAACAGGAGTATCTGCTGGAGCTAGTTCGCCCAATAGTTGAGACAGCCTTATCGGTAGGTTCAGTCTCTCGTTAACACGCGCAACGAGCAGCTTGATGAAACGTAGGACATAGGGCACAACTCTCCGATTCTTACGTAAATCCGAGCCTCGGATCTCATGGAAGATATCCGTGTAGGCTGCCTGCGATTGAGCGAAGATCCTGGTGTTCTGCGGTCCCTCCGCAACATTGTTCTCACCGTCTTGGGGTCTACTCGCTCCACTCTCGTCGTTTAGCAGAGTTACTGGTGTATACGCGCTGTCCCAGACCTCTGCCGGTTGGGAAATAAATTTTGGTCCTGTCCACCACAAGTGGTCTAGCAGTTGCCATTTGTCCAGACTTCTTGTAGCACAATCCGCCGGGTTGTCGTGAAACGAAATGTGTCCGAATTGCACGGCATATCCACTTTCCTCCAGGGATCTGACAATGCTGTGGATTTCAAATACGCGATTTCTGACGAAGGAAACGACATCAGGACGCTGCGTTGTCTTGATCCAATTCAGTACGATCTTGGAGTCTGATAGAATGAGTGCGCGCTCAATTGTAATACTCGATGAGATCTGTGATATCACTGATCGTGAGTTCGCCAGTTACACTGCCAACCTTAAAGCGTTTAGCTCCAACTTCGTTATGGTCATCTTTGCCTTCAGGCTACGCAATCTGCCTTTGGCCATGACCAAATTCGCTTCCGAACATCCGCGCAAGTGATCAATTGTGCCTTTGATGACCTAAACAACAAGAAACACGCAATTATCTTTAGGAATCCATCCATATCTGACGAAATGGTTTCCCATTCACGTTGGCGTTCTGGTGGGAGCGGTGTCTCTCAATCCACTTCGTCCCTCTACAGCGATTGCAAGAAGACTTTTGCCTTATGTACTAGCGGCAACATCCACCCCACGGGGTCGTACACGGATGCCATAGCGCTTGCCACTGAACGCTTAGTGGCGATTACTTGCCTGGGCATTGTGCAGGCTACCTGGGATTGATCCTCTGATGTATTCCATCTAATACCTAGAACCTTTGGATCCTCTTCGGTCGATCTGTCCGCTGCGGGAATAGTCTTCATGACTGCTCGATCGTTGGACGCGAATTTTCGAAGGTTCATTTTCAACTCGTTGAAGATTTCTTTTGTTCTGGAGTACACGCGAAGTCCATCTTCAGGTGTATCCGTCACGAGAAGATTGTCGACATAAAGGTTGTCCTTGATCTCCTTTACGAGTTCGACGTCATTTGGATACTGATCCAAATGATAATATGTGGTCGCCGCAAGTAGAAACGGCGATGGCAGTACTCCAAAGGTTACGCGCGTGAGGCGATAAACCTGCAAATTCTCCTTACTTGGAGGTTTCTTGTGGTCACGTAGCCACAAGCAGCGGGTGGCATCTCTGTCCACCGTACTTGCAAGAATGCCTCTTCCACATCGGAAATCAGCGCGACGCGACCGATATGGAATCGAAAAAGTAGTCCATACATTTTTGGTAACAGGACTGGTCCTCTGTGAAGAGCGTCGTTTAACGATGGGCAATCCTTGTAGTGAGCCGATGCGTCGAAAACTATCCTTAGTTTCGTCGTGTGCGACGTAAGCACAGCCTGATGTGGGAGGAAGTGTATTGTTCCCTCCACCACATCTGTTTCATCCACTCGTTCGATGACGTTCAACCTTTGTTGCTCTTCGAACGTCTCGTTGTATTTGTCCAAAAGTGAGGTGTCCTTCCGAAGGGAGTTCCATACACTGTCGAGTATTCGTAACGCGATAGCTCTATTATACGGAAGCGCTACAGGTTTCTTTCCATGGCAAGCGTGCATAATATCCATCGTCTCTTCTCTGGACTGTGCTCCGGAACTCGTCCGGTACTTTCTTATCTATCGCCGTTTGGACCTCCTTTTCAGGCAGCGCGAAATCGTCATCAGCCTCTTGTTCCATAGTCCAGAAACGCTGCCAACGCGCATGTTCATCCCTTACTTCCGTTCGATCTTCGATAGAAAACGCGCTGATGTCGGTCTCAATCGACCTCGACCCATTCCACGCTCTCCGCGCTTCATCCTTCTTCTGCACTCGCGGATGTTGGAGAGTAGCGTGGACTTGTCCTGTTAACAAATGCCCTAAACGAGTGGGCAACAAGTATAATCCGGAAGGAAGGCATATGTGAGCCTCATCATAACGAATGAGTTGCCATAACTGATCACTTCCTAGAAGGATCAACGGCTTGATAGCTGCTTGTGATTGCACCAAGTTCACATTAATGTTCTGTGACTTGATGAACGCGACATCTTATTCTAGCACTGGAGGTGTTCGTAAGCTGCTAGTGAGCGTTTCGTGAGTGAGAAGCTCCAATGACCACGGCTTGCCTTTATCGTCCCACATCTCCAAAGGTACCTTCCGACTCACGCATTCCTGTACGCGATCGGAGCCTAAGGTTTTTACGCGCAAAGTAGTCGTGCCCAGTGTCGGAAGGCATAGATCCTCTGCCAGCTTGTGATCGTTGAAGGAGCACTCGGCACCTGAATCTAGCAGTGCCGGTGCTTTCCTTAGTTCATGGAAGAGGTGTCCATGATCGTGAGCTCTCCTACTGGTAATTAGGTTTTGCGAGTGCTCGGTATACCCTCGTTCGAATGGAGTTGAGCTACTGGATCCTCTTGCTGTTGTTTACGCGCATCTATGTGATGCTGATGCTCAGCTGGTGAGTCGCTGCCAACGTAGGGCTTGCCTTCTTGGCGAATTTCACCTTCTCATTCAATTTAGCGGGAGCGGTGGGTTTTTCCTGCTGTGGTGTCGCAGTTTCTGGAGCGGTTATTGCTTTGAAGCAGCTCGATGTGTGATGTTTACCCTGACATATAAAACATGGGCGTTTCTTGCAGTCCAACGTTGCGTGATGAGGAGACGCGCAGATAAAGCACAGTTCGTGCTCACGCAAGTAACTGGCCCGCTCCTGCGGGGTGCTATATCTTGCGCATGCACCTGCTATGTGGTCCTCGCCACAGTACATGCACGGAACACTTCCTCGTGAAGTCTTTTCCTTCTGAGGCTTCCCTATCTGTGGCTGTTGTTGCTGTGCCACAGTGCTCCTTGACGTGAACAAAGTAATCATTTCCACATCAGCGATGAACCGATCAGGGCATCGAGGAGATTTTCCATCAAGAAAGGTCCCTCCATGGAACCCGTTTCTTTTTCAACACTTCCCTGTGTAAGTGTTCAGGAAATTTGCACAAAACCTGGTTTATGAGCCACTGGCTGTCCACATGTTCACCCTTGTCTCTCAGTTGAGACATGATGGCTTGGAGCTGTTCCAGCAATACGCGCTGATCCTTGACGGATGGTGAACGCAGAGTCGCCGTCTCCATCCTGACTATCAAGCGCTGTGCAAGCTCCTCTTTGTTGCCATACTTGGCTTGTAGATATTCGATCGCCTTCTGGTAGTTTTCGTTCGTGATCTGGAACCTCTTGACTGCATCACGCGCTTCTCCCTTCAATGCGTTCAGAAGGTAGTTGAATTTGAAGAACTCGGGTAGGGGCTGCAAGAGGACGTTGGTAGAAAACAGTATCCAGAAGTTGTCCCATTCCCATACGTTTCCACTGGAACTTGGAATGGGCAACGTGGGCAGGTCGATCTTTTTAGTCTGGGGAACGAAGTCCTGTGTAAGTTGTTCTAGCTCACTAGCGCTCAGCATACTTTGACTTCTTCCCGTGTTCGACGTAAAGGTTCTTAATCGACCTTGCAGGATTACCGTGTAATCCAGGGCTTGGCTGAAAACATCTGCAGCCATCGTAGAGTACTCCTCGTACTCGTCTGTCGCACTCTTGATTGGCTTGTCCAGCTGATCGTACGCGCTCGCATACTGCTCCAGAAGGTGGTCGATGCTAAAGGTGCATTCCTCTACTGCTCCCAGTGCCTCCCGGGTCCTGCTTCGGCACGTTCGCTGATCTCCTGGAGCTCTGTCCCCTCCTCCCACTTCTATTGTCTCAATCCGTCCTCCTTGAAACGTGCTAACACTGACTCCAGTTTCTTGCACCTCGTGCGTACAAGACCCTTCAACGAAGGCACGTGCTTCGACATCGGAAACAATAATCCTCACTACGAGGAACAATCCAACAAAACAAAAGGTAATGAAGGAACGAAAACTGTACGCGCTAGTTAGCTAAACCTAGGTCGCTTAGGCTAGAAACTAGTACGCGCCTCACTTAAACACGAACTATCACTTAAGTCAAATCCTACTTCCAGAAACGCGCTCTCAACCTAATGAAATGGCTTAAATTCCGACCTGTGATTGTCGCTTGTGGTCCTCGATTCGATGTCGAACGCGCACTGGACCAGTTGTCGGCAGCTGAATACAGGTCGGCCGATGAACCAGTTGAAAATGATTCCAATCAGACGAATAAGCACTGCCACGCGGAATTAGGTAGAAGATTGCGACCGAACGCGATGGAGATCACGTCAAACTTGGGTAATTAAAGCCAAACAGATACGCGCAAGGAGTTCGGAGGGAGAGATCACGACACAAACTACGCGCAGAATGAAACATATCCCTCAGGCCAATCGCCCCGGACGCGCACAGCCGCTACACTGCCTGCAAGCCCAAGAACGGAGCTGGACGCACTGATAAGGAGGAAATCCCTGAAAATTAGGAGGCGCCGAGAAATAGCCCGTGACGAGGAGAGCCCAGACACGAGCGCGGCGGTCGAAATGGGGCGCGAAATCCTTCAATGGAGACGACTTGTCGTCACAACGACGAGGAAATCTAAAGATACGGCACTTCGTCGATAAGTTCAGACGAGCCATTCCGATCACCAACCCAGAGGTACCTACCAGTCGCGAAGGCAACCACATCTTCGTGCAGATCTCTCAGTTCGGGATCTTTGCCATGCTTGCCTTCCGATTCAGGATCGCTAACCTAAGTGAAGCATATTGGGATGTGAGTGTGGGGTGTTTGTTGACTAAGCAACAGAGGTCATGACTGCTTACATGTTGGAAATATCGTCAGCAAAAATCCAATACTAGCGAATTGGTGTTGCACTAGGCCGAAATGGACGCTGCCATCACACAATATTATCTCCGAAATCAGGCCCCAGTAAAATGGAGCCCATTGTGACAGTTAACAAGTAGTGTCAACTATTTACGCCAGCGCCTTGAATATTGGCTTTGCCTCCATGATCCAGACCTTCGTGGGGTTTTCTTCGGTCTCCTAGAAGTGTTTTTTGCGACGCTTAGACGACATGGCTGTTGGTTTTTTGAAGAGCAGCCCCGCGTGCATCCAGACAGAATGCAAAGTGCCACGAATTGCTAGACCGAGGTAGATCTATCGCTACGCTTACAGTCGCGGCTATTCCTGCTATCACATCCGCGAACTGTGGTACAAAGAGAACAAACTAGTTTTCCCAGTTTTTGAAAATCGACAAAATTCTAGTTAATCGTAGATCTCGGAATATCCGCAACCTGTTTTTTCGTCACTCGAGTTTGCGCAGCTGGCCCACTGAGAAAGTCAAAATATGGATAAACGTAAAATGAATCACTTCTTAACTACAGCTCCACCGAAGAACTCGTATTGTGGAATAAAGTTCGTGTAACACGTTTCAAGGGAAAGGTGATGTTGAACAAGTGACGAAATGTGAGGGACTACGGGAGGGAGCGGCCGAAAGTGTCCGTGCTCCATCGCTAACGCGCTTTCTCTAAGCGAGGGGGGGGGCAGACAGTGGCCCCATCGAGCCTCTCGTCCTCTGTACTACAACGTTTCATATTGCGTTCAAGAATCCAGCGATCAATAGGAGAGAGGAACGCGTGGCTGTAACCCAGGAGCTGGCCTCATTTGCCAACCTCTGTGGGCTTGACCCTGGAGGGCGCAAGCCAGAGGGCCGCTGAGGTGCTGACCCGAAGAGAGAGTTCATTCACCCAGTCGTTCTCCATCCGAGGGTGACCATCCAGTCTTTCGGCTGTTTCTATAAGGTCAGTCGGGTTGCCTTACTCCCTATTCGTTTCATTCCCTCATTAACTTTTGAGACTCCTGTAGCTTGAAATGATCCTTGGACGAGTAATTTCTCGAACTCTTTTTGACTTTTCTCTGAAGAAGGCGGTTACGGCTCTGAAGAAGGCGGTTACGCCGAAACGTAAGCCGAATAAAGCTTCGATAACAATCTTGGCTCAACAGCTTCACGACATCCTACACTACAACGTTTCAGCAGGTATGGGTTACAGCAACTACAGGTGACTAGGACTGTCGAGGTCATAATCACTGCTTTCGCCCAAACTTCTCTCAGGGGGTGGTTAGCTGTGGTGCTGATCACGAATCTGACCCTTATTTGGCAATTTAGAGTGAAATAAACGAGGAGATGTAAAGGAAGCAAAATGGTAAAGGAGGCAGCTGTCATGAAAAATGCAAAATAGTACGTTGCATGGAAGTCGAACGTAGCACCTGGGAAGCTGGGTCATACCCTGCTGAGCCACCGATTCGGTTGACGCAGACCCTTTCGCCACTTTCCAAACTTCATATACATCAGCGCGCGCACCTATGCAAGTGGGCATGAGCTGATGGTGCAATACTGTACCCAACTTCGAGGACTCGTAGCTCTTTAGGCTCAATGACTCAGCAAAACGAAACATGTTTTTCTACTATATGAAGGGTGGAGATCCTCGCAATACTATCCATTTCCCCCGTTCAGACCTACGCCTGAGACCCATACTGGTTAATATTAACTTAACTTATTAACATAGAGGACTCCATATTAAGTCTTCATACACTTTCATCAGAAGGGAACTGAAGTGACTACCTTCTTACCAAGTGCCTTCTTGACGAAATCGGAGAATCACTTGACACTCGCTCCCTCCTCGCTTGATACTTGACTTAAAATAGGACACGAACTGCGTGGTTGTGCGATGTAGAAGGAGAAGAGATACCCATAAAACCATGACGACTGCTTCATTGTGGGTATCATAACCGTTTATGCCCCTAACAGCCGTGGGTTGAATGGTTGATGGATAAATCCCGCCATTTCAATGGCTGTCTCTTCGAGATGTTGGATGCGCTGTGCGGGTTGTGGGCCAGGATGCACACTTTAGACGACGAAATTTTGTGCCTTAATTAACTGCTAGAGTTAACGTTTCTAGTAGAATCCTGGAAAGGAGGTCATCCGCCAGGAAAATATATGGGCATGGGAAGTCTATCCATAAGTGAAGAGCGAGCCTCAGGGTGTGCTATGATGTGCCAAGAATATTGGAAAAACTGAAAGGCATCTGAAAGGACGAAGGGGCTCTTAGGGATTTTGGCGGATTCGTCAGTCTCTTCGGCTGAGATGGGCGCGGATTACCGGGTACTAATACGAAGTTCAAACAAAGCAAGGCCAAGTACTATGAACTGGAGCTTGCTGCTTCCGCTACTCTTCAAAACGTTCTGCGTGAAAAAAATGGAAGCGATCCGGCTGAACGTGTAGGAACTAAAAAAAGGAGAAATCCGTAGTCCTCTCAAGACTTATATGGACTACAATGCCGCATTGGCCTTGCTGCCTTCGCATAGAGGACGAATCAATAGTGCTAATTTAACAGTGTATGTAGTCGAACACCACCATCCCGGAGAAAGCGTATTTTTCGATTCCTAACATGAAAAAGGAATGGAAAATAGAGAACAGCATGGACCTTTGGTGCATTTTAAAAGATGCAGTGCTTTTTAAAAGTATGTACCCACTCCAAAATCTGCCCATATCTCGTTTCGCGTTCATTTTGCAGGCCGCTCTAGTTCCACTATATTCCTCGCAGTGGAAAATAGGTAACGCTTCCAGAATTAGTTTCGTCTCACATAAGAATCAGACTTTTTTGAAGAAAATTGGTTGAAAATTGGCGTTTCAAAAGTACCTATCCAGATTGAAAAACAAATTTATATACATCCTAAATATCCACACATGTCTCTCGAATTCAACGCTCCTGTCCAGTTCAACCGCAATTTAACATTGAATTAAAGATCAATAGAAAGTTTCTGTCTACAGAAGAGAGCTTACAGAATGAGAAACGCTCAAAGCATCTATAGATGCAAGAAAGACATTTTCAAATGCCAGTAAATCAGTGGAACTGCAAAATGAAAATTGTAAAAAGGACTCCAAAAAATTCCGTTCTCGCAGCGACCTCAGTACCAGAATATTTAATAACCTCTTTGTAAAGGCCGCCACAGACTTCTGCGGCGCCGCTCGGCGGCGCCGCTCAGCGGCGCCGCTGGAGTCGAGCTCTGCGTCTCTGCCCTATGGTTAAGCATAGGGCAGCGGCGCCGCAGAGCGGCGCCGCAGAAGTCTGTGGCGGCCTTAAGATCTTATTAGGTGGTTTCAACTACTACCCCGAAGCTTCTAGCGGAGACACATTTAAGGGGAATATGAATAGCTTGGCCAATCCACAATGTTAGCTAGAGTAAAAAGTCCTAGTTTACCCTCAAAATTTCGAGCTTTCTGCGGCTGAACTCCTCATATGCTTAAAGTGCCACGCTGAATGTCTCAACATATTCGCTTTTTAAGGCGCAAAGCAGTGCTGTTATGAATCGCTTAATTACCGCATTTTCCTCGTACTATTACCACCACTTTGATTTGGCTCGTAGCACACCTAACATGTCTAGTTTGTTGAAACGCTCAATGTCATCCCATTTGTTTTCCTACCCCATCCCTATGGTGCCTTTTCTTTCATTTAACTTTTACCCTGCAATAGTTGTTTTGTTTTGGCGACCCTGACAACTTAATATTTAGTGAGTTCCACCCATGTGGCTCGTTCGTAAATAGATAGTAATTTGTTTGAAGGATCTTTCGATTGCATAATACTGTTGCATACTTCAGGTGCTACATGAGTTGTTGGTAAACGATAGCCTAACTGAACCAAACTCGTCGATTTCACGTAGGATGTTGGCATAGTCGTGTTCCAAACCTCCTTCAGTTGCAAGCACCGTGTTCAACTGATAAGCTGTCCTGAAAGGCCGAAGCAGCTTACACAGTTTTTGTCATAGGTTATGGACATTTAAAGCGAGTAACAAGTTTCACAGATTGTAGATGCAGTCTCTTCCAGGAGTTCTCTTTTCCTGACTAAATCTCTCCCGTGTTGGATTTGGTTATTTGTGTGCACTCACTACTAAGCCTAGTAATCTTTTTATCTATCTATCTATTTATCTGTCTACCACAATATAATTGAGTTAGCGGTCAATGACGTCTAAGTGATCTAACCTAATTGGGATACGCCGCATCATCCACAGAGGGGCGGTCGAGTGATCTAACCTAAGTGAGATACCCCCCCCCCCCCCATCATCATCCACAGCGCGGACAAAATTTGCTATTGAACTTGGGATGCTGCCGCAACAGGGGAAGCGCAGCCCTTTACTGCTTAACATCACAGCACCTACCCGTGTTTCTGAGCTTCCAGATTTAGAAGACGACCTCGTGCCATTAGCATGAGAAGACCACTAAGGGGTAAGAGTAGAGGGGGACTTCGAGGGCGTAGAACCGACAGCGATCAGGAGGGAGCGACCTGGAGGAGGCATCGGAATGGGGAGGGTCGATAGGGGAAACAATGAAGCAGGCCAGTAGGTGACACCTGGGGCAGGATTCATCAAGGACTAACCCGTGGGTATAGGGGGTAGAGATACCCACGATGAAACCTGCGTCTCTGACTCTTGTCTTATCTCTACCTGATTCTCATCTTATCTCTACCCCTTATACCTCACATACCCACGGGTTTGATTGTTGATGAATCCGGCCCCTGGAAGGGTTTAGGCAATAAGGAGGAATTAGTAGGGAGTTACCAATCAGGGGGGGGGGGGGCAGCAAGGAGGATCAGCAAGGGGATCAACTACCAGTAAGGGAGACCGGATTTTGAAGATGTGATACCGATGTCGCGCAATGGGCGGTCGCTCGCCATCGTGGTGTCGTGAGCGTAGGGAGGCTACTTGATTATGGTAGAGTAGTAGGAAGCATCGCGAGGGGAGGAATCTACCTGGAAAAAGGGACCTGGAGGCGGGACCGGGATGGGAACCAACAAGAAGGGAGCCGTAAGGAAATTCATACGGATAACAAAGAATCTCCGTATGAATTTCCTTATCGGCACACCCTCATCGGACAAAGGAAGCGGTAGTAAGGAACATGTTCCGAACGGCAGCTAGTGTGTGTACAGGAGAAGGTGAGCGGAAGGAATCCCTGGAAGTGGCTCGGGAGATTCTCTCCGTAAACCCTCGTTCAGACCGAGGGGGAGGGCGGTTCAGGAAAACGGCACTACCCCAACTACGAAAATTCCCTTTCTGGTGCCGTTCGTCTCCGATGAAGTGAGCACTTCTATACGGAAGTGTCTGAGGAGATCTGGGTTAGAAAATCTGGTTGCGGTCATTGATCTTCCACCTGACAACCTTAAGACCAGGTTGGTCCGCAATCGACTATATGACCGCATTTGTGGGACCCCCAATTGTGTGGTTCGCCCAGGGGGAAAGGAAGGCGACTGCACCGTATCGGGTGTAGTCTACCTGATCTCCTGTCAAGCGTGTGGCGAGGAGTACATCGGCGAAACTGGCCGTCCTCTGCACGTGAGGATAAAGGAGCATCTGGACGGCAAGGAGAAGCTTAGGGCATCCACTGCCCTAGGCTACCACAGGATCAATTCTCATGGAGGGGAGGATTTTGGAGTTGAGGTGAGGATTCTGGGACACGAGGTTCAAACGTCGGCGCGCAAAGCCCTTGAGGCGTTCTGGATCTATTCCAGATGTCCCAAGGTCAACCGGAAAAGGGAATGCCTGTATATAACGCGCGAACTCAAGCCCTACCTCAGTCTCGCATTCTAACCTGGGGTAGGTGCTGTCCCGTACCCCTTCTTACCCTGTGCGGCTTCCTTTGGTCCTTCAGTGGACTGTGGTGAGGTACGATACTCGGATTCTCTCCTTTGTTCAGGCTTCCAAAAATTTGACATTGAATTTTGTAAGGTTGAAGAGATGTTTGGTGGGGTAACTCCTAATTGACTTGACCCTTTCAGGCTCTGAAGAAGGCGATCCAGCCGAAACGTTAGCCACCAATAAAGCCGTTTACCAACCTCGTGAAGAGCTCAGCAACTCTACAGACAGAACAAAGAGTCTGCCATATGCATAGCCTCTTCATGCTTGACACAGCGGCGACTGCGCGAGCTTCTGAGCTCCTGGATTCGGAAGGCGTGTCTTCTGAGCTCTTGGATTCAGAAGACGGGCCATCCACGTCGCGCAATTCTGGAATACGTGTCACCGAGGTCTGCCGTAGCATGGGAGACCACTAAGGGGGTGGTGGAGAACAGAAGTAAGGGGGACCTCTAGGGTGGACGAGGAGAACGACCAGGAAGGAAAGGTACAACCAGGAGGAGGAGGAACCAGGACAGGAAAACCAGCAGGAGGAGACCAGTAGGGGTCAATAGTAGAGACAAAGAAGTGGGCCAGGAGTTGGGACCAGGAAGGTGGGAGGCTAAAGAGGGGGAGGGAAGACAAGCAAGGACGGACCAGCAATTAGATCCAGGAAGAAGAAACAAGTAAGGGGAAACTGGCTTTGGAAGACATGTCAAAGGTATCCGGGAACGCTAGCTGTTGAGCATGAGGACGGTTGCGGGAGAGCAACCTGAGGGACAGAAGTACGCAGAACAAACCAATGACGTTAATGGCCGGTCCGGAGAGAACGCATATGATGAAGGTACCAAAGTGGTGAACGGCTTAATGCCGATAAAGTACGCACCAGGTCGTAGATGTTAGCGAATTTTAGGCTTCACAAAAACTACTTTCCATTGGTCAGATACTGCAAAGTCGCGCGAAGCGCGCAAGTGCGAGACACGGCGTTAGGCGCATCGAAGCATTTGTTATGTAAATAAACCACCAACTACGTCACCATACCGCTAGCCTTAGAGTATTGTACACTCTCGCGGCATGTCAGCTTTGAAGTGTCGTTCTCCTTTATACTGCAGCGCTGTTCTTCCACTGCAGTAACTCAAATTTCTATCAAACGAGATATACTACGGTGGAGAAGAATAATGGTGGTCTGCTGGTCTTCTGGGCGGAGTGAAAAATAGATACCTTCCGGCCACGGTGCCTCTCCGTTTTGCGCGAAAGTATAGCTATGGCTTGGTAAAAGTGAGCCATGCCATCAAAAATTTGATGGGCCGGCCACACAGGAGGCTAGAGCTATAAGCATGATAAGCATGTCAAAGAAATACCTGGACGCCCACCAGCGCATTGGTAGGATATCATCGTGAAAGCCCAACGACATGGGTTGTGCCATTTGAGCGAGGAGGATCCACTGAGCACTCTGGCATGCGACAGGACTAGCAGAGACGTTGTTGGCACCTACTCAAGCAACTTGATGATCAACGGAACTACTGGTGATACAGGTAATTCTCTTCCACTCATAGTCGAAACACACCACTATACATATTCATAGTACTTTATTTATTTATTTATTTAGCCAACATACAAATATACAACGTAGCGAACGAAGAGATGAAAAACTGGGATTAATTGGCTTGTAATAAACAAGAAATAGAAAAAGGAAAAATGCTGAAGATGGACGAGGTGAGGGGAGAAGGATAGGGAAATGATTGGTATAGGAGTGGCAGCAAGTGTGCTCAACTGGGAGCAAATCCATGAACGTTAAGTACATATGTCACGCCTAATTTGAGTATACTAGCTCGATCCAATGAAAAAAGAGTTCACCGATGGGTAGATGGTTTACGATACTACGACCACAAGGCAAAAGCGACAGAACCATGCGGGGTGGCCGTGATGATGAAGCTCTTATAAAATGGCACGCACCCCCGGCAGCCTCCCTGGTGGGAGGTCATAAGCTGTTACCTGCCGTGTTTATGTTGATCTCAACTGATTGGTGTACAGCAAGTTGCTGAAGCGTTCAAAGGAATTCCGGCAACTCTACGTGCACAAATTGTTCACAAATTGTTCCTCCTCAAGCACACGAAAATGTGCAGGAGCGTAGCAAGAAGCCGAAAGACAATAGTGGAAATAGATGAACTATACAGAAGAAACTCGTAGCAGCTGCGTAACCGTCCGCTTATGTACGTCCAGTCTTGGCGCTTCGTCGTATCTTGTTTCTAATCTTCTCCTTTCTGAATAATCGGCAGTTGTAGGATTGCGAATGGACGCCGACACTGTTGTATTAGATCTATCTTGTTCTACTTGTCGATCGTTCTGGAATTTTCTGCGGTAGCATATAAGGCCGTGGTTAGCTGAGTTCAGTATGGAGCCACCACCCGGAGGACAGCGACCAGACAGCAACGGGCGACTGGACCACCGACGACGCGACAACCCGTTCACCAGCAGCCGAGCCATTCACTCCAATACAAGAGCCAACCAAATGGGAGCAACCACGGTCGACCACACACGCGCAGCCAAGGACTATATCCTCATGAACATCACTTTGCAATCGTGTTCAATAAAGATTTAGCAGGTGGACACACCAGGGGGAAAGAACCCCCGATGCCTTGCACGTTGACAGCGCGTGCAATCGTTGAGCCGGCCTGCCCACAGGGGCGCGCTGGAATGCCCACACTATGCGGAGTTGTACCGAGGCGCTAGGTTATGGTGGTTACGAGTGAAGTTCGGCATAGCCATTCCCATTCAAACGAGACTTGAGTTCGCGGCCAGACTGATCTTGAAGGTGTGGGAGTTCCTATAAATGAAGAGATCAGGGGGAAAGCTGTTCCACAGTGCTACTACTCGCGCAAGAAAGGAGCTTTCGTAATTGGTCGTATTTGGCTTCTCTGGCCTGATGCGGAAAGAGTGACCTCTCAGCCTTCCAACACTAGGCGCTAATTCAAATAAATCGGAAATATTGAGGCTAATCTCGTTCGTAGTAAATTTATACATTAAGGCAAAGTCCGCAATTTTCCTTCTGAACTCTAAGGAGTCAGCATTTAGCTTGGATAGTCGTTCTTTATAAGATAAGGAAAATAAACCGCACCTGGAAAAGGAGCGGTACGTGAAGCTTTTCTGCAGTTTTTCAATCTCATCTATGACACCGCTCTTTTGAGGCGACCATAGCAGGGAACAGTACTCTAAAGCGGGCTTAACATAAAGAGCGAAGAGCTTGAAGAGTAGTACAGGGTCTCGAATTCTGATAGCTTTCAGAATGAAATTTGAAGTCTTGCGTGCTTCCCTTACTTTGTCGTGGATGAAGTTCTCAAAACTAAGGGAAGTGTCGTAAACAAGTCCTAAGTCGCGAATCTGTTGAACACCATTTAAGGTAACCCCTCCTAAACTGAACCACGTATCTGGATGATTACGGCCTAACTTCACAATTGCTGATTTCTGGGTGGAAATCTCCAACGACCATGCCTTCGACCACTCCGCCACGGCATCCAGCGCGTTTTGAAGTGTCGCACAATCATTGAAAGTAAATAGTTTAAAATCATCGGCATAAATACTGCAATGGCAGCCGGGAGGAAGCGAAGACGGCAAATCATTAATGAAAATGATGAACAGGAGTGGGCCCAAGCAAGTCCCTTGGGGAACACCGCTTGGTGTAGGATAAGAGTATGAGGAACTATCATTTATTACAACGGACTGTATTCTATTGGTAAGAAATGATTGTAAGAAGTTTAGAAGCTGCCCTTTAATCCCGTATGAAGGCAATTTTTTTTACTAATAACGGTATTGAGATAGAGTCGAAGGCCTTGGCATAATCTAAATAACAAACGGAGATGTAGTTTCCCTTGTCCAGTTCTCTCTGCCACAGCGGAATAGTAGAAACCAGGGCAGACATAGTAGACTTACGCCCAAGAAACCCATGCTGCTCTTTTCGGAGTAGATTACTGCCAATGAAGTAACTCGTGATTTCTTTGCACAGAATGCGCTCCATAACTTTGCTGATGGAACTTGTGAGACATATCGGTCGGTAGTTCCTAACGTCCCTTGAGGGTCCCTTTTTGTGCGCAGGCCGAACAAGTCCAACTTTCCACAATTTTGGCACTCTACCCTGTAGAAGAAATCTGTTGAAGAGTAGCGTTAATGGAGAACTTGAGCCTAGAGCTGCTCTTTTTTAAAAGATGTAAGGTATGCCATCAGGCGTGAAAACCCTGTTCGGGAGCTTGCGAAGTGCGCTGTAAACTGATTCAGCAGTGATATCAATCCAGTTTAATTCCTTATCAGTTGCAGGACCAAGGTGAACACCTGAATCGTATGGGAGCTTGTAAACCGACTTAAAGTAATCGGCGAAAACTTCGCTCTTTTTACTGTCATCTCAAACGTGTACACCCTCCGTAATTAGGTCAGGGATAGACTCTTCGAGCTTTAACTTCTTCCTACAGAAACTGAAAAAACGCTTTGCATTCCTGCAACCTGCTATTTTCTTCTCCTTAGCTATTTGATGCCTAGCGAGAGCTCGCTTAAGTTTCCGAGATAGCTTCAAATATCTAGCATCACCCAGAGAAGAAAGATAAGAGTACAGTCGATCAACCCTATATTTGAGAAGGGCTAGGCTTCTTGGGTATTTCTGTACAAATATATTGCGTTTTGATAAGGGAATGTGGTCTACAAAGAGATTGTGCAAAAAACCAACAAATTTATCATAGAGTACATCCACGTCAACAGAAGAGCCGAAAAACGTGACCCAGTCTATTCGGGATAGGGAGCATATTATTGAATCGTAGTCACCCTTGAAGAAATTTCTGACTTTCCTAGGCACCTTAGCAGGATTCTCTCTTACGTCAGAGATTTTGAATGAAATGCAGTTGTGATCTGAAGTGCTGAAGGGTGGGAGGACATGCACTGCCTCAACTATGATGGGTTTGGAGACCAACAAGATATCCAGGATATTTAGCCCATAAGTAGCTTGGTTTACCAGCTGTTCTATGTTCAGAGAATTGATAAAATCGATGAAGAGGGAGGAACAAGTAGCCGAAATGTTTTTTTCTATGAACCATTTTGTTCCAGTCTATATTAGGGAAGTTGAAATCACCCAGAATGAGAATATGACTGTTCCAATCGTCACAGAGATTCTGTAGGAAGTCTGTAAACATGATAAAGGCGCCATTGGTGCAAGAGGGGCTACGGTACCCTAACCCTAGCAACACATTACCGTGGTTACTTTCAATATGCCATCGATAGTCCATCCCTGCGGCGATCGTGAGCGGCCGGTTTTTCGATCACGTCTTCTCGTCCACTACCTGCTGCGTCGTCTAGTGAAAACTTTGTTTGAAGCTACGTCTCTTGTGGCAAGGAGACATTCTCGTCCGTTTCAATTTGCCACTTTCAAAGGTGTCGTTTTTTGTTCATCGGTTTGAACGGTTTCATCGGAATCAATGGCTTCTGTTGCCGGTTCTTCCACTGTTCCAGAGAAGAGGGCGAGGCGTTCACGTCCCACCAACTCTAGCGCTTCTTCCGAGGATCCTGTGGAACGGCTCCGAGTAATGGTGGATAACGGCAAGGTCCCAAGCCACGTTAAACTGGTAATTGATCTCCTGATGCAGACGCGGGACGAGGTCAAGGAGATGAGTCGAAGAAACGGAGAGCTCTTGCAGGAGATCAACCGTCTCAGGGAAGAAAATTCAGAGCTAAAACAAAAACTGTCTTTCTTGGAGTCGCGTAGTAACGTGAAGACTCCTGAGACATCGAACGCTAACTCTGACATTGGATCTTGGAAAGAGGATATAGAAATTAAAAGATCGATTGTAATTGCTAATGTTTCCGAGTCTAAGGCGAGTAATGCATCAGCTAGAGTTGCACACGACTTTCATTGTGTTTCGAGTATATTGGATTTTCTCGGCATAGAATGTGGCCCTATCGCTTGTTATCGCATGGGCAAACCACTGCAGAATAGACCCAGGCTCATGAAGGTTGTTCTTCCAGCGAGTAGGTTCCAGCGGGAGGCTGTCCGGCGTGCGCCACGTCTACGTTTCTTCCCTCTCCAAAAGGGTGTATATCTGCGCCCCTCCCTCACTTGGGAGGAGAGAGAACGTAGACGCGAGCAACGTCAAGCTAACCGTGAGCCTGGGAGTGGTGATAGCACCAGAGGTAATCATACTCTGGATGTATCACACTCACCGGCTTCAAATCATTCTGGGCACACTACGAGCGCGACTTCTTTGCAATTTGGTAGCCCCTCGGGAAACTGCTAAATTGTCACAGGAAGTCGCGCAAAATGATATCGTGGGCCCTATCGAACATAAGGTCACTGATAAAAAACTGCGATTCTCTAGTCATGAATCTGTGTCAATATAATTATGACGTAGTTCTTCTGACAGAAACCTGGCTCAGTGATAAAAATGAGCTTGACCCTCTCTTAGGAATTGCTGGTACCCAATATATCGGAGTGAGGTGCGATAGAACTTTCAAAAAAGGAGGAGGCATTTTGCTGTTGCTGAAAAAGTATTTGGCATTCAAGCAGGTATTCGATGAGTCTGTAAAAGACTCATATGAAATTTTGGTATGTGATCTAACCTTTCTTTCGAACTCAATTCGTCTTGTAGCTGTATACCGAGCCCCAAGCTGTAATGTTGAAAAGTCCGCTCAGCTTGCAAAGGCTGTAAGTGACTTCTGCTCATGCGGCATCCCGAGCATAGTTCTAGGCGATTTCAACCTACCAGACCTATATAAGGATGGCCCTAGTACCGCCGCCACTGTGTTTCGTGATGTTTTCGAAACCCACGATCTTCAACAACTGGTAGCAGAACCAACACGAGGAAAAGCTTTCCTAGATTTGGTGCTGTGCAATGAGCTTGCATTAATACACGAGTTATCTGTAGGTCCTCCAATAGGAAACAGCGATCATTCTACTGTAACCTTCAAGTTGAGATGGGAAATGGAAAGAAAAATGTCGATTTGGAAAAGGGATTTTAATGCGGCGGACTATGACAGGATCAAGCAGCACTTGGCAGATGTCGACTGGATAGGAACTCTCACTGCTCTAGAAACAGTTAACGAACAGTACGAAGCTTTTCTTGCAGTTTTACATCATGTGATTGACCTGTATGTACCCATGCGTGAGATTAAGCCAGGAAATCCAAAAATTCCTAAGTATCTAGAACGAATGAACCGTTACCGTTCCTTGTTGTGGGATAAGGCGTCGAAATCAATGGACTCAAACGCATGGTCAGATTATGTGGCTTTCAGTAGAAAAGTTGACAAAGCTTTTTCGCGGTACAATTTATACACTGAGAAAAAATTCTAGAGCAAGGAGACAAGGCAAAATTCTACAAATATATTAACTCTCGTAATGGCGGTAGAAGAAGTGCTCCTAAATGCGTACCAACTTTAGTCAGCAGTGATGGTTTACACTTTTCTTCTCCTTGCGAAAAAGCCAATTTGCTTGCTAGGGAATTTCAAAAGGTGTTCACGAAAGTTGATGACCAGGGCAAAGACCTGTTAACGGGTAGGGATGATGCGCGAACAGAGTTTCCTGAGATGAGTCCTTCGTTGTGGTTTCACAGAGAAGAAATACCTAAGATCATCGCGGAATGGCCAAACAGTTACTCAGCGTCGCCGGATCATATACCACTTACTTTTATCAAAAACGTAGTTGACTACATAGGATTTCCTTTGGAATATATCTTCAATGGGAGCTACATGAGAGCAGAAGTCCCTAAGAGATGGAAACACGCTTTTGTCACCCCGATTCCCAAGAAACCTCCTCTTGGCAATCCAACAAACTACAGACCAGTTAGCATAACGTCCGTATTCGCGAGAGCATTTGAAAAAATCGTCGGCAGACATATTCTAAAGCATCTGGAAGAGAAGAAGGTTATCTCCTGTAATCAGTTTGGATTCCTAAAAGGAAGATCTATCGAGACCGCCACTCTCACAGCACTGAATGATTGGACAAAAGCTGTAGAGGAAAAGAAGCGTACAGATGTTATATATTTCGACTTTTCTAAGGCCTTTGATAGAGTTCCATTGATAAAACTTCTGCAAAAACTGAAAATGGTGGGCGTTCATCACATGATAGTAGACTGGATACGAGATTTTCTCTCAGGAAGGACATACCAAGTTAAAGAAGAGGGACAGTATTCCAGTGTCTTCAAAACGTTCAGCGGTGTACCGCAAGGAGGGGTACTTTCTCCTTTGCTGTTTCTGATGTACACCTACGAACTGCCGCAATCAGTTTCAAGGTTCGGAGTCGTTTGCAAGATGTACGCCGACGACATTAAGATTTACAAGACCATTGAGAAGACAGATGATACCGTTTCTATTCAAGCGGCGGTGAACTATATAGATTCCTGGGCTGAAAGATGGGAACTACCTTTGGCAGCAGAAAAATCGCATTGTCTCATGATTGGACAGAATCGCGCCGGTGGCAACCCCTCATATAAACTGAGAGGTGTCACATTGCAGTCAGTAAATGAAGTTCGTGACCTAGGTTTCCTGATATCTAGGGATTTAACGTTTGACCTGCACTACAAATCATTGGTTAAAAAGGCTAACTATCGCATCTACAACCTTTTTAAGGCCTTGAGAAGCAGAGATTCTCATATTCTTCTTCGAGCATATAAGACATATGTAAGGCCCATCGTAGAGTGCGGAACCACCATTTTCAACCCTACAAAGAAAAAAGACATCAGACTTCTGGAGAGCGTTCAAAACAGCTTTACTCGTAAGCTTATGATGAGATGCTACGGCATCAGTTACTACCAAATACCAAATAGTGCTGAGAGAGCGAAAATGTTGTCTTTACCAAGTCTTCACAGTAGAAGGAAAATATTCGATCTCCTTAGGTTTTTCAAAATATTTACAGGAAAGGTTTCTATTAACCCACTCTGCTTTTTCGGTTCATCTTTGACAAGAAATAAAAGGGGCAAACTCAGACTCTATGTAGCGGTTGTAAAATCGCGAGCCAGAACAACTTTCTTCACCTACAGGAGTATAATGGAGTTCAACCTTGTTTTGAATGCAAATCAAGATGCCTTGGGTCTATCTCTGCGTGGTTTCAAGAATCTACTGTTGCGTTTGCAGTGAACCTCATCGGATCTTTGTTGTTTTTTTATTGTACTTTATTGTCACTCCTTGGATGTTGTTTTTAACAATCTACTTCTACGTGTGGCTACGGCCCATGTCTTGAATAAATAAATAAATAAATAAATAAATATGCAAAACTACTAGTTGAATTCCACTGAAAATCCTTTGCCGTTATTAACCTATGAGGGATACTTTTGTGAATGAGGGCTAGCACACCTCCACCCACCCTTTCACCACTCCGATCACATCGATACACTGCATACGTTGAATCGTAACTGAGAACAGCGTTGTGGATGGTGTGTGGTTTGCACCAGCTCTCAGTTATGAAAACACCACCTGGTAAGTGTTGTAGAAGAAAGTTTAGATCTGGCAATTTGTTCATAATTGACCTGGCATTAAAAATGAAAAAATTACGAGCTCTAGATTGTGGTGAAAACTGGGTTTGATTACAAGAGACAAGGTGAGTCGTATTAGCAGTTCGTTTGTCCTAGTACACAGTTTGTGAGGAAGAGGAAAGCGTGGACGAGGCAGGTAGAGAAGTTGGTAAGCGATTAGTAAAATGTTTAATTTGGTTGCTCACTTCGACGCTGCGGTAGTTCACGCGGATTGCTTAATTTGTGGATTGCCAAATCTCTTACAACATACAACAGCTTACCTTCTTAGCTGTTCATAATACCTGCTTTACTGCGTAGTGTGCTGTCATAGTCCAGCTCTTCCCTTGTGTAATCCGTTCTGGCGTAGGAGTGAACGAACTCCTTTGTGAGGGATTGCCTTCCCGTCTTCATGTGTTCCAGCATTTTGTCTTGCAATTCCTGGCTACCTAGGTAGATTTTAACTATACGAGGTCGCGAGTTGTTCGCTTTTCGAATCTTCGGATGCTTATGGAAGGAAGGAAATCTTGCCACTATTAAATTCGTCCAAAAGCTGCTCATCACCAGAGGTTTCAATGACCTCCTTGATGGCTTCTTTGTCAAAAGCATGGGTTGCATGTTCGTTAGCTTGTTCACCAATGCCAACCCAAGTTATGCGACATGCTTTTGCGTCGACAATTTTCGCATCAGACCTAAACATAACTAGAGTGCTGTAAATAGCAGCTCTTGGGTCCGAGGTTTTCTGCGAATCCGAAGCAAGTTTCTCTTCCATGGCATCCAGCCTCTTATTATTGCGAACTGCGATTCCTGCATCTTCATAAAAAGGTCGAAAACCTTGTCAAACCGTTCTATGTGTTCATCCCAACGCTTAAGCAGCGGCATTAACCATGAAGATGTATCGTCAGAAGATGCCTTTTTTGGTGCCATATTGAAAATCTACAAGGAAGAAGAACGAAAATCAGCAGAGAGTGAAGCAAGCAAACCGACCGCGATGAGTCTATTGGGCGTTAATGATGACTCTACTGGGCGTTAATGATGAGTCTACTGGGCGGGAATGATGAGTCTGCTGGGCGGGAAATGAGCTATTTTGTAATTTCCTTCAAACTACACAATTCATAAAGGTACGCTTCGCACGCCTGAATATGTTTTTTTATGCTGCAGTATTGCATGTGATCGCCAATTGGTGACGTTTTTGGATTGATGCGCAGCTTCACCATTCAGATGTACATTCTGGAGATTTTGCTGTCGGTAGGGTGGGCTATCAGAAAGATTCACTACTAAAATGAAGGAGGAGAGAAATAGAAGCACCACAGAGTATGAGGTATCAAAACTGCACCCTTAAACAACGATTGCTTATGTGGCAACTGCATACGCGTCTCAATTTTGTTGCAGAATGGTTAAGCCATTGTTTTTTGTTTGCGACAACCTATTAAGCAGGTGATTTCAAGGTCTCCTTTTCTTTATCCTTTCCAAATTTCCTTTTATGTTTTCGCACTGGGATCTTCGACCGTATAATGAACTATTTATCATAAGCATCTCGAGAGGGTTATCACAATATTTCAAATACGTGCTTCTTATTAGACAGCTAACTACGTGACAACAGTAGAAGACCCTTCAGGCGATACGAAGCGAGTTAATCAATGTTCTATCATGTCGCTCAATACACAACCAAAAGAAGAGACAGCGAGGCTATAGAATTCATAAGAGACAGTGAGGCTGCTGCAACTATACTATGAATCCTAAACACGATAGGAAAATGGGGTAACATACTGCGGTGACAAAAACAGCACAGCATGGTACTATACAGCCCAAATGTTACAAAATTATATTCATTGGGTGAAGTAAAAGAAGCAGTGTGAGTTTTTAAAGTTAGCTATTTACTTTTATCATAAGCATATCGAGAGGGTACATAACAAGATTGATTTTCAAGACGCTTTAAACAATTATGGAATCAAAATATCTGAAAATCCCCCAGATCAATATGAGATCAGATTGCACAGCTTTTTTGTTGTTCGCACAAAAGATGCGACTAACCTCCCGTAGATGAAGAAACGGTGGAAGGGTGCACCTGATTCTGACCGATAACTCCCACGTGGCTTAAAGCTCCAGTTTCAAATAATTTTCTACCGAAGACATGATTTGCCGCACATCGAATCTAAAAAAATGTATTTTGTTCATGGTTAAACTTATAAACTATATGCCTTCGTCACAGTTTTCATATCGCTAAAGGTTATCACAGTTCCGTGTTAAAGAGAAGAGTTTCAGTAAGTATGGGATAGATTGCGGACTGGTGGAAATTAGTTTGTCACCGCCTAATGAAATTGTCGCCTTACAAGGAGAGGAGAAAAGGTGGTAGTCTGTGTCTGCCTACGGTGTGTTTTCCTAGAACTGAAGTTGATTGGAAGAATTCTATCCCTCCGGAGTCAGAATCAGTGGCAGTCATGCCTGGGAAAGAAAACATGTCCATTGGTTGGCTACCACTAGTCACTGCGTGAGCCAAATACGCATTTCAATTGTTTTACAGCACACCGTAAAAGCAGAATGCGAGGCGCATGCTAGAAAAGATTTGCCAACGCCGTTCTTTATCCTTTTACCTTCTATTTTCTATTGAAAATCGGTTCTATGAGAAGTCTCGAAAAGATATTTATTTCTAGCAGGTAGCGTTTCGTTGGGTCTTGTAGTGACAAACTACTCTTATATTGTTATATTATGTCTTTGTTAAATAATCAATTCCACTGTAGTTCAGGTCTCAGACTGCTTTGTTTTCGAGCGAAACTATCGTGGGATGAACCTACTCTTTCGGTCTGTACTGCAGTAGCAACTCAGCGAAACCAACACCAATCGACACATCACAAAATACAGTTTGTATATTCACCTCTTTGTTAAGAATAAGGTAGATTATTGAATTAATGCCACCATTCAGCACCAATATTCCTGGAGTGATTACGTATGCTTCTGGGATTTTAATACCAATGGCTGGATAGACGAAAAATGTCAGCCATGTCACTGTATAAGTAAGAAACATAAGCAGGAATTGTACACAGTATCTGCAAAGTATTTAAGAATTTACGTGGAACTGTAAAAATTTATCATTTTAATCTCCAGAGCAAAAACTACCGGGCTACACACCTTCACCTGACTTTGCACTTCGTGGGAAGAAAAATGCTCACCTTAACTCACGCTGTCCAACTTTATCGTTTAAAGATCCTGTCTTGATAATGTACGTAAATAACTGGAAAGAAAAGCGATTATCTTGAACCTTTGGAGGAACACTCTTATAGAAAATTCTAAACAACTTCGCGCACCATGTTGCAAGTCTATTTTGAAATACTTTTCTTATTTCAGGGATTATATAAAAGATATATATATTTGTACCATATTATACTGTGCTATACTATGTGATTATGGTTATATAGGCATGGTTACACCCTTTTAGCTGAAATTAAAAACGTCCAAAAAGGTTTCACATATCGCTGCTCTGGTCGATGTGGTCTATTGGGCCTTTCATATAAAGAACCGTCGTCTTGACCTAACGCCGATGCAGTAGAGTTCAGTGGGACGATAACGGACTTTACGCTATTATAAAAGCCGACAACAGACGAGATTGGTTTCACTAGGCTAGCCGAAAAGTGTCGAAACAATTTTTTAATAAGTCATAGTTTTCTAAATGCAAAATAGGAATCAACAGTATATTCACCATGAAGCGATACAATCTTCTTCCATCTGCTCGGCAATTCACTGTTTCCTTTCATCCAGAAGTGAGCGGAATGCGAATTTTTGAAGAAGTTGTCGACTGCCATTTTGGGATTATAATAGCTTTAAAAATTTTCCCTCTCAAATGGTGCTTCAGCGGTCCAAACAGATGGTTGTACAATGACGCAAGATCCGGCGAATACGGTGGAGGCTACCGGA
This sequence comes from Heligmosomoides polygyrus polygyrus, assembly GCA_947396885.1. NCBI lineage: Eukaryota > Metazoa > Nematoda > Chromadorea > Rhabditida > Heligmosomidae > Heligmosomoides > Heligmosomoides polygyrus. Next base: position 32,549,889 of record OX377205.1, on the reverse strand, counting down.
TGCCAGCTAATTTCGGCTACATTCTCATAGGTTGTCGATGCAATATGTGAGCGCGCGTTGCTGTGCAACAGGTGGACACTTGATCTCTTTCGCCTTTTTTCTCGCATTGCATCGGCCAATTTCTGAAGCTGCTCAAGGTTTATAGAAGGGGCCAGCAGCCAGCATCTCACGGTAGATTGGCCCTTTCGGGTCCCACCAAGCGCAAAGTAAACGTTTGCGTTGGTGTGGGTCTGGCTTCGGCAGGGCTGGTGGTTCTGCGTCGCGAGGGAGCCAGACGACCAGACGGCTATGACGTGTGTTTTTATCGTAGGCTAATCAGCTCTCATCTCCAGTCACTAGATCCTCAAGAAACTCCTTACGATGCGGCTGCACGAGGAGTGGCTGGCACATTCGCACTTGCTTACATGCCTCGGTCAGCCTACGAGGGATCCATCTTGTCAAAACTTTTCGAAAGCCGAGCTCGTTGAGATCCAGTTCGATGGTAAAGTGGGTGCAGCTGAGTGTTGTTGCCAGTTTTCGCGTAGTTTCTTCAGGATTGGATTTTATGGTAAGCTGCAATATTTTCTATATATATATATATATATATATATATATATATATATATATCCATCATCACCGGTAGCAGACGCTTAGCTACTGCCTTCCCCGTCTTAAAAGTACATATCTCCTGAATCAAGACGAGTGGACCAACAATGCCCTTTGGTTTGGCTTTCGGTTTGTGTGCTTGCGTTGGAGCCTCGGCACCATTCGTAGAAGATGACCACTCAAAGCTGTTGTTGAATTATGCTATTCGACATGTCACCAAAATGGCGCGCGCGGGCCATTATATACTCATACAGCGAATGAATCTGGAAAGGGGCCCCCATTCGATATAAGACTAGAAAAACTTACACTGCAGTCGACTGGCTATAAAAACTTCTTTCTTGTTCAAAGAGTTGCAGTATCGAATAATCTGCACCCCGGATTCCTGGACCCTGTACTTGATGGCCTCCACACCGACCCACGCCCGCGCACCATACCGCTGGGTTAGCGCGCTATGACGAGAGCACAGTATCCTTAGTGTAGCGACCTGCTGAGAATTTATTGAAATGGGATATGGTGTTTTTTCGTGGATTCTTTCTCCTTTCATTCCACTGATGTATGGCTTGTTCGTTCCTCCGCGGTCGATCGCTGGTGTTTGGAGTTCGGTGTTGGCTATGACAGTTTCTGTGACTGTCGCGGTAGGGCCATTGTAGAAAGCGTGGTTAGCAGTCGACAGAGGGGACGTGCGGCATCATACTTAACGGCCCCTTATATGAGACTGCAGAAGAATCAAAATCTGTGGCCGAAAAATGGAGCTGTACAGGTTAATGTTTGACGACCCCGACGATTGGTGTAGTGCTGTACAGTTATCATTCCATCTCAGGTGGGAGTGTAACCGCCAAGCTGTGTTCGATTGTTCTTCCAGGCACTCAGTGATACTTCCTTCTAGATCACACAAATTCGTCCAACATTTCTGTCGCTAAACATTGCAATACTATTGAAGGTTTCAGTTTTAGATGGTATGAATCGAATTTAGTTCGTGTCTTAAAAGTAACTTACGACTATATAAGAAAGACCACAAATAGTTGAAGTCACCACATCCAGCGGCAGATCGACGTAATACATTGATGGGTTAAAGGTTTCACCAGGAACTTCAAGATAGGAATAGGCAAAGACTCTTGGATCAGGTGTGATTCTAAAGAAAATACTAAGGAGTGCACTCATATACGTTCAATATGAAGGCTTCAATAAAGGTTTGCTAGAAACCGACCGGCAGCAGGGTGATAGTATTTGAGTGTACGTGAGCATCCCAAGAACAGATAAAAAGCAAAGAATAAATAGACACACAACTCGCTTACGTGTGAAGAACGTTCGAGTTGGAAAGCACACGACGACAAACCTTTGTAGAAGAAATTTTCACCAACTTCCAGAAGCAACATTTAATATTTATTTTTTGAGGAGCAGTCGCGCTCCAATTACATCCCAGAGCTCATAATTAGTGAAAGCCAAGACTTTTCTTTATGCGTATGAAAGCTTAGCAAACCAATACAGGACACTTTTTTATTTGTGGATTTTAATATGTATTTTATTTAAGTTTTAACTACCTCTGACATACCTGTTTGCAGCGAAAAGAATTTGAAGAACTGATCCAAGATACCATAGTCCAAGGAATGCAGCGGAAATTATTCCAACTCCCAACGAGTCTTGACCATCAAAAAACCAGGTCTGCAAGAGCATTTTTTAGTAGCGTTTCCGTGCGATATAACAGTGGAGTCAGCTCTCACCCTAGCCATCAATGAAGGACAGACATAGAAAACGTGAAGAAGAAGTTGGCAAATTTCAACGGCGATGTTCAAACCAGACAAAAGATAGACGGAGTTATCCTTTTTCGCGTATAGGCGACCTAAAAACTGCTTCTAGGTATGGTATGCACCATGCACGTAACTCATCACGAAAGCTGCTCAACGGCTTTTGTATCTCTGCATTGCATGAGAGTCTTTCTTGGGTTTGCATATGAAACACTATTCAAGGCTTCACATTCTTTTGCGAAGCCTGTATAAATTTCTTTAAAGCTAAATTTTAAAACTCTTTCTCTTCACTCTTTTTCTTCAAGGTTTAGTACTAGGCTAACTTCTTCAACTGTTACTCAAACGGCGTCAGCAACGTCATTCCTTCCTGTTCTCGTTATGTTTTTCATGGAGAACTCCGACCTACGCTTTGGTTGGTGCTTTGGTGTTCTCTAGACATCCCACAGAATCCAGCCGATAACACTCTCGTCCAGCGAATGCCTGCAAAACGTATTACGTGGACGGCCAACCTAATCTTCTGCGACTTGGCCCATGCGACAGCATCTGTAATCCTCCAACGTCGATGAAGCCGAGCACTCCGGAGACCTTTTCTGACTTGCGTGAATCGTGTCACTATGAGCATTGTCTTATCGACTCCACGCTGCGCGGTGCTGATCGCGTGTTCATCTTACTTCCGCCTAGCCCCGATATCTGAGGCGTATCTCCTTCACGACTTCTTTGACGCCCTTGAAAGATCCTCAACCCGTTCGCTTCCTCCAGCCGAGCTCCGGTGGCAAGTCGTTGGCCATGTTGACTTCGGATTTGACGTAGCGGAGCATTCACAGATACTCGCTCTGTTGAGTGAATGGAGAAGAATGGGGAATAGAAACCCGCCGGTGGTACGGTCAGGAGGTGCACCCGCACCCTGTTGGGGGGGGGGGGATCGTGCGATCTTCCTCTCATCCCCCTTGCTCACCCACCCCAACACCCTAGGCTACATCGAGAGTCTAACGGCTGCCTTACGAAACCTTTGACACGCAAAAAAAATTTCCGGTCCGCAGAACAGCGGTGTACCTCCTGACGCCACGCCCCCCAGCTGAGGGCGGGTGTACCTCCTGTCGTTTACATACATACACCAGCGATGTTGTCAAACGTCGTGCATGATCTCCCTGCCTTGCACCATCAGGTTATTAACGGGTGCTTCCGATGCAAGGACGCTGTAATCACAGGTCGTCATTCTAGCCCTTCTCGAATTGGGCAGCCTGGTTAGGCCACAAAATTTTAGCCTCCTAGGATGCAATCTGCACAGACGCACGCATTCTCTGCATGAAAGAATGATCATCCCACGCCTACACAAAAGTATGTAATGATCCGACCCCACAAAGCAGGTGCAAGGGGTCTATCCTCTGCGTTCCACATGCGCCTTTGGCAGTACAAGATAGGATTTATTCGTGATTCATTCAACTATTCGCCAAGACTTTATAAAGCGAAAGTTCCCGAAAGAAGCAACTTACTTTCGATTATACACACCATCACAAACAAGTTTAGTGATAGAACTATACAGGACTCGCTGAAGAGGAGAAATCCCAGCAAAACGCGTGTTACCTCGATCATCTGCAAATCAGTTCTGTAATGTTCATTCACCTTTCGACTTTTCGCGTTGTTCTCCACTTTCGAAAGTATGTTGGAGAGAGATGTGTTTCGCTATGGAATTTCAAGTTAACGTTGGTCTCATTGTGGAGAACTGCTTTCGGAAATCATAGCGAAAAGAAATCCCAGTAATCAAGTGTGACACGCTTCTTGGAGCGCATATAAGCTGGTGGGAACTGGAGGGACTCGAGGGTCACCCTCGCTTGCAATCCGCTCATGGCAGGGTGCCGCTCTGAGCAACCGAGCACTTCAATCAGTGTCACATGTGCTCTGAAAGACAGCACTGTAACAGAGGTATCCGAAGGTATCTGGAAATATTCTATGCTTTTGGTCACGATACTTCTCGAACCCTTCGGATCTTCATATTGTTAATTGCGAACCGTCAAGTATAGTATTTATTCACGTTTCAGCCTTAAGGTTCCAAGTCTATCGTTGTTTATATAACCCTGTGCTTATATAAACAAGACAACAGAGACCCCTGCACTTTATTTGCGGCCAATCCTTATCAACACAGGTACCTCCCTTACGCTGAAAATCCAGACTTCTCTCGAGCGTCAACTGTTCTGTAGTCCTCCTATATAAGCAAGGGGTAACGCAGTCGGAGGATTGTGGAGACCAAAAACAAATTTAAACTGCCTCAACTACATCCCGTAGAAGTAGAATGATTGGCGCTTCCCGAACAAGACTGACTAACGTCGCTTCTTACTTCTTTTTATCCTAATATATGGCTATGGCTAACGGCACAAACGGTCACGCAGTACGCGAACTTTGTCGTGTATGGGCGGCTCTCCCGTATCCCTGGCCTGGAACATGTGAGCAACCAGACCACCGTCATGGCTCAAACAAGTAAACCCACACCTCAGTCCTCCGCGCGCCGGAGGTGGTCTTCTACGACGTCGGTTAAATCCGCCTTCTGCGAGGGGCCATCTTATCTCGGAGTTAAACTATCAGAACGTCATTGGAATCGGACTACCGGAAACCCCTTCCCACCACGAAAGCTGCCTATTCGTCTGCAGTTATAACTGTCGCACGATCGCATCTGAGCAAGATCTTCGGACACTGCTTTACAGAAGCCGCAACATCAAATACGGCGTTATCTTCATGCAGAAAACGAGAGGCAAAACGGAAGACCAACCACAACGAGCTTCTCATTGCCGGAGCAAAGGTGGACAGAAAGAATATTGGCGGAGCTGGATTTTTCGTCAACTTGACAGTGCACCACCTAGTAGACTCTTACAAGATCATCAGTCCGCGAGTAGCTGTTCTGCGTCTGGAAACCAAAGATCAAGGAACCATCTCCATCATAAATGGATATCCCCCAACATCTACGGCCACAGACGAAGAAAAAGCGGAATTCTACACAAGCTATTCGAGTGGACTGCCAACGTCGAGAAGAGCTACTACAAAGTTGTTGTTGGGGACTTTAACGCTACCGTCGGTACGAACGATCACGACGAATGAAGGATAGGACCACATAGAACTTCCTTATGGAACAAAAACGGAGAGCGCCTGATAGATTTCCTATCTGCGTGCCGTCTCTTCCATGGAAAATCTATGTTCAAGAAGCCTTCAAACCGGCGATGGACCTGTGAAAGCCCAAATGGAGAAACGCGTTCGGAGATCGATCATGTTCTTACAAACAGACATTGGAGTTTGCTCGACGTCTCCGCGCTGCCTTGACTTGTCACCGACTCGGATCACCGTCTTGTCCGTGCGAAGCTGACTCAAGGCTCATTCTTCCTTCTCCGCAAGTTTTACCGAAAGCAGGATGGGTTCTTCGTGTAGCATCAGGTTTAATAAATTTTATGCAGTGCATGCCAACGATCTTACTTGACCATTTCGTACTCTGCTAGGGCTCTCTTAACAGTTTTCTTTTGAAGAACCACAGTAAGTATACTCGTGAAGCAATTAACAAATTCATGTATATGCTAGCGAAAAGGGTAAGAAAGAGATGAAGGCGATGTCCAATCTCCGTCAGTTATCATAATATATATGAACGCGCTAAACGCGGAGTCATACTATCGATCGGCGCAGAAATTAGTCATAAAATAGGGGGAAATCGGGGGAGTGGGGGTTGAAATTCGGAAGGAAAATAGGGAAAATGAGGACAAAATCACGGCACAAAAATTGCGAAAGCACCCAGACGTCTTCTCCCTGCCTGGGAGCCCTTGGGCAATCGGGTCGCTGAACACGAATATGAAGTGCGTTTTCGAAGCATCGATCGCCGTCAATCCATACTGATCAAACTATCAACTTTTTCTGGATGTCGTTCAGAAAGTTCAAAACTTTAGCCCTGATGTAGTCGAGGTCGCTCACCACGAATCTGATGTTCGTTTCTGTAGTATCGATCACCGTAAATCGATACTTATTAAATTACGGGGCGCGAAAATTGCGGGAAATACCCAAACGTCTTCTACGTACCAGGGGAAGACGTGCCAAAGACGTCGCTCAACGTGTTTGGGATTCAGAAGGCGTGCCGAAGACGTCGTCCGCTAATGGGGACCAGTACCAGTAATGGGGGAGCGTTCATTAAGGGAGGACCAGTAGTGAGGAACCAATAGATCGCCCTATCGTACTATACACTGCAGTACTGCGAGCCTTTTGTACTCCTAGGCTGTACAAGTAGAGCAGCTAGCTTGATGTGATTGTCCTTAGCTTAGTGATTGCAACGTCGCGCGAAGCCCGCAAGTGCGAGGCAGGCCGATAGGCGTGACGGAGCACTTGTTATACATGAGGTTAGTATAAAAACGGGCACTCGACATGCGGTCCATTGCATGAAGATTTCTTATAGTTCTACGAAAAAGGCATATCTTTGAAGGTGAAAGTCTGGCTCTAGCAGAAAATTTTCTTTACGCCTTGGATTCCTTTCGTTTAGTTTACAAATTTGCTACAATGTATGTATGTAATGTATAATACCGTTCACCAATCCTGAATATGCTCTACAAAATAGGAGAAAATTGAAAAACCCAAAACACAGTCAAACCTTACGCACATGTGTTGCACGTATGGCACTTGGTGCCTCAAAAATAAAATTCGAGTGGTCAATTGCAAAAAAGTAGTAAAAGAGTGAAAGCCCGTGGTGAATTCCATTCGGAGGAACTAGGAATGATAAAAGATGGACTATTGTTAATATAGGACAAGAAACTCTCTTTTAAATATCTGCGTTCCTTATGCATTTCCTTTGGAACACAGAGGAGAAAAAGCTTAACAATTGAAGTGTATGCCACTTGGGTGGCAAAAATACTCAGCGCAGTAGAATTCGATTCGATTAAAATTTGGTTAGCGGTCTGCGGCTGTTTAGTTGGCTGTAGTATGGAAAGGAGTTCTTTAAGACAAAAAGAATCATTCTGTGAAACGGGAAGATCTATTGACTTCGTAAATATCTTCCAAACACGAACTGTACCAAAGGATTCGCTGGTTTTCGCTGTTTACTGCCTGACCTGAATTCTTCGTCAAAACATTTTGCAGTTTTCCAAACCAATTACGGCACTGTGGAAGAGTGTGCGGCCGCAAAAGTCTACCTAGAGAGCTTTGTTAAAAAAAGTAAAAAGCTCAGGACAAATAAAAAAACACACAAAACTTTCAGCCATGCTATGACTCATAGCACTTTGCTTCATAGTATCTTTCTTTCCAGATGCTACATGAACTGAACATTGTAAGATTTTTTGTTTTGTTTTGGAATCCTAATGATTTATCTTATTCAGCAATTTCGCTGATGATAGATGGACCGTTGTTATTTGATGTGAAGATGAAGGTACAGTTACATAATAGCCATTTTTTCGGATTCGAACAAAATAAAGAAAAATATCTGGTTTTTTACCTATTAAAATACATCCAACCTAACTGCAGCTAAAAGAAGTTTTATTTAATGAAATTAACGAAATTACCGATTTTAACGCGAAAATATTTCGCTAAAAATGACCGTTAAAAATTTACCGGAAAACGTGTAATGCACACACCTGGTTCGGATGCCGCCTACTGCGAAGTGCCAAACAGTCTCAACATAACAGTCAGTCGCTGCGCAGATAACAATTTCAATAACGTGCATTGATGTAAGCTCGGATGCTTGATACAAGGTCATTTTCGAATGGAACGTTTTATAACTTTACAAGCTTTGCTCACTAGAGTTGTGGTTCTGATTTGTGGGTTTCAAAATGGTTATTCGATAGCCTACCCCAGATTTCCTTAGGAAACCGAAGCAACTAACAGTTTTCATGTTAATACGTTATGGTGCCACACGAATTTTAGATGGAATTTTTATTCAGCAGAATCTCTTACAGGGTCGGCTTCGACGATTATTATGAGATCTTCGCTGGTGATCTGATACCACGTAGACATTCGTGACTGCTGTGATTGAAGTTGAGTATGCGGTACCTTTCTCGCTAACGTTCCCGCCGGACACTTTAACGCTGCGTGTTAGCAATCGTCTATGTATCTATAGTATTAGGTTGTTCCATAAGTCCCGCCGTTTTTTTCAACGATTCACTGCAGATTTCGCCAGCGGTCTCTTGCATAGTGCTGCATAGCTTTCAAAAGAGAATGATTTGCTCTACCAGAAAGTGTATTGCATTTCTTTTTTTTATCGTGAATTTTGTCAATTTTTAGGTGGTTGAAGTAAAAAGTGAAAAAGTGAAAAAGTAGCCATTTGCGCACTTGTTCTCTCCGCTTAGGCTTGCAATTTTTGCACAGTTTTTTAAAGCATTTGGAAGAAAATGTTTTGTACTACAAGAATATGTGTTAGTGCTACTTGTCTTTTATTGATTTTTAGGCCATCAAATAGGGACATCCGAAGGAGAAGTGTTATTTTTGCCGACAGCTCCTGCTCTGTGGTTGGACTTTTTGGGTTGGTGTTATATGTCATTCGAAAGAAAATGTCTTGCTCTATGCAAATATCTGTCGCGTTTATTGATTTCTGATGAATATCAACAAAATGCCAAAAAGAGAAAAATCGTCTTCACCAACAACTCCTTCTCCTTCTTCAGTTGTTGATATTCGATAGAAGTCAGCGTGAGCCAACAAACGCGACACAAATTCTTACTGAGCAAGACATCCTCTTGCAAACGACATATAACACCAAGCAAAAAAGTACAACCACAGAACCGGAGTTTTGGCAAAAATTCGGACTGAAAAGTCGGAATTCCCAATTTGATGGCCTAAAAATCAATAAAGGACAAGTGAGAGAATAGGACCAACATATATTCTTGTAGCACAGAACATTTTCTTCCAAATGCTATAAAAAACTGCACAAAAAATACAAACCTAAGCGGAGAGAACAAGTGCGCAAATGGCTACTTTTTCACTTTTTCACTTTTCGCTTCAACGACCTAAAAATTGAAAAAATTCATGATGAAAAAAGGAATGCAATACATAATCTGACATAGCAAATCATTCTCTTTCGAAAGCTATGCAGTGCTATACAAGAGACCGCCGGCGAAATCTGCAGTGAATCGTTGAAAAAAACGGCGGGGACTTATGGGACAACCTAATATATTAACGGTAAGTGTTTAAGTACCGGCTGCTCAATCCTATCTATAAAGCCAACGGCGAGAAGAGGCACTAATCATTGACCAATAGCTAGCCCACCACTTACGAATAATACGAGCGTGACCGTTTAAAGACAGTTTAGTGCAAATATTTCTTGACAAGGGTCAAGTTGTGGAATATCGTGAATCGAAAGCTGTTTATGCTCTTAAAATGTATATCCAACAATTCAGATGAGGCTTGTTGTTGTGGACCTTTTATTAAGGGAGGTCCCATCAAATGGCTCTATCACACAGTTATCACCAAAGATGGGTTATGTAACAACTTAAGAAATTGTTCGTGGGATGAGAGATGGGAAGGAACGATGGCACGGAACCTTAGTTAACAACACTCACAATGCTATTAAGAAACCAGGACAACAGCTGATAGTCGATCTTATTTTATGTGTCCAGCGACGTGGACTACGTATCCTGCCTAAGTACGTTTGTTTTTACTATGCTGTAAAGCCGCGAAAAACTGCTTCATAGGTCTGATTGAGCAGCTAGTACTTGGCCGCTCGCCGTTAGTGTACTGTAGATACATAGATGTTGCTGTATTATAACATCTACACAGTCCGAAATTAATGAATATTTCAGGATATTGAACGAGCAATCTCAGTACATTAGGTTTACTCCGAAAACACCGAATAGCAGTTGGCTCGCTTATCCCAGCAAGCTCATTAAGCTGCCCGGCGAGAAGTTTTGCGTGAAGGGATTCCGCAAAACTAGCTCTGAGGACATTCACACCATGTCCGCTGAGAAACTTGGTGTCTTAAACAACATGTTCCTACTGCAGCAAGAATGTGCGTGGTACTTCAAGATTACCAATAATCATTGCGAGTATCTGCAGCCGTCTCGAATGGCTACGCGGTATCAGGTCATTAACGACGATCTCGCAATAACCGTCGAAGCCAACCCGCTTGTATAAGATGTCTCTCCTTCTCTCCTGTATCTCCAATACACACCTACTGCTGATATTCAAAGGGTTCTTGTTACTGAACACAATAGCAGAACGGTGTTGCCTTGGTGAACGTTCCAGAAGACAACATCAGGCGGCAGCTGGTTCGAAATCGACTCTATGGTAAGCAGCGCTGTTTTATATGTCCAAGCGGCAGTTTAGATAATTGCTTAAAGAGCAGATTGAGAGCTTGAGCAGTAATACTAAACGCATTTGGGAAGTGGGAAGAGCTTAGGCGGTATGCTGGCCAGTAAAATTCGACCATTGCTAAGCATACTCCTTTGGGAGCAGATTCGCTAATGATTATGGGGTGAAGTGTTCGATACGGGCCATGGAAATGATATCTCATTTCGAAAAAACATTAATCGCGTTCCGGATTTTCGCGGAAAAGCCAGTAATGCATAAGTGAAATAAGTGTCTAGCCGTGACAGTTCATAATTCTCACTTGGTCTCTTCTTGGTGATTGTAAAAGTAGGTCCGAAATGCTAGAGTGATTGAAACGCTTGGTGAGTTAGACCGCAAATTTAAGCCTTTACAACATGGTTAGGAGATTGAAGACGACGCAGCGTAGAAAAGTCGTGCCTTCCTGAGAAGAACGTTCATCTAGAAACCTAGGGCGGTTAATACAATATTAACCTTAACAATTTAAAATGCCATGGTTTCAAGAAGAAAAGTAAAAGAAATTGGGAGCTAACAGCTTTCAATTCTACTATGAGTGCTAAACAAATGTATGTTTGATATAAATAAGTTGAGTAACTAACTGCTAATTATTTGCTAAAGGACAGAAGTTCGCTAACTGGTCGCCAGTAGGGAGAAGCGAGAAGAAGTAAAGGCGGTTAAAACGGGGACAGGCTGCAAAAGGAGACCTGGTTAACCGTGAGGAAGGCTCTTATTGGATGCTATGCTATGCTAGCGATAAATTTTCAAAACAACACACAACGCAGATGTTTTATGCTTGAGCTTACTTGGATATCATTTCTGGAGAAAAGAAGCTAGGAACGAATAAGCCCCCAACCAATTGAATTCATTGTTTAAACATTCGATCTCTGTTATCTTCTGGCTCTATTGTATTCTTCCGCCTCGAAGGAAGACACGTTCAAAGCACTCTGTAGATTGCGTAAACGATATTGCATAAAAGTGCTAGCAGTTGAAATTTCTTCCAATGTGCAGCTCTATCGCAGAAACATGAATAAAATAAGACTTTATACTAGCTTCTTCGCACAGGCTGTCTCTAAAACGAAACATCTCCAAGTTTCAGCCTTTCCTTCGTCCTAGTAAACGTTACGGAACAATCATTGGGCAAGCTGTGCTTGTTATAAATCAACACTGGTTGGCCGAACGCTTAAGGGATAAAGGTAAATTTTGGCGTTGGACGACCCCGTTGTGGAACGAAGTACATGAGACATCATACTATAGCGTGATACCGTGAAGACAATTTGAACGCACATTGCGTATTTGGCTTCTACAATGCCAAGCGGTGGAATCTGATACACATGTCAGTGTTTTCTCCTTCACAAATAAGCATAGCACCAAACCTCGAATGAAAGGTTTGTTTTGCTTGAGTGGGACCCGTGACGAAAACCATGACTCGGAGAGAAATTGGAGCGGAGGTGCCTCCTCCGACTGGGCAACCATGAGCAACATCTCACAGTATGAATCGTTTCCGACGTCAATGCACCTTGATAAGGTTTTTTTTTTCACCAAGTGGCGAAAGCCATTCGGCAGGTCAGTGCAACAATATCAGCTGTAAATTGAAATGTTAGCAATCCTTAGTCTATAGAAACTAACCATGAGATAAGGTGGAAAACCGATGATGTTCGGTGCTATCAGGGTGCAATATCCCGTGATTCTTTTTAAATCCTAATCTAATTCTCTCAATGTAACATATTTGGACTACATAGATGCCCAATCGTGTTGCTACTGTGCGGTCATTAAAAAAAGTTGGTTGGAGGTATTTTTAGTGGGAAAAGCAGATAAACAATGAAGCGAGTAGAAAGGGGTGTATTGCAATCACTCTCAAGTTTCTCTCAATAACAAAAGCCTTGATTTCCCCTATGAATTCAGGAGTTCTTAAATGAAGGAAAAGCACCGCTCCGTAAACATTGTGTTACGTGAAGGTCTGTACTTAACCGCGTGGGCTGTACATTATGTCAATTGCTAATTCGACGTATTCTTCGTGGTGTTGACGAAGTTGTGCGACACGACCAACAGCTCAAACAAGACGTCAATTTAGTCGGGATTCAGAGTGATCATGACTCTTCGAATGCCGAGCTGGACATGATGACGTATACGGCCAACCGAGGATACAATCAGGGGAGCTGCTCCTTCTGGTAATTATGGATAATCATTTGTCTTTGGTGGCCAGTGTGAATAAAATTCAGCTGTACTTAATTGAAACACTCACATTGTACAATGTGCGACTAAACCCGAAGTATGCTTCTTCAGCTCTGATTTGGATAACAGTCCTCCTTGAGAAAGATGCAGTGGAAAATCTTCACACTACCCATTGCTTGCCTGAGTGGTTCCCTGTCGATTTGCTAGAGTTCGGAGCATCAGATTGTAGTGATATTTCCAAATCTTAATTGTCTGAATGTCACTACTGACATTCCTATTTCGCTTTCCAGCAACTGTTACCTGTATCAGCTGTAGTCGCACCGATCATCGAATCGGGAGCCAGCAGTGTCTCTACTCGTACCTGTTGCGTGCCAGTGTGTTCTAATGGACCCTCCTCGCTGGAGGAACATGAACAACGTCATATACTTCGTCTACAGCTTTCACGAGGAAGTTCGACCAACGCGTTGGAGGGCGTGCTGGTGTTTTCTTGACATCCCGCGGAATCCAGTCGGTGACGGCTCTGTCTGCGAAGCGCATTACGTGGTCGGCCAACCTAATTTTCGACGAATTGGCCCATGCGTCAATGTCTCTGATCTTTGAACGAAGCTCGGAACTCCGGAGGCCTTCTCTCACTAGGGCAGGGAGAGGAGTGGAGTCGCATAGGTGGACACGGAGTCGGACGTTTTCCCTCTTATTTATGTACGAATTCTTCGACCCTCTTGAATCTCCCTAAGCCGCTCGTTTCTCCGTGCCCATCGGCGCTAAGTCGTTGGCCATGTTGACTTCGCGACTCAGATACACGTAGTTGGAGCACACGGAGATGGTCGTTCTGTTTAGCGAGAATGGCGCATCAGAACCTCGTCCGTTCCTCATGAACGTCGTTTTTGTAAGATACAGCGGCAGTCAACGCTCCCACATACACGATCGAAGCATCCGCTCCGCCTGACTGCTCGGTGTTATGAGCACGACATCGTCAGCAAGGCGGATCCTCGATTGAGAGCCTACACGCTTTCCATACAAGAGAAAACGTTTGATTACTAAGCCTTTAATACATACACTATGCAGCACAGCGAGAAATTCAGTCAGGATCGACAGGCTAGTAATACTTTTTGCTTTGCTGCTGAATCTATTCACTAATAAAGGAATAAGGACATAGGTACACGATTTTTTATAATGGAGATATTTTGTAGGCGTGCCGTTTTGTGAATCGTCAGCCTTATTCTTAACTGAAGGTTGCTTTCATCTTATTTCCTCACTTTTGTTTCGACAGATTATGGTCACTTTTCAATCTTCTGGAGCATTCTGGTGGAGATCATTGGAAAAGAGTGGCCTTTTTTACTCCAAACCATGCGCATTTCAAGAAAGTAAAGGCAAGATTCACATATATCACTTGCCGTACGTTGTTGGACTATTTACTCAAGCATGTGCCAGCAATGTCTTCGCTTATTATTTCTTCTGCCGTAGCGGACCAGAAGACTTTCCCGCTCTGAGGTCACGAAGCTCCGATTTAAAAATTGTTTTGAGCCCAAGCTCATGTTTTTCAGAGTTTCGGTAGTGCCCAAGTGCCGTACTGTCAGTCGCATTCCGTCCACCATCAACCTTCTTGATGGAGGTGTTGTAATTGTAGTCCACTTTGATAAGAACATAGTATCGTTTTACTTTCACTGCTTCGTTCTCTTAGTAAAGGAGAAAACCCGCTCCATTTGAAATAGGTAAACCCTAGATTCACAATCAAAGACAAAGGAGAGAGCCACGAAGTATCAAGGGCCTCTCAATAACTGGTGTGTCATCTGGCATGGAGACCAGCTTCAGATGATTATCTAAAATGCCGTGCTCCTCAGATCTGTTTCTACATCGCTAATGTACTCAATTGTTAGGATTTACTAATCAGCACATTATACGTGGAGCACCGAGTCTCTTACCATTCAGAGGGGAGATAAGTCGTCTAAGATTATTCTACAATGGGGTTGCGGATTATGCAGAGGCGATAAGCTCCTATATATCCACTTGTTGTTGATCAAAATTCAAGGAACTGCATATGAAAAGAAGTACTATCTTGCTATGGGTCGAATTGTATTCAAATTTCCTATTAGAGAATATCTACTGTAGCATAATATTGAATCACCATATCAAGGTTTCAGGAAGAGAGAAGTTGGGAACTTAGAGTCCTCTTTTCTGTCCGGTCGAAAGCAACCATTATGTTAGGTGTGTTATAATAGTGAAGCAGCGTTTCTGTACCTGCACTATCCCTCCAATGCAATTCGTGCAGCTTTAGTGAATAATATAAACAGCACGCTTCATCCTTCACCTGTACGAAGTAGACAGCAGACTCATGCGTTCAACAGTTCAGCACAAATGCCGTGTTTTTTTTATTTTTTATTTTCTAATTTTTATGCATGCCTATGCAGTTTCTATTTTCTTTTTTTATTATGAGCCCAGCTTCATCGCCTCCTTGTTCCTCTGCATTGCTCGGAAGCAAACAACAGTTTTAAAGGATGAACTTGAGTCGTGGAGTCGCACAGAGGAGACTTTTGCATGTTTTGCGACTGTTCTGCGACTGACTGAAGCATGCTTCACGCCAGATGCTGCTATTTTTCGCAGTTACGCACTGTAAGAAAAGCAGACAACTTGTCGTAACCCCTACGGATCACGATAGCCAGTCGCTGCTCGGCACAGTTCGCGGGGGATAAAAGCGGACGTATGGCTCTGAGGGGGCTCCGTCCTTTTCGCTAGCAGACTGTAGTTTCACCCAAGCAGTCTTGTCGCGCTCCCTGCCATTGGTTGCCGAG
The DNA here is from genome assembly GCA_947396885.1 of Heligmosomoides polygyrus polygyrus. Taxonomy (NCBI): domain Eukaryota; kingdom Metazoa; phylum Nematoda; class Chromadorea; order Rhabditida; family Heligmosomidae; genus Heligmosomoides; species Heligmosomoides polygyrus. Next base: position 32,534,330 of record OX377205.1, on the reverse strand, counting down.
TCTCCGCCCGTTTCCTAAGCCCACGGTGTCGGAAGACTCCAACTGGTCTCTCCGTTGGCAGACCCACTAGGAGAAGATACGGGAGGAAAAGGGAGAAGGTAATGGTAAAGGAAATGGGTAAGAAAGGAAAAAGGAACGGATCTTAAGGAACAGGTCGATTTAGGGCATTGCTCGATTGTAGTAAGTTGCGTAGATTGAATGTATTGTGTGTTTAAGTGAAATAAATCTTATTGGTCTTGAGAGTAGGCGAGACATTCACGACGTCCTAATGGCATATAAGATCTTGAGAGGTTTAGTGCAGTTGAATCCCAATGACTTCTTTGTTGTAACTAATTCCTCGGTCACTCGTGGTGGCTCTATTAAACTTAGACGTTCATTTGCTAGGACATGTACCAGGTCTCGGTTCTTCCGCAACAGAGTCCTACCCGCCTTCAATTGGTTGGTCGCCAGGGGTCTTCTTAGCATGAAACCAGCTACGGCAAAAAGATATTCCAGCGCTGTCCTGGCTAGCTCTAGTTCGGATCTGGGAAGGAAGTGACAGTTCTTCTGTGTTTGGTTCTCTCTTTTGTTCTACTTCATGTCTAGTTCTCTCTTCTCTTTTTTTGGTTCCTGTTTGGCTCGTTTTAGAATGTTACATTTTAGGATTTTATAACCTTTGAATGGCTTGTTACACTGGTACGTTTTATGTTTCAATGGTCCTGCATTATTTAAACACACGGTGGCAACACTCGTGTCCAAATAAAGTATAATATATATGTAAAATAAAATGTGTATTTGGTTTTTAATATAGGGAAAGATCAATAAGGAACCGCCAAAACTCTATGGAACCGTGATGCAGTTCCAAAACAACTAGTTGAACAGCTGAAAGAATAAAAATTCACGAAGAATTCTGATTTTAAAAGTGTTCAGATTGACGTTTTCACTGGGACAACTTGCTTAATTCTGCATACGAGAACACGATTCGGTACGAGTGGGTACCATCTTGGTTAGAGGAATATAGACATTAACTCTTCTTCTGCGGAATCTTAATTGAACTGTACTAAATCTGGTGGCGTTTGAATTTTCATTGATTTTCATTTCACTAATGTGGGGTGCCCAGAAGGTATAAATTATTTTTAGCAACAGCTTCTACAGTTTGGTTAATTATTTTGACAGTATTATATGTCGACCCAAAACGAATGTTTCTCTCTATAAAGCAAGAAAGCGTCGACGAGGAGAAACCTACGCATGACAGACTACAGTGAGAGACGGAAATGTACAGGACTACATACGGCTTGTATTCGGACTCCAAGTGCAAACGCGGAGAAGATCAAGGAGCTAAACAGACGGAATAGCGACCTGCTTACGGAGATTGCTCGTTAAAACTTTTTGTAGGTGGTGTTGTGTCGTTGTAATTTTCTAGAATTTCTCATCTTATTTTCGATCGTTTTCTTACGCGTGTGCTGATTTTGTAACCCAGCTTGAATAAATAAAGGCATGATTTCCGTTACTTGGTTTACCCTTTTTTAGCAAGTTTTAACGGAATGTTAAAAATAGAAAATGACCGTTAAAATGGTAAAAATAATTCGTACCTGCTGGGCACTTAACTTTAATGCCCCGAAAATTAACGAAAATCAAAAAGAACCAAAAAACCAAACACACTTCTTGTAGAGCATATCATCCTCCTTCTTGAGTTTTTTTTTCGTTTAACATGCATAACGTTGTGCAAAACACACAAATGTTTGTAGAGGAGAGGAGCTATCATTTTTCTTCCTTTTTTGCTTCTAAAAATTGACAATTATCGAAACGGAAAAAAATCAATGAGAGAAGTTGACTGATAGAGCAGATTATTCACTTTCAATGGTGTTAAAGATCATGCAAAAACCCTCGCGCGAATAAATTGCTGAATAATGTCGAGGACTTTGTTTCCAACCTAGTAAGACACCTATTCGCACGAGCGCATGCACTGTCCTCCCCTAATTACCGGGAGTGAACATTAGCCAATTCACAGCAGCGTAAAGGGGCTACATTTTCTGAGATTGGCGTGACGTGGGAAAATAAATGAACTGAAACACAAGGAAAAGCGAGCAACTGAAAGCTCTGCAAACAGCACTTCGGTTTAATGAAAAAATGTTTTGTTAACTTATATAATAAATAGTAAATAATAGTGTTATAATGAAAACGGTTTGTCTGAAGGGAGGTGGCGAAACAAACCATTGAGGTTTGATATTAAAGGATAACGGATAAAGGATAAAGGACGGCGTTACTCAATCCCTTCTGGGATGCGCCAGCGCATTCTGCTTCTACGGGATGTCGTGAAAGCGACATGAATGCGTATTTGGCCATACAATGACTTGCGGTGGCCAGCCGATGAACAAGTCAGCGCTTTATCCTTCCCAGACAAGTCTGGTACCAATTCATCGACCCCGGAGGGATGGAAGGCTTGGTTGGCCTGGGCGGGAAATCCGAACCAGAGACTTGGTATCGGGTGCACGCTACAGTCGCGCCTCCTCCGACTGCGCTACACGCGCCCAAGGTTTGATATTATTTCTCCATAAATCTCAAGCATATTATAATAATGCGCCTTGGCCTCAGCTCACCCTCGATCTAACTAGCTGGAAGCGCAGTCTCACTTGTCGCAGTGGATTTTTAGAAACTTATCGTCGACGATGGCTGGTACGCAATTGGATGATACACCGGCTGTCGCGTGCACTTATCACCAGATTCTTGGATCGAGTTTAGTCCAACCAGCCTTCATCCCGACGGAGTCGATGAGATGGCTCCATACCTTTTTGGGAACGACGAAACACTTATTGCTGGCTGTCGCAAATCATTGTAGGCCAAATATTCATTCAAGCTTCTTCTATACATCACATTGAAGTAGACTGCGAGACGTGGACAAGAACTATTAGTGCGTCTCTTTACTCTTCATCCTTTACACGTGCTGCGACACGTTGTGTCTCTCGCACTTGTTTCGAGGAATGATTGCGTACTGGGTCTCACATGACGTACCAACTATCAAAAATCTTATTCGCTGATGCACCAATCAGATGTATACTCTGAAGAATTTGATGTAGGGCCATCAGCAAAAATCCGGACTACAACGAAGGAACAGAAAAAACAGGAGCATTACATGTTATGAGATGTCTAGATTGCGCTATGCACGCTCCTAAACGGTCCATATGTAGCATATTTACTGGTCCCAATTTTATGAGAAACTGAAAAACATTGTTTTTCATTTGCAATACTCAGTCAGACAATCATTGTTTAATTCTCATTATTCTTCTCCTTTACTGATCTACTCTTATGTTGTAGATCTGGGTTTATCGAAATTGAAATGAATGAAATTTGTCACAAACACAGGAAAACGTCGTAACCTTACAAATATGTTTCACTAAACAGCTAACGGCGTGTGTCAACATTGGTGGCTTTACATTCAGACGAAACGAAAAGAGGCGGTCAAGGTTTTATCATGTCACTCACATACAACTGTCACAATTCACGAGGGGGCTATCGATTGCTAGGTCGCATTGCGCCGGCTTTGCACAGATCCAAAATAGTATTACAGATAGAGTAAAATAAATTGCAGGAATAGAAACAGTGTTACCACTTCTTGGAACTATGGAGCCGAAACGTTACGAATGAATTGGATAACAAAACTTTATTATGCAGCAAAAACCGAGTGAGTTTTAAAGTTTACCATTGGCTAGTTGCTTTGTTAACCAGCTCAATTTTTGAAAGGCTTCAGACAATACTAAAAGCAGACATACTAGAAGCAGACAATACTAGAGGCAAAATAGCTTAGGATTCTTCATACATCAAAAAGAACTAGGATCGCGAGGCTGTTCTATTGCTCGCAGAGAAGTCTTGGCTAACCTCCCATAGTCGAAAAGACATTGAGCGAGGATGGCTGGACTTGATTGTGACTGGTTGTTCCTGCATGACTCGAACCTCCGGTTTCAAAAAATCTTTTTCCGAGGACGTGATTTGCTGCACATCGAATCTGAAGAAGGTTTATTTTATTCATGATTAATCTCGTAGACGTGATCTGTGACTCCGGTAGCAGTTTTCCCATCACATACAGACACGGAGTTTCCGCGATAAAAAAAGTTTCGGCAGTTGTGGAATTCATTAGAAAAAGGCAGGGGTTTGCTTGGCATGTGAACATGTGCTCAGCGAGATTGTAAAAACCAAGAACAGCAAGAAAGGTAGCAAGAAAAATCGTACTGCGTCATCGCAACTGGGCTTGCCTTGAACTGAAGGTCATGGAAAGTCGATTTCGGAGCGTTTGAATGCATATTTGAAAAGACAATGCATAACAAAAGAAAATAAGGAAGAGTGCAGAAGTCTAATCTATTGTGGGGTGGACTTTTTAGTGCATCCGACTCCAGATCCTAAATCGTGTTTCCCACCCAGGCCACCTAAGCATTCCATCCTTTCTGAGTTGAAGAATTAGTGCCGGATTTATTTGGGAGGGACAACACGCAGATGTTTTCAACGGCTGACAACCGCGATTCATCGTGTATACCAAAAACGCACAGCAAGTGATCCGAGGACACTCTGTTGAAGTAGAACGCATGGCGCATCTTAAAAGGGGTTGACTAACATTGCCCTTTGGTTTTGCCTTTTATCATTCATGAAAGATCAGGGAAACGATTTTTATTTCTAGTCGGTAGCGTTTGGGTAGGTTCTGTAATAGCAAATCTACCAAGCAGATCAGGAATGGCTTCTTGAATTTATCCATCCACACTTCCTAACTTGAGGTAAAGGAGGTCTTCAAATGAAGGACATAATACAAGAAAGATGTAGAGTCATAATAACCCTTAAAGCTAATCCCAGAATTGGGAGCTGACTTCGTGTCTTTTCTTAAATTTGTCATCTAAAACGAAATGTTACTCAAGAGCAGCTTAGTGCAATGACACACGATAAGTTTGTAATGTTACATGGTGGCGATGCCGTTCCTCTACGTGGTGCCACTGGAAACTGGTCGCTTTTGCGAGCTGAGCTAAACATGTACATTCGAGTATAGGTGATAGTCCCTTGTGACAGACCGGCCTATAGTGTTGACCGCCCGCGGGAGCCGACGTGCACTCACAATGCCTGGTGAGTGTGGGAGAGGGTCCCTGATGCGAGGAAGGCATACGGACAACTGAGGTAGCCCGAAAGTCCCGCAACGAAAGCACTACCAGCGTAGTTATGCTGAATGTGCCTACGTTGGCGGGCCGCTTGTGCGAGTTGGCAGAAGCACTTGGGCGAAGACGAGTCGACTTATGTGCGGTACACGAAGTGCTGTTGTAGAGGCATAGGCCGAGGCTTCAATGCCATTCTGTTCGGCAGTTGCTGGCCCACCAGCTGCGTTGGTGTAATCGTCTCTGGTTCCTTTCCTAGGCGCGATTACAAGCGTGGAACGTTTTGATGACCGCTTGATGGTAGTTGTGGTCGCTGCTGAACAGCGTATGTTTCATTTCTTCTCTGCGCACGGTTTTGGTCCCTGCTTGATGAAAAGATAGCAGAGGTACCGTCAGAATACGCTCTCGTTATCGTAGGTAACCTCAACGGTCATGCTGTGACTGCGACAGATGGTTACAGCTGCCACGGCGGTCTTGGATATGAGGCACGTACCGCTGATGGTGAGCGAATCCTTGAGTATGCGGACTCGCATAACCTCATCATTGCGAACACCGTATTTCAAAAGCGTGACTCAATCTTGTGCCTTTCTATAGTGGGAATACCAAGATACAGATCGAATTGGTGGTCTCCACACAGCACCGCTGATTTGCGCTCTTTGTTTCCCACCGAGCTGAATCAAGTTAGGCATTGTAGCCCACCGAAAAAGGCAGCAGCTTTTATCTCTCGTATTCGGATACCAACGGTGATAGCCGTCGATGACACATAGAAATATGCTACCAATACGATATTACAATAGCAAAATGGAGAGGCAGCCATGGCCGTAGACTAACGACGTTAGACAAAAAGTTTGAGAGAAGAAGACACTATATCTCGAGTTCCTGCGCGACAATGCAAACTACAACTGGCGTATATAGGAGGCGAGGAAAGCGACTAAGAAGGCTGTAGCCGTTGCAAGAGCCGCTCGCTATGATAACCTCAACGAGAAGCTCGAGACGCGCGATGGTGAACTACATCTTCACCGACTTGCCGATGCATGCCATTGTCAGACCGAGACATCGAGAAATTCTTGAGCAACAGTGATGAGAACGATTATCTAGTTACGAACCGTAAGAGGGGTATGAAACGATGCATGACTGCTTCGAGAGAATTTTGACAGCAGAATGTGCTCATCCGCCTATCACTTGCGTCCCTCCTACGCACGGTCCTGTGAAGAAGATCACTGTGCAGGAGACGGAAGCGGCATTGAAGAAGATGAGGCCAGAAGAAGCAACGGGCCCCGACGACATAGCGGCCGACCTATGGACGTTGAGGTGCTGATCCTGCTGAGTGGCTAACAATGTTTTTCAACAAGATTGTTCCGGAAAAGCAGGTATCTGGTATTTGGCAAGAAAGCACTACGATCCCGATCTGGAAGAAGAAAGGCAGTCATGGGGACTGTACGAATTACCGTCCAATTCGATTGCTCCCGCACAGCATTCAAATCTTAGAGCGGATCGTGGTTGTACGCATTCACGAAATCTTTCAGCTTTCCATCAACCAATGTGGCTTCGTAGTGTGTTGTGACACCATCAATGTCATACATACTGCTTGTCCTTTGGTAGAGAAACATCGCGAAAAGCGGAAACCGCTGCACCTAGCTTTTCTCGACTTAGAAAAAACATTTGATCGGTCGCCGCGTGAGGTCATATGGTACGCCTTACGACAGCACGGTGTTCCCGAAGAGCTTATCGAGTGGGTGCGCATACTATACTCTTGCCCAAAGAGTAGACTGCGAACTCCAGCGGGCACAACGGTGAAGTTTCCTATCTCGTCTGGTGTTCCCCAATAGTCGAATGATCTAACCTATATGAGATATCACCTCCTATCACCATCACCATCACCACTTATATTGATGCTCTGCTCTTTCCCGGCTCCTTTTCGTTGTCGTAGTGTGTGCCATATCGAAAGGCTTTCGGAAGCCTACTCCATAGACGCTGCTCTATGCAGATGACGTAATGCTTGCAAGCGAAGAGAAGACCGTACTCGAGCGACAAGCGCAAGCTTGGTGCGACCGCTTGGGGTGTTCGGGTTCTAACTAAATGTCAAAAAATCTGAGTACTTGACGACAGACGAGGCCGAGTCCATTGAGATCAATGGCACTGCGCTGGTATGAGCGACACACTTCAAGTACCTCGGTTCTGTAATCGCGTCTGATGGTAGTCTGGCGTTCGAGGTTAACTCACGCGTGAGTGTTGTCCGGCGCTCGATGACAGGCGTTTCATGCGACAGGAAGAAGGCCTAAACGCCTTAGATCCGAAGATCTATAAAACCGTCGCCCGACCGTAGCGTTGTACGGTGCTGAGGGCTGGCCTGCAACGAAGAAGGTTGAGACTCGCCTCAACGTAATGGGAACACAAATTCTGCGCTGGGGACCATATTCGAAACGATGCAATACGTCAGAGGTTTGGTGTTGCTCCACCTGCTGACAACTTACATGAACCTTGCCTTCGGTAGTATGGCAATGTTCTTCGCGTTATTAGTAACACTGTTGGGAAAACTGGCCTGAAAGGCGGCCGAATCAGGGCTGGCTTGATACGTCGCATGTGGACCTGAAGGTTGCTCGTATCCTCCCCGATCAAGCGTTTGGTAGCGAAAAGTGGAGTCACCAGAAGCAGAGCAGCGGACCCTGCCTAGGAGCGGGACCACGCCAAAGAAGAAGAAGTTTGTTATGTTAAACATTATTAAATTATGTTAAATGGGCATTTCAGCCGAACTTGAGTCGCGCTCTACTTTGTTTTGGAATGAGACTTAAGTTAACCTCCTGACCCGCATTGCAAATCTTGTAAGCGTCCATGTAGAAAGCCTTTAAATATACCTCCTTGTTAAGAATAAGATAGATGATTGAATTAATGCCACCATTGAGCACTACAATTCCTGGAGTAATTACGTACGCTTCGGGCGCTTCAATACCAATGGCTGGATAGACAAAAAATGTCAACCATGCTACAGTATAGGTGAGAAACATAAGCAGGAATTGTACGCAGTATCTGAAAAATCTTTAGAAAATCATATGAAACTGTAAAATGTAACATTTCAATCTCAGAGCTTCAGGTTTCAAAAAACCTCGACCTTGGACAGAGAAAAACTCACCTTAACTCACGACGTCCTGCTTTATCGCTCAAAGATCCTGCTTTGATAACGTACATGAATAGCTGAAAAAAAATGATTTCCGCAGTATTCGCTGGGGATGCACTCTTAACAACTCATACAAGAGGTTTCACACTTTTTCACACCTACATGATTTTTTTTTTGCCTTTTAGACGAGTTTGGCATTATAGCGCAACACTAGTACTGGGGTGGACAACCACTAGGAGAGCGAAATAATATGTTCTACCCTAGAAGTAAGCAGACCTTGCAGCGTCTCCGGGCAATGATTAACCAAAGCAGCCAAATGACGAGGTGCGAGCGCCAGACGGCACATCGAGGGAGTATATTCACCTTAGTCGATGTGGCGGCGGTTCCGTACTTTCCACACTCCTTTTCATTGTCGTAGTGGACACCATGTCACGAGACCTTCAGCAGCATACCGCTTGGATACTGCTAATGAAATAGCTTAATACTTGTCAGTGAAGATAAAAACGACCTTTGTTTCAAATGCAGGCTTGGTGGTACCGCTCGGCGTCGTACTCAAGGTAAAAGTCAAAAGCTCCGACTACTCAATGACTGATTTGAGGAATGGGCCTATTAGGCTCGATGGCACCGCTCTCGTGCGAGCGATTGTGTCTAAACTTCCAATTATTTTAGGTATGCAATTGCATTCTATTCTCCCTGCGCTAGCGGACGCCTCACAGACCTTTGCCAAACGAAAGCTAGCGAGGAATCAGGAGAACGGTGCTCGAGGAGACACGATTCACGCAAGTGAGACAAAGCCTACGGAGTCCCGAACTTCTCGACGTTCGAAAAATAGAGACGGTGTTCCAGCGACCACATATTCGTTAGCACCCGCTAAAGGAGAACATCCACCGACTGGATTCGAAAGGCTGCAACCTTGGGATTGAAAACCTGTACTGGCTCATTGAGAACCAGGCAGCAGGCATAAAATATTAAGTTGGTCCATAATTTCCCGCCGTTTTTTCAACTATTCATTGCGGATTTCGCCGGCAGTCTCTTGCATAGCGCTATGCGGCTTTCGAAAGAGAATGATTTGCTCTATCAGAATTTGTATTGCGTTTCTTTCCTCATCCTAAATTTTGTCAATTTTTAGATAGTTAAAGTGGAAAGTGAAAAGTGGCCATCGCCAACAGTTCCTTTTCTCCGTTTAGGATTAGAATTTTTTGTGCAGCTTTTCATAGCTTTTGAAAGAAAATGTGTTGTACTACAAGAATATATGTTGGTCCTACTTGCTCATTTGTTCTTCATTGATTTTTAGGTCATCAAATTGGAACGTCCGAAGGAGAAGATTTATTTTTATCGACAGCTCCTGCTCTGTGGTAGGACTTTTTTGCTTGGTGAGCATGATATGTCGTTTGGAAAAGAATATCTTGCTCTATGAGAATTTGTGTTCCGTTTATTGACTCACCAGCCGTCAGAGCGGTCTCTCGGCCGCACTGACGGCTTCTTAACGGCTTCGCTGTGTTAACAACTTATCATCATCAATTGTAGCTGTGTAACCTGTGCCATGGTTTTCTCAGGAAGAACATCTTAACTACGTTGATTGGGGCAAGATAGAAAAAATCGAAAAAATGAACGACATGCACAAAAAAAAACGATTATTTGACCAATATCGATTGATGGCAATCGATACTTTAAAAACAAACTTCAGTTCGTGTTCAGCGACCTCGGCTACCCGAAGGGCTGATTTCGGGCCGCTGTTGATCGCCATCAATTGTCGGGGTATCCCTTCTACGGCCTTCCCTACTCCAGTTGTGACGGAAACACACACACACACACACACACACACACACACACACACACACACACACACACACACACACACACACACACACACACACACACACACACACACACACACACACACACACACACACACACATACATACACACATACATACATACACACACATACACACACAAACACACGCACACACACACAAACACACGCACACACACACACACATGACATGGAGTGCATGTCGACAAGGATGAGCTTTTCCGTCATCTTCTTCTCTTCGTGTGTCGCTTGCTGACCAGTGGCTGAGCCATTCTTCACGGTGCTTCATGTTGACATACATACATACAAACACCATTTTTCATCGCCAGTTACAATCTTTACAAAAGTCGTTGCACATGTAAGGAACCAGCGAGAAACGATTGCTGCAGGCTTGCATGCCCGTCATCATTCATCACACGGACACATTCAACGATTTTTGCACAGATTTGTAACTGGCGAGGCGACGAAAAATAGTGTTTGCACGGTCAACCAGGGTTCTAGTGCCTTAGCTCACTAGAACCCTGGTTGAAAGCAAAAAGAAGAAGGTGCTAAAAGTGCTCATCCTTGTCGACTTGGCACTGCTACACTTCGATGACCTGAAAATTAGCAAAAATTTAAATGACCGAAGAACAAATCGTATGTTCTGGTAGAACAAGACATGCACTTTCGAGTGTCACATCACTCTTCATATAAAACTGAGCAAGACAGACTGAACAAGGAGAAGGAGTTGTTGGAGAAGATAATTCTTCTTTTTTCTTGTCATTTTGTTGATATTCAACAGAAATCAGCATGAGCCAATAAGCGCGTTACAAATTTTCATAGAGCAAGACATTCTCTTGCGGATGGTATATAACACCAAGCAAAAAAGTCTTATCACAGAGCAGGAGCTGTCGGTAGAAAAATCTTTTCCTTCGGACGTTCCAATTTGATGACCTAAAAATCAATGAAAAACAAATGAGCAAATGGAACAACACATAGTCTTGTAGTACAAGACATTTCCTTCCAAACGCTACCAAAAGCTGCGCAAAAATTCTAATCCTAAATGAAGTGAAGTAACTGTCGGCGATGACAACCTTTCACTTTTTCATTTTCACTTTAATGACATAAAAATTGACAAAATTCAGTGTGAAAAAATAAAAGCAATACACGGTCTGAAAAGGTAAATCATTCTTTCGAAAGAAAGCTGTATAGATTTATGCAAGAGACCGACGGCGAAATCCGCAATGAATTGTTGAAAAAAACGGCGGGACTTATGGGCCAACCTAATATGTTGGTCCTGATAAGACCTACAGTATTTCAATCTTTTTTAGCAACGAATTTCTATGACTAAGATTTTCCAAACTATTGCAGGTTTTGGTTTAAAGGCTTTGAGTAGAATTGCATGTTTTTCTTAAACAAGTGCTCCGTCACGCCTATCGGCGTGCCTCGCACTTGCGCGCCTCGCGCGATGTTGCAGTATCACTAAGCTAAGAACAATTACATCGAACTAGCTGCTCTACTTGTACAGCTTTTCTCCCTACTTAGCAGTACAAAAGGCTCGCAGTACGTACAGTATATAGTATGAAAGGGCGACCTATTGGTTCCTCACTACTAATCCTCCCTTAGGGAAACGGTCCCCATTACTTTACTGGTCCCCCTCAATGATCCCCCTTAGCGGACGACGTCTTCGGCATGCCTTCTGAATTCCCAGGCACATTGAACGATGCCTTCGGCACGTCTACCTGAATCCCCAAACAAGTTGATCGACGTCTTCTTGACACGTCTTCTAAGTCCCAGGCACGACGTGCGATGTTCTCGCACGTCTTCCGAATTTCCTGGCACGTAAAAGACGTCCACGTATTTTATTCACGTATTTCCACGTATTTTATTCTATTTTCCCACACCGTAATTTCATCAATATCGATTGATGGCGACCAATAGTTCAAAACCAAACTTCAGATTCGTGTTCAGCGACCTCGATTGCACCAGGGCCGAAGTTCCCAGGCAGCGAGAATGCGTCTGGGTATTTTTCGCTATTTTCGTGTCGTAATTTTCCACCCGAATTTCCCCTATTTCATAATTTCTGCGGCAGCGCCGATCGATAGTATGAATCATCGCTTAGCGCGTTATTACAGAGTATGATCTTACTCACGACCATGTAGGAAAGTCCACAAATAACTGAAGTCCCCATGTCCAAAGGTAAATCGACGTAGTGCATCGAAGGGTTAAATGTTTCACCAGGAACTTCGAGATATGAATAGCCAAAGACTCTTGGATCTGGTGTGATTCTGAAGGAAAAGAAAAGTCGAATACGTTCAACTTCAGTACTTCAATAAAGGTCTGCCAGAAACTGACCGGCAACAAGGCGATAGGATCTGCGAATATGTGACCATTCCAGCAGCAGCAAGGAAGCAAATAATAAACATACACACAACTCGCTCACGTGTGAAGAAAGTTCGAGTTGGAAAGCACACGACGACAAACCTATGTAGAAGAAAAATCGCCAATTTCCGGAAGGAGCAATTATTTTGAGGATCAATGGCGCTTCTGAAGCCTTCCAATACCTTTCCATTATTATTAGTTGTCTATACTTTATTTGTTGTATATCCAAAGTTTACCGAATTGGACCGGATTCATCAACGACTAACAAAGATTTAACTGAGAAATTACAGCCGAAATTCCTAAAAAAAAACGCGAATTACGCGGCTTGTCAACAGGCGATGTAGTGAAATGTTGACGTTATCAGGAATTTTGATTGTAATTTCTCCGTTAAACCTCTGTAAGTCGTTGATGAATCTGGCTCCTGGTCTTTTTACACAAATGTTCACGTGTCCTGATTGTCCTTAGCATACCTGTTGGCTGCGAAAAGTATTTGAAGAACCGATCCAAGATACCAGAGGCCTAAAAATACTACAGAAACTATCTCGACTCCAATCGAGTCCTGGCCACCAAAAAACCAGCTCTGCAAGGGCATTTTCTACTAGCGTTTCCGCATAAGCAAATATGTCAAAAACAAGCAACTCTCACCCCAGCTATCAGTGAAGGGCCAACATAGAAAACGTGAAGAAGAAGCTGGCAAATTTCAGCGGCGATGTTGAAACCGGATAAAAGATAGACGGAGTTGTCCTTTTTCGCGTATAGGCGACCTAAAAACAGCTTTCTAGCCAGCCACGAACATTGCACGCATCCCATCAAGAAAGTTGCCTAACAGCCTTATCATCTCCTTATACCAGTCGTCACTGACTTCTCGTTCTCACATTTCAACATCTTGTTTTGCGCTTCACATTCAGTTCCTTTCCTTGTGACTTTCTTTGTAATTTCAATAGCTTCAGAGCTTTAGTACCAGGCCAACTTTTTAAGTGTAAGACGCAACTTACTCTTGATTATACACGCCATCACAAACAAATTCAGCGACAGAATTATGCAGGATTCGGTAAAGAGAAAAAGGCCAACCAGGACGCGTGTTACCTCGACCATCTGCAAATCAGTTCTGTTATACTCACTATTTAACGTCGTTTTCGCAGAGTTCTCACTTTAAAGTACGCTGGAAAGAGCCGCATTTCCGACGTCAAAAGTTTAGTTATCTTTTCATTGTGGAGAACAGCTTTTGCGCACCATGGAAAGGACAATTCAGCAACCAAGTCTGCGACATGCTTCAGTGCGCTTATTGTGCAGTCGAAGGAAGGCCGACCTTCCAGTTCAACCCACTGATGGCTGGAAGTCGGCATAGGTCAAGCAAGCCTCCCTGCAAGTGCCACATCTGCTCTGAGTGGTAGCTCTGTGACGAACGAATCAGGTATATGTGGGTAGGAAGGGCTACATTCGATTGACGCGGCTGGTTTCAAGCCCTACGAATCTTCGCATTCTCAATGGTGAAGCCTTCAAACAGTTATTGACAGCGCTTATACGTACGTGAACAGCAGGGACTCCCGGATTTCATTTATGGCCAAACCACTCTACTTGAGTCCCTCAGGCGCCCCTGTTTCTGGAGGGGCGCCTGAGGGACTCAAGTAGAGTGGTTTGGCCACAGTCAGTGATGCGTCAATTGTTGTGTTGGACTCGTAAGCCCGATTACTGAAAAAGGAACGAAGGCCTGAAATATAATCAATAAACGTTTGACAATTTCGAGCTTAACAAAAAGGGAAGGCGAATGTGCAGACATGAAATTCAAGCAAGACACGGTCTTAAGGAACCCCTTAAATGTCTGCGGAGCTCAACTAGTGAGACCATTTAGGGTCAAATCATCTATTGCGAGTTGCTTTGACGTTAGGTTGGTGAATTTGAACGAAGTGTAAATCATTGCAAAAATTTGGTGAGGAAAACGAAGAAACTAGTGAATGTGAAGGTAGGGTTTGTTCAGTAGCAATAGGGTGAGTAGCTAGTAATTAATGACTGAACGTGGGAAAGAAGTCCATAGGTTGCCATTGGTGCGAGGCAAGATGAAGAAAAGGCGGGTTAAATCGGAATGGGCGTTAGACAATGTGAGCTGGTTAATCCTCATGGGAGACTCTGATATGACCATGTGCAATAACGAAAACCCTTCACAGCAACACATAACGCAAACATTTAAGGTCACAGTTAGTTAGATGGCACTTCTGCTGAGAATAAGCCAGGAACGGCTAAGCACCTTGTCCCAAAAAAAATTGAAATGACTGTGTAAGCAATCGATCTATACTGTTATCTTTGCTTTACTGACGATGAGATCATCGGCCTGGGCGAGGTACACTTTCGAAACACTTTCCTGAACAAACGGGATGAATTAAATACAGTCCCTCCAACGCACAAACCTTCTCGCAGTAAGATGAAAAAGACTTTATAGTTACTTTTTAAGGGGACTACAAAGTCTTTCTCAGGGGGTCTAGGACTAACCAGGATACTATCTCAACGGTAGGTCGGAACGGCGCAAGTGCTGTATATGGGCAGAACGGCCTCTCCCTGGGAAGAGGCCGTTCTGCCCATATACAGCACTTCCGCAAATTTTAAGCCTATTTTGTGTGAAGCTGTAGTTATGTAACGATAGATATTTTGTGGCACTAGTAAAAAGTTCCGACTCCACCGACAAGACTTCGGTCAAAAAATTTTTTTCGCTGAAACTTTGTCTATGGGGGTTATTTGGGGTGCTGATCACGAATCTGACATCCGTTTTTCACGATTCGGCTGAATAATATAGATACAGGAAGGCACAGGATTACATTCTTAAAGTTTCTGCTGATGACGGCAGGTAGAGGCAGAATCGTGAAAAACGGATGTCAGATTCGCGATCAGCACACCCCAAATAACCCCCCTAGACAAGGTTTCAGCGAAAAAAATTTTTTGACCGAAGTCTTGTCGGTGGAGTCGGAACTTTTTACTAGTGCCACAAAATATCTATCGTTACATAACTACGGCTTCACACAATATAGGCTTAAAATAAGTGACACACAGAAGTGAACATTTTAGCTAATCTGTAGTCTGAAGCATATGTTATATGTAAACATGCTCTATAACACACTATAATACCCCTAGGTGGATTACCTATGATGAACATGGATTTTGCAAAAGTGCAAATCGAACCCAGTCTGCGGGATCCAAACTCCGATCCCGCGTTTACGAGCCCGACCTCTCCCCTACTACGCCACCTGTGCACTGCACTTAGCCGCGATACAGCCCTCATCCCGCGCGCGCCCGTCAGCTGTGGAGCACGTGAATCAACAGGGCGCCAACCAGCGACTTCCGTCGCCCCTAACTCTGCGCAGAGTTGTATTGGGGTCGAGATACCTGCAGCTTGTTACTACCCAGAGAGAGGCGGTGCTGCCCATATACAACATTTGCGCCATTCCGACTTACCGTTGAGATAGTATCCTGGTAAGCACTTAAATGCTTCGGCCTCTTTCTGCAAGCTGATGAAATCAGCGAAGAACCACTGAGGAAAAGCCATTCTTGTTATGATTCAACGCTGGTTGGGCGACCTCCTAAAAGCTGTAGACAAAAAGTCAGTGTTAGTAAATACTTTTGTGGGAAGCGTCACTCATATCACTTCGACGGAATACCGTGGACGCAGCTTGAATACGTATTTGACCCGTACGACATTTGACCCATACTGCGCAAGTAAAATATGATGGCTGGCTGATAGACAAGTAGCGTTTTATCGTTCCCAAACACGTACGACACAAATGCGAGGGAAAATGTATAGCAGAAGATTAGACAGGTAAACCAAGTCTTCCATCCCCAAGGGACTTCCAAGGGAAGGGTCTCAGGCGTAGGTGGAGGAAATGGAAAGTACTGCGAGAATCTCCACCCTTCATGTAGTAGAAAAACATGTTTCGCTTTTGCTGAGTCCTTGAACCCAAAGAGCTACGGGCCCGCGAAATTGGGGGCACAGTATTGCACCGTCATCCTCACTAACCCCAACCTACCGTAATCGGCCGAAATTTGAAGAGAGGATGTCAGATTCGTGATCAGCACCCCATATAACCCCCCTGGGCGATGTTTGTGCGAAAAATTTCTTCAACCTCTCCTGACATCTGGAATCGTGAAAGTAGTGAAAGTCGTGCCTTATAGCAGGATAAATCAGCTCACTTCTTACATATCTCCTACGCATTTATTTCACTCTAAATTATCAAATAAAGGTTTCTGTGAGCTGTGCTTCACTCACTTTTTTTAGTTTCCGAATTATACAATGTGCTTTTCAGCGAATGTTAAACAACGATCTTACAAAAGGTACGGTTTACAGCAGGTACGGGTGACTAGAGATGTCGAGGTCATAATCACCGACTTCGCCCAGACCTTGCCCAGGAAGGTTATTTGGGGTGCTGGTCACGAATCTGACATCCGTTTTTCAATTTTCGACCACCGGTAGGTTACGGTAGGTGCTGTTGACTAGGGCCGTCGAAGTCATAATCTCCGATTATTTGGGATAGTGATCACGAATCTGACATCCGTTTTCCGTATTACCTTGGAGTATGTCAAATTACAGTAGGTAAAGGGGATTAATGGTAAGGTCATGGTCAGTGTTCTTGCCCAAACTTCGTATTGTGTACGAAGCAAATTGGTAAAAAAGGCGGCAATCATGAAAAATTCAAAAATATTGCATATCACGGGAGTCGAACACCTGACCTAGCATCTGCGAAGTAGCCCCGCACCCTGCCGAGCCACCGACTCTCATGCCGTAGAGGCTTTCGCCGCGTCTCATACAACAGCACGCATGCACGTGGGCACGTGCTGACGGTGCTCCTGAGACCCTTCCCTGGTTAGTTTACCAGGGCAGGACACGCGCCAAGAACGAAGTGCCCCTAACAGAAGGTGCCGTCTCCGAATGCACAACCTCGGGCTAATGATAGCTGCATGAAGCTTGTCATGCATTTTGACCATATAGTTTTGCTCTAGGTGACGAAAAGGCATACTTGAAGGTCGGTGTAGAAAAGGTCGGTGCAGAAAAGGATCAATTAACATTTTTCGTATAATTGGGTGCCTACTATTATGGTCATTCAAATCCAGTGTCGATCAAAAAAAAATGGCTGAAAGCCTTTTTAATGAAGAAAGCGGATGAATAGACAAGTGAGTAGAAGGTGCTGTATTGCTGTGGAGGGATGTATTGCTGTCACTCTCAAGTTTTTGTCAACAAAAAAAATTGGTTCTGCTTAATTAATTTCACTTGATTTCCCATGAGGTTTAAAATGAAGGGAAAGCGCTGCTCTGTAAACATGCAAGTCCGTTATTAGGTCGTGCCTGCACTTCCTTGGGTGGGGTCTAAATTGTTTTGAGTACTAATTCGGCGTCTGCACTTCGCTGCCGACAACGTGCTCAAAACGCCGAGCATCAGCCAGGCGGAGCGAACGCTGACCGATTTCGATCGTGTATTTGGGAACATTGGACTGCAGCTGAATCTTACGAAGACCATGTTCATGAGGAACGGACAAGTTTCTGATGCCCCATTCTCGCTCAACGGAACGGACATCTCCGAGCGCTCCAGCTACGTGTATCTGGGACGCGAAGTCAAAATGACCAACGACCTAGCGCCAGAGCTGAGCAGGAGGAAACGAGCGGCTTGGGAAGCTTTCAAGAGCGTCGAGGAAGTCGCGAAGACGAAGAACGTCCGACTCCGTGCCCACCTATTCGACTCCACTGTTCTTCCTGCCCTAACATACGCCTCAGAGACCTGGGCTATCCAAAAGCAGGATGAACATGCGATCAGCGTCGCGCAGTGTGGAATCGAGAGGACGATGCTCGGAGTGACACGACTCACGCAAGTGAGAGAAGGCCTCCGGAGTTCCGAGCTTCGCCGACGTTCGAAGATCAGAGACGCTGTCGCGTGGGCCAAGTTGTCGAAAATTAGGTGGGCCGGTCACGTAATACGTTTCGCAGAGACTCGCTGGACGAGAGCCAGCACCGACTGGATTCCGCGGGATGTCAAGAAAACACCAGGACGCCCTCCAACGCGTTGGTCGGACTTCTTCGTGAAAGCCCTGAACGACCGCTGTGGCGCTCTTCATGTTCCTCGAGCGAGGAGGATCCATTGGACCACTCTGGTACGCGACAGGGACGAGTGGAGACGTAGCTGGCGCCCGCTCGAGCAAGTCGATGATCAACGGGACGACAGGTGATACAGATGAATTCCGTGTATTCTTGAGGTGCTCCTTAAGGTTCTGCGCTACGATCAACAGCTTAAGAAGGCGTTAATTCAGTCAAATTCAAGTGACAAGACTCTTCGAAGACCCTTCCGAACTGGATCTGATGTCGTATACATTTCACCGAGGATACAATTACGGTAGCTGGTACTTCCGCTAATTGTGGGTAAACATCTGCTTCTGCCAAGTCAGTATGAGTTACTCTTCTTGGAAATGGCACACTCAAGTTGTGCAATTTGAGACAAAACCTGATGTATGTCTCCAAAAAACTGATCCAGATCATAGCTCTCCACGAGGACGACAAAGGGGAGCATGATCTGTCTGCGCGACCAGCTCCCAGTCAATTTTTTGTAGTCCGGGGCCTTACGAGTGTGAATATATTTCAAAATCTTAGTTGCCTAGTTGTCTGAGCGTCGTCACTTATCTCGTTCTCACATCTCAACATCTTCGATCTCGCTTTCCATTATCGAAGCTCTAGATAATCCTTGAATACCATATGTCAGGAGTAAGCACCGTAATGTGCATGCTATGGAGCTAAAGAGGAATGCAGGGAAGATCGACAGCTTCGATCAACGAGCATGGACGTTTTGCTGTGTGCCAAAAAGTGGCCACTAATAAAGAATGCAGATGAATGAAGACTGTGGCCATAACTGTCGATGTTTTCAAATGAATCATCCTGACCCCACCACCGTTACTCACCCCATACATAGAGCAACCCACCGTTGGAAGTGCGGATAAATAGAATCCAAAATTTTGCATCATACATCGAAATTCATAAATAGTAACAAGCTGGAGAATCAACGATAATCAGAGAAAACGATGCTTTTATTCCGCGCCCATGTCTTCTGGAGACATTGTTTTCGTGCTTCACTACATACAAATAGCTTTGTTCCTTTTGTGTATAAATTACACTATGACTTTCAGATAATAAAGTGCTTTGTTATTGGTAAACATTGCGAATCACAAGATTCGTAATTGATCACAAAGAATACTTATTGCATCACAAGGTTCAACGCCATGTTACATATATCACATGGCGAGTACCACTCGTTGTGAATTCGGTGGCAAAAGTAATTTCCTGCCTCAAATTAAAGAACAAGGACTGTAAAAAGCGTAAGTCCAGACGATATGTGGCGCTACTACCACGCTGAACAAAGTTCGGGGAAGTTCGTTCGAGAAAAATGAATACTCGATATCTTCAGTGTTGTGGACAGCAAATCGTTGAGGTTCAGACAAGTGTGTTTAACGATCCACATCAGCTTAGGAGTACAGAGTGTGTTTGAAAATGTTATCACTGCCTTATAGCTTGTTTTAAAAAACAGAAAGAAGAAATTCCTCCGATGACTGCCTCCAAGACGTTGACTCATATGAGACTCTTAAAAAAAGTTGAAAAAAGCGTTAGAATAACAGGTTTTCAACTGAGAAAGTGTTTCCTATCTCAGGCTGCCTCAGAACTCGAACAGTGGTAGAGAATCAGTAAACGATCTAATAACTACCCTTACACCTTCTCCTAAATCCGATAATTACATCCTCACCGGATTGCAAGCTATACGTGAAGTCTTAGCTGATCATGGGGTAATACCTTTCAATCGTTACTAAATTTGTGAGCGTACCAGATCTGCCATTGCACAGCTCCCTGTAGAATTCTCGCGGATTCATCGTATCGGTAGCTTTCATTGATTTGAGACGCACCATATAATTATCGCCTTCTTACATTTGACATTGGTGGTATTTGAATGTCGTTTCAGTCTGCGTAGCGCATTTTATCACATCTCTCGAAGGTACGTCACTCCATTTCTGTTGTAAGCAAACTTTAAGCAACAAACATTAAATGACCTAGAGATGGTTGAAGGAGACCTTCGATGGTCCAGCCAGGGAAGCGACCCTACGTGGTTCGAGCACATATCCGATGTTCTACCAATCTTAACAGGACGATAAGGGCAAGACAGTCGAACGCCTGCGGGTAGTGCTATCGCCAATAATTAGGCACAAGAATATTCGAACTAGAGCGCGTTAGATGTGTCTGTAGTCACGAAAATTTACGATTTACGACTCAAAATGTCATAAATCGTAATTAGTAAAAATTTCCCAAAACCCGCCGTAAATCGTAAAATCGTAAATCGTGATTACCTGCACCTCAGCTCTGAGTGCAGGCAAAGTGCCAAGGAAAAGTGGAAATGGTCCGCAACTTTGTTCCCATATGTCTGTTGCAGATACGGAATAGTGCTTGAGTGTTTGTTGTTGTAGTCTGTTTGTCTACAAAGCTGCACCACTTTGTAGACATTCCAGTACGACATGGTATCCTTCCTTTAGGTTATATTAAAGCTTGACATCAAAATCGAAAACAGAGGCTGATTGGAGACTAGGACCAGGAAGTTTCAGAGTGCCCTCTCGAACAACTGACATGTCACTTGGCAAGGAAGCAAACTTCAGGTGATTATCGGAAATGCCACGTTCGTATTATCCGTCTCTCCATCGCAGATGCATCCAATTGTTTCCGGCAGGATTCACTAATCGGTGCACCTGTATATGGTGTATCGAGGCTTACTCTTCAAGAAGGAGAAAAGCCGTCGAAGACCATGCCACAATAGGACTGCTGGTTATCCTGAAGCGATAAGCTCTTCCATATCCATTTGTTGATCAAAATTCGCGGTATAACATAGCAAAGGAGGTATTGGCTCACTATACGTCGACATATTATATTCGATCTTGTATAGACACGGAGTGCTGAAGTAGTAACTTGACTAAATACAAAATTGACACCTCCCTTCTCTATTATGTGGAACACAAGCATGGTGTGGGGTAGGCGGTGTTGCTTTAGGAATTATGTAAATACGGTTTATGACATCTGTTCGAAGTAGACAGTACAGCAGGTTTTGTAGCACTTCGAATGAAGCTGACACATTTGCATTCTGCGCATCGTAAACAAGCAAGAGGAAGACTAAGTGGAGGTCAACCATCACTTAACCCATAATCGTTAAGCATCTGATGGCAGTTTTCCTTTTCCATTTTTCAGGTAAAAATGGTTGGTTTCTTTTAGGGCAATGCCTATAGCATTTCCAATTCGAAATGACAAACTTCCAAACTTAAATAGACACTCTTCAAGAAATTTAAAACAGATTTTCGATCTTGAAATTAGTGAGCAGCCTCTACTTGCCGCCTTCTAAAGTGAACACTTTGTTGGAATGCTCATAAATTTCTGGAACTTCCATATAGCTTAGCTGCAAATAGCAGAATGGCAAGTGTACGTTCTAGCCCCCAGTGGAGAATTATGAATTGTTTTTTGTAATATTGTTCCTGTTGTATTGCTGACGTTTCTCCACGAGAACCGCGTTTTCACCTGTAATCAGGCAAACAGTGAAGCGGATAAGACCAGTGCGCGCCAGTTTCCTCATGTGATATACCACAATTGTTTGCACTTGTGTACTAAATACAAACGAAGCGTACAACCAACCCAACAACTAAAACATCAAAAATTTAAGGAAAATCTAATGTTAAAAGTGTCCAGTTGACATGAAAAATGGGATACTCTACGAGAATCTGCTCACGAGTATTCAATTCTGTGCATTCCGTATGAATGGGCACTATAGGCAAGTCGTTTCTGCTCAAAGGAAATCACTCTTCTTCTACGTGTGTCTTAATACAGCTGTGCTAGGATTATGTTAGCTGCAGCCGAGCCGAGTTTTCTTTCGCTTCGCCTATCAACAGGCTCTATAGTACGCTCAGTCCCACGAGCACACATCCTGTTCTCTCTAATTGCTGGGAAACAACATCGGTCAAGCACGAGCACTCAAGTATAGAAGCCTAAAGGGGGCGGCAGCGATACTCATTTTGATGCGTGCGGTCGCGCGCGCGTGCGTCGCCCGGGAGGAGTCCTCACTGCTCCCGCGGCGGCTTGGACGAGTTTTGCGCTAACGTTCTGAGGCTGGGCCAGTTGGAGCGCGAGAATGCCTGCAGAGGGATGCGCTGGTGGGCAAAACGTGGGTGTAACACTAGAATGGCGAAACTTCGTCTTGTAGAGTGGTTTAAAGTGAAGGAATGCTAATGATGCTCAATCGAGTGGTATTAAGTCACGTAATATAGTGGGGGAGATGAACCTGGTGAAAGATAAATGACGAGGAAGATCCAAACAGACAATATTTATATATTGATTTATTTATTTACCTCATACACTCATAGGTGTGCCACAATTCGAAAACTGTAACAATCCATAGGGAAAAAAAACATCATCGTGATATCAAGAAAGGAAAAGAAAAGGAACGATCAATAAGGGATTAACAGCAAACCGAGACACAACTAAGCAATGAATTGAAATGTTTAATGCTCTTGTTTGGGCTTTTGGGCTGATCCTAAAATACCTCATAAACCATAAATATAAGTAATGAGCTAATGACTAGATGTTTTAGACGGACAAAACTTGCGTTTTAAGTTCAAAATTGCGTGTTAAAGGTGGGAAAATTTTCAGTCATTCTTTTAAAGAGTGGACATAGTACATTTTGAGTGTTGCCTGCAATGACAAGTATATTGTGTGAAGTTTAATAAAGTATATCGAGTGTTCGGAGGCCGAGTCCGTAAGCGAGCCTTCAAAAATTGAATTTGATATCTTATTTGCGAAAGCTTCAATACTTTTCAATTCATGGCAATCTACTTGCACCTTTCTTTTCTTTCCATTGGTTCAAAGTTCTAAAGTGCATAAAGTATTCAACGGAAGATATCAAAACAATAGCTCGGAAACTGACAAAAGTTTCACGATATAGCGATTCCTGAGGATAAACTGGCAGGGCTAAACTTACGGCTCCAAATATCAATGTAAATACAACTCGTGGAGGATTTTCGAACATCACCAAAAACCCACGAAAGGTCAAATGTATACCGTGAAACTATAATGAATCTAGTGACGGTAAAAAATAGTAGGTAATGTAATGGAGTAGGCAACCCATAAAAACTTCTCGCACAAAAGTTGGACTCTCTGTAGACAAAACACTATGAGCTCTCTTCAGGTGAATCCTCTTTTCTCTCTACAAGGATGTGTCACCAGTTTAGTTCTCGCACATAGTTTAGGTCCCATACCACTCCTGAGCAGTCAGTTAAGACTTCTTACTTCTGACTTCAAGTTAGAACTTCAAGTACTTCTTAGGCCTAGAAGACATTATATATCCCGTCCCATAGTGACTGCGTCGCATTCCACTGTTTCTCTTCTTCTGCCTACCCGAAACGGTTCATCCGATAAATTGGTACGTGCCTTCGCGCTCTAGCACTGTAGGAGCGTCGTGCAACTCGTACGCGTTCCTGTCGCAGCTAGAGGTGCTCCTGGCTGCAGCGCCGCACCGCGACCGCACGCACGGCTGCGATTGAGTATCGTTGCTCGCAGCCAAGCCTGAATAGTTGCCTTTCCGCGGTTGGTCTGCATGCAAAATGAGCGAACTTGAACTAAAACAAAAGCGAACTGTAGAGAACTCTAATGCAGACACTTGAATTTAAAAACGCTTTGTTAGACTCTTATAATTCTATCTCCTCTGCCTCAGCTCACCCTTGCTGTATACACACTGGAACACACCCTGATTTGAAGCAGCAGATTTTCAAACGCACATCGGAGGGGCTAGCATGTTGCCAACGAACTAGCATTGTTCTCGACGTGCAACATCCTCGCAGAACTATCTTCCTCTAGCGTTGAGTGGTTGTTCCTGTAAGTGTTCAGAGCCTGCATGACCTTGTGCAAACCACAGAAACCACCATGTCTCAATCTGGTTTTGCTTCATTTCCTTGTTGACCGCTTTGCTGATACGACATCTGCAGCACTCCAGGAATATGGTTGCAGAACACTGCGAGCTCATGGATCTTCGACATGAGCAAGGTCTAGGCGCTATCATCTTAAAGCGGCCTTCGAGGAGCATACGGCACTTTTCCAGGAACATGTTACCAATCCTCGTAGTGGGACACTTGCGCTTTCGAACGACGGTCGATCTCTCCGTAGTCATGTTTTGGTTCCTCAAACAACTTGCTGTCATAAAAAGCTGTTCCATAGGATTTCAGCACTTTCTCAGAATTGAATGGAACATGTCAACGAACAACCAATCCAGCGGGCTTCACTGTTCACTCGGAGTCCTCGGAATCATGTCTCGTAAAACTCGACAAGCTGTCAGGTGATGATAGTCGATATGTGCTATTATAATAGGAACAAGAAATGACAGTACAAATAGTAACGAGGTAGTAATTCTTGACATTAGAGGGCATCACAGGTACTGCCATCGCAGGTCCTTCGGACAATCTACATTTAAAAAATGATGCGTCGCCCTGCAATCGAACCAGATAAGCCAGCGTGACAGGCGAGCATTGAGCAACTGAACCATCGATTCGTTTTTGAATTCACTTTGTTTCTAGGGGAGTGCTCCATTCAACATTTCACTTGCGACTCGACCCCATGACGTTAACCAAGGTATCATAGCCAGCCTCCCTAACCTAGCACGACAGCGCCTCATAATGGCTCAGTACTCTTCCTACCCGCTTTGATCTGGACAGAGCACATAGCTCAACATCGCCTCAACTGCTTCGGGAGAATTTCAGCTCGAGAACCTCCCAAGATTCCTGAATGGATACCCTTTGTCCATGCCTGAGTACGTCCTAACCTTCGGACAGTCTATTTACTTCAGGTAGGTGGCTAGCTGATCTTAGCCTCTCAGGCAACTCTGCGGTTCACCAGGTGTCCCCTCTTCTCTCCTCCCTTGGCTCACTCGCATCACTCACCGACGAAGAAAATAGCTCAGCGGTTCGGCTCATCTTCCAACCACGAGTTCGTGCTGCGACCACATTGCAGTAGCTGGTTTGGCCTTTCAATGGTACTACCACGCAACAAATTCAACGTTACATGCCTTTTATTACGGTTGTCCACCAACTTACCGCCTTCTCCGTTAGTGGTGCTGCAGAAGTCTTGCCTCGGAGCTCCTCCAACTCCCGAGTATGCTTCTGGTACTTCTGCTGCAGTTGTCGAAGTTCCTCTACCTACGCCACGACGCCTCAGCTCCTGCAAGATAAAATTTGAGCGATCTACATCTAACACCTTTCAAGGCAACTCCTCCAGCTGCCACTCTTTCTATGCTGTTAGGTTGGCGAAAGCCTACTCTCTCTGCATAATTGAGTTTGGCCTGTCCACAGATCTGCATCATTGCGTCTGGCCTGTCCACAAACTCCTCACAGTCTACGCTGGCCAGCACTACGTCGACCCGCCTGGCCAACACCAAGCCCTTCTTCCACTCCGCGCTCAGGCTCGGCAAACACTTCAGGGCTTCTTCGGTCCTCGACGTCTAGCGGCTTCTAGGTGCCTCCCTCTCGGAGTTCTACTTCGCCACCTTTTGCTTACCTCCGCCCTCACCAGGGTTTCGGTACCCTTTTACGACTGCTCCAATCGATCACATGCCTAAGTCATTCCTGATGCCGCTTCCCTGCTTCCGCATAGCCTCCGGAAGTCGCCCTCCAAGTCTTCCGCTTGCGACATGTCCAGCTGCGAGGTCTCGCCAGTCGCCAGCTCTGCAACAACAAAGCTTTGACCGTCTGTTAGTTCACCGCGACTGGAAACGCTCATGGCTACGCTCGCTGCAGTTCAATGATCCTCTCCTACCGGTCAGAAGGAAATTTGGGCAGAGGTTCTCCTAATGGAACAACTTTTTTCGCACTGATAGAAGGTTACTACCAGCCGAAAATAGTGGTAGCTATCCCTCCTCCTGAGAACCACAAGCCACTGCAATAGCCGGAGTAGCAAAACCCGAAGGCTCACCGCCCTATCACAGTATCGCTCTTGACTGCCCTAGGAAGCCTTTTTTCTCCAATTAAAGCCCTTAATTCCAACCAAGTCTACTCGAACTGAGAAGTTCGATTCGAGAAAACTTTTTTTAAACTCAAGGAATTACTCTTTCGTCATCTTATCTCCCTACGCTCTTCATACATTTTTGCTGTTCTCTCCTCGTGTAATTCTTCATGCAATTGTTATCGCTTGTATCGTGTATCAAAGTCAGAAAGGAGAGGCTAGGATTTTTCTAACACCTTGAATAGCTTCGGAATTCAAGTTATGAACACGATTGCTCTAGAAAAGCAAGAACCCTGAGAAGTACGAGTATCGTAAGTTCCGCAGTCATGACATGTACATGATTCAATTTAATTAGTAGGAAGAAGTCATAGTTGACATTGATAATAGGCATGAGTATCACGGAAAACTAAAATCGGCCTCCATACGGAATGAGTAAGCAGGTCTGGGAAATTAATGTATCTAGAAACGTATCTTAGCAATACCAGACGTATTTCGCAGGATGATCTCGGTAAGCAATGGGTCATAGCTATATCCAGCTTCAGGCCTGGTGTCTGAGCAGCAGCTCAGGTCCAACAGAAAATTTTGGACATTAAAAAAGTTTATGGCATAAAAGTGTTCAAGCGAGGAGGGTAATTGAATACGGTTTGATTTATCTTCGTTATAAGCCTAGTCATTGCAGAAAAGAGAAATAATGAAGACAGGAGGAGGGAAAGCGCACAACAGGTGCTCTAACAAAAGTTTAGGAACCCCCTGTGGTGATGTTGCCTGTTACTGAAGACGTCGATGTTATAATGTTTCTGTTTGTCTTTAGCTTTGTCACGCCATTAGAATGTTTGCATCCGTCTCTTCAGTTTCAATAGTAGAATTAAACGGAAGAAATGAATTCATTCAGTGGAACAGTAGCAATTGATCAGTAGAAGAGACATGAGACATAATAAGTCATTAAGTTACAGTCAGAAGTATTATAGTTCGCAATAATCGCCTGCATGGTGGTCTGTATGGAAGTGGAAGAAATTAGGTCTTCAGGCCCTTCATCGACATGTGATGGGAGCGGCAAGTCTTCATAGAGTTCGGGTTCCAGCTCGTTCAGTGTTATAACTGTATTTCTCACTGCTGCAGCTACTATTTCTGGAGACCTCATAGGGTGATCATACCTAAAACAAAGAAAGGTAGGAACTAAATCAATTCTGTACACCAATGAACATTGTATATTGAAGTTATTAGCATCTTGGTCCTGACGACAGCGCCGAAAATTGCCTCTTAGGTTGACAAAAACTTCTTTTAACGCAAGCTCAAAATCCACAAGACGGCATTGTTATGGTTCTCCTCCGAAGTTTTTTTTTTAAATTTCAAAATAGAAACTTCAAAGATCCTGAATCCATCTTAGAAAGATTAGTTCCAAA
Source organism: Heligmosomoides polygyrus polygyrus (assembly GCA_947396885.1). Taxonomy (NCBI): domain Eukaryota; kingdom Metazoa; phylum Nematoda; class Chromadorea; order Rhabditida; family Heligmosomidae; genus Heligmosomoides; species Heligmosomoides polygyrus. The sequence goes on along the minus strand of OX377205.1, from coordinate 32,506,502 downwards.
AAACAAACTAACTGGTTTGATGAGAAATCCTTCAGCTCTGTAGATCTGTATCCTCGACTAGGCGACCGCGAATTCTTCCATTTACAAAACCTCGGTAACTAAAGTACATGATTTGATTCGATGTCTCGGCTTCCTCCAAATGACTATAGCTTATAGATCGCGGAGAACCAAAAAAGCGGCACTTATCGTCGAAAACGCTACGACAACATTAACACTGTAGTAGTTGTGCCTTAATTTGCATTGTTATCGTCGTTCCATGATTGTATCTGGATTCTTACCTGGGTGCCATCATTGGCTCCTACAATGTATGGCAACCTCTATCTGTCGAAAACTCTCGTCTTCTTATTGGCTTCGCTGATGGCATCGCCCCAGTGAACGAATCAGTCCGATTCCCTCGCAAACCAGTCAGAGAACCTGCCACTATTCGAGAAATGGTAGACTGTGAGGCACAAGCAATATTTCCAGAATCCAGCTGGAAGTTATTCGCCGACAGCAGCTTGGGAAATGCAGCGAATTGCTGCGACCTATACGCTCATTACTCCTTCCTCCGTTATCACGTCCTCGAAAAAATGAATGCAGTCACTGCTTTTCCAACCTTCGTGTGTCGTGCTCAAACTCTTCCTCCGTCGCGTGTCGTGTGCCATTTCCATGTCCGGAGAAGGCGCCGCAGGTCGACTGCCTTAAAAAGGCCGCAACTAGGGAGGCTCTCATTCCTTAGACATCCTTCTCCCTCACCTCGAAAGGGGACCGTCTCTGGATGATCCAGCCTCGCGTCGTATTCGACACGCACATCATCGCCCCCTCTCGTGGCAGTGGCGGCTCCGGAGCGCCTTCGATTCATCAGCTCTTGCACGTACAGCGATGCCAGAACGTGGTCCAGATTAAATGGTACCATCTAAAGCAAACATTTTCCGGCGAGGATGAAAAAGAATCGGGTAATATTCACCGCACTGGCAATTCCTATGATGACGTCGCCTTGGAACCTCACAACACCAGATAGCGGACCACGTTGTAGGATGACGTCTCCAAGTTGGACTGTGAGCGCTGGATTTGTATGAGGCCGTGGACGTCGAGTCGAATGCTTTTCATGGTGTCCGAGACGAGACGCTGAGGAGTAGAAAGGTACGACAGTGCTCAGTGGAATGCACGTCGAAATCCTATAGTAAATACCTCGTAATTGGTTCCGTATTCCGTCGAAACAATCAGCTGCCCGAGGGACTGGAGAGGGACTTGATCGGGCTATGAGATTCTCGCTCTGATGGAGAGCATCGTGGCCGTTCGAGTATCATGGCGAAGCCGCGCCGCTGAAGGCGGGAGGCATTTCAGCACCGTTACCGGAGGCTCGTTTTTGCAGAGGCATCGCGTCGCGTCTAGCGGATCCTGCTCCATCTTGTCTTCATTCCTGTCCAGCAGCAACTCCTGGCATGTCGTCGAGATGGTAGACCTGGTAGGGGTTGTAGACCCCTGCGCTTTTTTCGCCGCAGCGGGAACCTGCATGTGTGCGACCAGAAATCCTTTTAAGCCTGCGGCACCCTCTTGGACCAGGGCAGCTGCAGCTTTTTTTCTTCTTCTACCGAAGCAGATCCAGATGGGTTTTGGCGATGCGTGGCGTCCGCACGATCGACGCTGACCTGGTCCATGGCTTCCTTCATTGCAGCGTAGGCGTGATCCATTCGGTCGGTACTCCTGGTCGCTGATTGAATTTTGGTGGAACGTTTGTCCACCGTTGCTTGTTTCGACCAACAGTGGGCGAACGTTCAACCAAACAATTCATTCCCGACGTTACATTTATGAACGATAACGTTGGGAATTGCCTTCCGTCATAGAAGCAAATTGTTATCTTCGAAATATTTATTTATAGTACTTCAAAGTAGCGACATATACATCGCACCATTAATAGTTAGGGACGTAGACAGACCCTGGATTTCTAAAGCATTTCGCATTCTAGTTCACAGCCTGAGACTTGCACGAAAAATCTATGTAAGTGCTGAACGGTGCGAACGGCTGAAAGAGAACGTAGCGTGGCAGGATGCTCGCAATTTCTCAAGGATTGGGCGAGGCCGTCGAATGAATCGTTAGATTGCACTTCCTCTACGAGGAGAAGAAGGTCGTCATATATGGCATCGAGTGAGAAAAGAACAATATTAGCGAAAACGATGTCGTTCTCTTGATTGACGAGCGCCAGTCAACTCGCTGAGCTGTCCAGAGACTGACTATTCCAATAGTATTTTGATGCGAACGCCTCATTATCATGAACCACCCGACAACTGAAACACTCCTCTTTTCATTGGGTTTGTCCTTGTCCCTGCTTTGTAATAGTAAAAGCAAGTACCTTAAATTGTAGTGGGATACATAACGAGCAAGAAAGGGCTTGTGTTGAGGCATCAATGAGACTAACCGGACCTCCGACGAATATGGAATGTACTAACCGTTTCGCAACACGACCATGGGGGGGGGGAAGGGAACCAAATCAAGCAATATGGGTTACGGACAGCGTTATCGCAGTATTGCACATCTCGAAGAAGTTCAAACCAAGTGTGAAGAATGGGTCTGCTCCATGCAAACGTCTCGTACTACTCCTTAAAAGACGGGACTGCCGTTTACGGCCTCCTCGGCGGAAGTGGATGCATGTCTAATGTCTAATGTGAAGTAGTGAAGTCAGTACTCCACATTATTCAGAAAATCAGGGGAGTGAAAAGGAGGGAGTAGGGCAGTGGGTGGAGTTAACAGACAATGCAAAATACACGTAATCATTCTCTTTGCAGCGCGTTAGACATCCTTCTTCCTCATTGCTCCCATCACTTATATATTTCGTTCTCAATTCATTCCTTAAACGTTTTAACACGTCGAGTTCTACTCTTTCTCATCAACACTGCATTGTGTTGTTACTAGAATGGTTTTCTCACATCGAATTGGACACTCTTCTAAGCTAGCCCAAGACTTTTGAAATCAAAGCCAGTTCTTCCAAAACGAAAAGAAATTTCAAAGAAAGTTATACCATTTTCAAAAGCTTCGCTTTTTTCGCTTCGATTGTAAAAGTCTTAAACTTGGCTAAGAAGAGCGTCCAATATGATTTGTAAAGTGCTCAATTCGACGTAAAAGAAGTAGACATGTATACTACCTTCTACCGTCGGATGTATACTACTTATTGGCTTATCGACAAATTTGGCCTTTGACCAAAACCGAAAGAAATGATAGATGAAGAAAGCAACATTTGAGAAAGGAAGCTCGGAGTTTGAGAAGGAGGAAAGAGCGATGGCTTATACTTCGAAACTACAACAAAGAGAGTGAAATGTGAAACAAAATAGAGGATAAAATATGAGCGACGGGAACAATGAGGAAGGAGGATATCTCCCTCGCTCCAGTGAGAATGATGAGGACGTGTTCTTCATTGTCTGTTAACTTCACCCGTAGGTAATATGATATTGATTTATTGATTTATGATATGAACGTCCTGCACGGAGAAAAACATTCGAAATGGGGCAAGAGCAAATTACTCGGTTGACCTCATCCTTCTTAAGTAATGCGAGATATTTGCGGCAATAAGCCCATCGCCAAAAGCAGGAGTGCCCTCGCATTTGCAATGTCCAGGTCTTGCTCTTGCTCAACAAAACGAAGTCTACTTCTCAAAATATTTCAACTTTTACCGTAACATTAAAATGGTATTAAAGTGATCACTGCCGGAGGTATAGAGAAAGAGAAGGCGACAGAAACCCCTGATGTGCCTGCGAGGGCGCCACTGCTGGCATCTGGCTCCTGCTGCTGTGGCTACAGGCTGCAGAGAGCAGCCTCTCCCTACTCCCTCACCCCTCCGCACTCCATTCCCTCTCCTTCGGCTTCCCTCGAGTGTCACCTCTTGATACAACGGTTGAGGAAACCAAAAATTCGCAGAGAACAGTGATTTTGTAAACGAAAAATGACAGCGGAAAAGAGGGAACATTCCCGAAGCCGGTTCGAAGCAGTCCGCGCCACCCAAAATTAATGTCCGCGGCGAGCCGCAGCGCGGTACGCGGCGCGCGTAAAGGCAGTCTCCGGAGCAAGGAAGATTGAGAGATGGGACGACAAAAGGGGAAGGAATAGAGCGATGTAGAGATGGATAGGCTAACTTCACAGTGCTTTCCTGGATTAACAGATATTATTATAAACGGACAGAAATACTGACCTGTAAGACTAATCCTTTTGGCATCAGCGTCGGCCAGAATGTTTTCTCTGTTGCGGCGGTCATTTGGATTGAGGAACCGTTGAACCATAGCACTCTTCGGCATTCCCTCTCCAGGAACGCACACAGATGAAGCCGTACTTGGAGAACCAGTTCGGTGACTTATACATACATCGCTCTGATAGCCTGTAAAAGAGGAGTGAACAGTTGTATTATAGTAGGGAAGAACTCTTTCAGAATAGCTCACCATGAAATCCATGACGGCATTGCAAAGCGTGGGGAGGCATGTCCATTTCCTTTTATCTCTGTCGCGCATGATAATCGAAAATCACTACATTTCGCTCCGACTTGAGAGTTAAATGACCGATGAGCCCGTCATTACTCATTGGCCGATATCGTTTGCTTAACTCATGAATTAACCACATTTCACGCAGAATTGCCTCGGCCGGTGATTTCCGTATAAAAAGACGTCCTCGAATCTATTTTTACCGACAAAATGGAGTCCTTCGAGGTGCGAGTAAAAAAGCCACTCTTCGCTTTTAAAAACCACCAACCAGAATACGCTGCAGTAAGATGCCCACCCTCCTACTAATCAACTAATTAACTGGGGCAGTATTTTCAACTCCCCACCTTTCCAGCCTTTTTAGGCGAACTCCGTCGAAGCTAGCGGTGAGGACCACATTAATACGATGCTGAAAAAAATCGTCTAAGCTTTCCATGTCTCCTCTGCAGAGTTCAAAGTAAGTGTTGAAGAGGCCGGAAGTCGGCAGTGGACATTGGAGTGTACTTTAATCAGCGTGCCAATTGTGCTTCTTAGCACCTCCACAAGCTGAGGATATACCCTCAAGGTGGTGGCATAAGTTCCCGCCTGTTTCCGAGACCCCTTGAAGGGTGCGCTAGATTCCTTCAGCTGTCACGAAACAGCAAATAGGCAGTTTAAAGGTTTTATTGACAGCTTCCCCTCGCTGATGACACCCCACGTGGGAGCACATTGCACACTTAGAAGACAGAATGCCATCGCAATAGTTGCAATAGTAGAACTTTTTCACATCGTGTTTAACACAAATAATGGATAGCATTTGACTCACTCAAAACCCAAGCTGAACACGAAATTTAAACACCAAACGGTACACCAAAGCAACATTAACTTCAAAGACTTGTCCATCCTTTTAACCCCACCTTAACGCGGTTTTCCTCTCCACCCTGCACCACAGGCAAGTCGTCCATAGCTGTCATCATGATCTTGGACATACCGAAGTGAAGAACGAAATTAGATTAGTAGAGAAGTTTCTGCTTGGCATCTAAGACAACTTCGATCTGGCAAATGTCATCTCTGGTTATCGCTCTCAAAAGCAGCTATAAAACACACAGAGCTGATGACCACTAGAATGCTCCGTTCGTAACGTACGTTCGGGTCCTCACGCTGATTCGGGTCCTCGAATTCCTCTCTAGCTGCTCCGCTCGAGCCTTCATAACCTTCCTGGATCACATGTGCTCCCGAGGCAATGATGGTTTTTGAGGAAGTCTGGCTGAATGTGGAATCATATTATTGACGACGATTCCGCATTACAGTAAAACCCGATGGGCGTGCCATCACGGATTTCCCTTCTATTTCTTTTTAGTGAAAGGGACCGGATCTGCATCGTTCACGAAATATCCTATGCACAGCCGTAAGCTCCTGCAAAAAAGAACTTTAGCATAACAGGGCGTCACCCCGTATGTCTGTCCAGATGAGATCGTACCTACGTTCGGGTTGGATCCTGCCTAGGCAAACATCAAGGATGGGAAATGGTGTGAAAAATAAATAGGAGGAAATCGCTGACTTCCAAGGTTACATCGATAAAGCGAAGCGGGTATTAAATAAATTTATTCGTTCTCTCATATCGCTCAAATCGACTGCTTCTTCACTTAGAGAATACACATCTGGGGACGGATTCATCAGCGAGAACCTAGGTAAATCTTATCAACGGTTCCCGTTACTATCCTTTAGCGGCTCACTAACCGCCAGTTGTGATTCATCAAACTCCCGGTAAGCGGTTGTGGTAAAAATGAGGTCTCCGGGCTACTCGCCCGCGTGACGTCAGCTTGGGCGCGGGAACGGAGTTTCGCACGACGTCTGGCATCTCTCATTGCTAACCGGATCTGTCACTCGCAGCCGCAGCGTCCGTTCCGCCATGCTCCTCTGCACGTGATGGGCTCTCAGCGCTCTCCAACGGAGCGCGCGTTTACAGCACGGAGTGTGGTGCTTGTGCCTCCATTGGAATTCTTTTTACTCAGTGGTAGTAAACCATCTAGTTGAAGTTGAAGTGGGGTTGGAGTTAAAGTGTAAGTTAAGGAAATGGTAGGATCGGATAAAAGAGTTTTTATCGATAGCAAATTAACAACAAAAAGGGATCAATATCAAAATCAATAAATATCAAACAACAAGGATCAACAAATATCGAACTGTCCTGAGCAAAAATGAAGGCATACATTTACATTGTACATGCATACTATGTAACCTTTTTACTACAATCCGTCTATGCAACATAAAATGGATACGAATGAGAATAGATTTAGCAAGACTAATGTCCCAGCAGACTAGCTAGATTATCTAGGTAGTCTTTGCACTCTCTAGTATTAGGTGGGCAGCGAACATTTAACAAGAAAGTATCGGAAACTGTCTTGATATATTGCTTGACAAAGGTGTATTTCTCCTACAGTTTTCTCGAACGTTCTACTTTTTGTCCACTTGTTGTGAGGCCCATCAAGCTACCATCTCATTGTTGAGACCATTGGCCACAAAAGCCTAAAATATCGATCAGTTGCTTGATTCTATTTATATTTTTATGACCTAGCAGTGGTATTCAATTCTGGGCTGACCACAGAAGTGTGTCAGTAAGTCTGAGAAAATGCCAAATTTGCCTACTATCGTTAAAATCGAAAATACGTTCAATGTCGATCAATGATCGATAATGATTATAATCCTTGTGCTTTTCGCTTGAGGTTAACGTTTTAGGATTGGAGGGATGTTTATGGCCTATGGTATTGTAGATGTTCCTGATAATTTACTGAACTATATTCCATCGACCTATAATAAAAGGGTGATAACTAGTAATCTTTTAGAATTAGAGATCTCCTGGACCGCAAACATTTTATCGGTGATTTTAAATAATTCTGATATAGGTGAGTATTCATTTGCTTTATGTCAAATGTGACTAATAACTGAATACAAGTTAGCCTCACTGAGCCATTTCGCCTCCTATTCCTGTGTCTTCATGAGGCGCACACCAGTGAACCAATTCGCTCACACTCGGTGAAATCAGGGTCCTCTAAAACTGCCGAGTGCTATACTACCCATCTTGTATTCAGAACCCTTTGGATGCTTTCGGATAAAAAACACAACACAATTAAAAATGTGGTTTCATTGCACCATTCAATCGTTTGCAGCCGTAATGCTAGGACGTGCTCGGCATTATAATTCAAAAAGGATGCGATTTCGTCTTCAAATATTGTGTAATGTCGTACTCAACTGTCGTAGCTCGGTCGGGAAGATCTCAGGAGTGTTGGATGACCTCTAAGGACGAGCCAGGCCTCGAAGGTCCGCAGGTGGACAGAGAGAGCTTCCGTTCGTCCTTAGGTAGCTTGGAGTGTCGTTTGAGAAGCGATGCGTTGTCTGCTTGAAGCATCTGACTCAAGATTACCTCTCTCATTCCCAAAAAATCCCTTTCCCTTCCTAAAGTGTATCCTGAAGGCTTCTATGTAGCCTCCCAAACTTTTGAATGGCACCAGCTCTAGTGCGCTGGCCAGTCTCAGTCACTGTAGATTTTGCAAGCCATCATCGTGCTCGGAGACTCCCTCCTCGCGGCCACGAGCACGTGATTGACACGTGTACCATGTATGGAGACCATTCGCGCCCGCGTGCACGCTAACCGTCTGGAATCTCCCCTGCCGCGCTCGCAACCGCGGTCGCAGCCGTCCTTTTTAGGTTGCCCCGCAACCCGCAACCTAAAAATGACGGCTGTGTTGAGTGTCCCGTCTATTCCTTATTCCGCGTTTCTCTCGAAGCGCGAATTTTTTTAACGGACTGCTTCACCTTTTTGTTTCAGACATCCGCCCTCGGATCTTCTGTTGCGTCCAACGCCCAGCTGTGCCATCACTCGTTTAGGAGTGCATTGGTGAGTGTCCCGTCCATTCGTTATTCCGCGTTTCTCTCGAAGCGCGAATTTTTTTAACGGACTGCTTCACCTTTTTGTTTCAGACATCCGCCCTCGGATCTTCTGTTGCGTCCAACGCCCAGCCGTGCCATCACTCGTTTAGGAGTGCATTGGTGAGTGTCCCGTCCATTCGTTATTCCGCGTTTCTCTCGAAGCGCGAATTTTTTTAACGGACTTGCTTCACCTTTTCGTTTCAGACATCCGCCCTTGGATCTCCTGTTGCGTCCAACGCCCAGCTGCGCCGTCACTCGTTTAGGAGTGAAGGTGCTAAATTTTGAAGAGAGATCAACGCCCGCTTGGTTGGTGAGCGGTCGACTGGGAAAATGCCGGTGGAGGAAGTGCGTTACAAAGAGCAGTTTTTCTTTGAGGTCACAATAATGGGTGGATGTTTGTAGTTTGGTGGTTTTTGAATAGTCGATGTCTTGGACGTACTGCGTTGTGGAACTATAGAATTTTATCGTAAACTTTTAAACCCTCCTCCTCCCCTTACTCGATATGTTCAATAACGTCATAAATATGGAACATGCGTTTACTTCTTAAAGTCTGGACATTCTCACAGGGTGTGGATAATAACAAGACAATAAGGAGCTGATGTTTGATAGTGTTGTAACTTAAAGGAGAAAAAAAATTCCTGCTGCGGAGCAAGTGCCTGCATAGGCATTCCCTGTGCAAAAGTAGATGACGTGGTAGATGGAGTGGAAAAACCCCATCAGTTTCAAGCGAAGGTATCGAGGATGGTCATGGAGCTGTGAAAAATTATGAGAGATATCACGCCAGCTTCACAAGCGGTGAGCTGTCCTCAAAGATTGACATGTTCACGATGGAATGAGAAGATCTGCTTGACACTCTTAGAAGAACGAACAGGAAAGCGAGTTCGAGATGAACTCCACTAGCAGTGGGCTGAAGCTATAAGCAGCATGGGCGTCGCCTAAGGACAAGATTTCAAACAAAGAAGGAAATAAGGAAAAAGAAGGTGCAGCGGTATATAATGCTGCAGGTAACACTTGTAAATACAGAGCCACCCGTAATGTATCATTGAAGCAACGTAATTTTCAGAAGCAGAAGGTGGCGGGGACAGGGGGGGGGGTGCCCCGTATTACCGCCATTAGCGGATTACTTGGAGCCCTTACACCAAGTAATGACGGATAGCCACGAGAACCGAATTCCCGGAATAGTAAGTGGTAGGGACATGTTGGAGGGGAGGAGAAAGGGCGAGAAATCGATTTAGTGGAGGATGTAACGATCACCGACGATAACTGTAGTTCCCAAGAAGTGGACGAGCACCTGTTCGCTATGGAGAGGTGAATTTAAATGTTTAGGTTTTAGATCTATTATATCTGGAGACGTATGAACTTAACTAGATATCCTTTCAGGAAGCCTACAATTCGGCCGATGTCAACAATCCCTCAAGGGGAGATAATTCGGCCGATGTCAACGATCCCTCAAGGGGAGATAATTCGGCCAATTTCAAAGATTCCTCAAGGGGAGGAACCTCGATATGGCGACGACGACCTGAGTGCGAAGCAGCGCATTCCAATATTAAGCGAAATGACGACAATGAATGCAGAGTGAGTTTCGTAGTTGATGTCGAGCATTGAAATTCATTCATTCATTATTCCATTGAAAAATTGAACACTCGAGTCGACCCAAATAAAACTTTTCCAGATCAGCTGAAGACGTTGTTCCCGAGGAATCTATGGAGCACACACCGAAGAAGAAATCAAGGAGGAAGTCCTAGTGCAGTTAGTGTAATTTCCTTCTATAAATCAGCCGTAATTGTCTAGTAGTGGTGAACATATAGCTGTAGGTAATACTCGCAATATAGAAATTAATATAAGGTTTATAATAAGTTTGTTATTATAAAGTTAATATTATTATAAAGTATTAGTTATAGTTGATAGAACATCAGAAAGTGCTTTCTCTGACGTATATTGAGAAACATATTGGGATATACGTCATTTAGACCACGAAACCCAGAGGTAATACCAAAAAGTTAAAACTAGAGTCGTACTAGAGGCAGTACTAATATTTCAGGTCGGCTCGTGAGAGCATTACGCAGGAATCAGACGCACGCTTAACGCTCTACGTTGAGGAAGTGAAGCTATGCAAGCTCAAGAGGAGACAAGAGCAAGTTGCATTGGAATGCAAGCTGAGGGAGGAGCAGGCGGTACTCGAGAACGCGATTCGGAAAAAAGAACTGGAAATACGGGCGTTGGAGCTAGACAAAATGAAATATGATATGGAGGTGTTGACAGCCAAGAAACAATTCTATGTCAACGATGTGCCCCCTCCAGACCACCCTCTTACAGCTGGCAAGATCCTCACGCACCGAGCTAAGCAGTTTATACGGATATATAGACAGATGTGTAATAAAGCGTTCGATGCAGAAAGATGTTTATGAGCGTTTAGCGTGAATGGTATTTTTTGCGGTGTGATTGTAACAAAATTTGTAATTATCTATATTCTATAGCCTGGAGAGATTCACTTGAGACTGTACCGACTGTTAGTGAGAAGTACGAAATGTTCCTGCATATTCTGAACCACGCCATTGACCTTTTGGTACTCTTAAATGAGTAAGCACAGGTCGCCCTATTCTTCCCTCGTATCTCCAGAACATGATTCATCACCGCTACGTTATACGAAGGATGACGGCTATTATCCTCCGGTTGCTTTCCAGGTTCAGTATCCGATGGAACCTTTCCCTTCCTTTGATGCGCTTTTGGTTTATGAACTCCTGTAATCCTTACCTTTCTCTTCCTTCTTAACACCTGATTGTATTTCATCCTCGTTTATGAAAAATATTGCTCATGTGATTGCCGAACCACTTGATTATTTATTTAATCAGATGCTTTTCTTTAGGGAAATACCAAGTCGATGGAAACACTCCTTCGTTACTTTCTTGCTCAAAAGGAGCCTTCAAGTTGTATAGACAAGTACAGGCCGGTGAGCATAGCCTCCTACTTTTGCAGACTTTTCGAAAAAGTTCTTAAGGCACACATTTTTGAACATTTAGATAAGAATTCGATTATTCCGCTCAGCCAACATGGTTTTATGAAGGGAAAATTCAACGGAGTCAAATTTACTGGAATGTATAAATGACTGGACCGAGTATTTGGAAGAGAAGCCGTGTGATATCGTTTGTTGTGACTTTTCGAAAGCGTCAATCGAGTCGAACATGGCAAATTTTTGCTCAAGTTATCCAACCTGCGACTGCATCCTGTCTTAATAACGTGGTTGTCTGTTTTCCTTAATGAAAGGAAATTTCAGGTTAGAATGGGTCCTTCATTTTCTTCTGTGAAGAAAGTCACTAGTGGGGTTCCACAGGGGGGAGTGTTGTCTCCCGTCTTGTTTGCCCTCTACACTGCTGACCTGCCTGGTATCCTGGAAAGCTGTGGAGTAGTGTGCAAACAATGCGCTGATGACTTGAGAATCTATCGGAAGCGAAGGTCCAAGGGACCAATCCAAGATCCAGTTTGCCTTGAATAGGATCTTGGAATGGTGTGAAGCTTGCCACTTGCTCCTGAGAAAACTGTGTTCATGAGGCTTGGAGACTCAAATTTACCGTGTAATTTCAGTCTAGGTGATCACTCCTTGAGCAAAGTGGGGTGTGTAAGGGACTTGGGCTTTCTTTATGATGACACTCTTGACTTTTCTGCTCATATAAAGCTTCTTTACAATAAAGCATCAACTCGCACATACCAGATCTTTAAGGGTTTGTCAAGCTGTGATGAGAAGGTTCTAATTAGAGCGTATAAAACATATATAAGGAGAGATGTTGATTTGTTGGAAAAGGCACAAAATAACTTTACAAGGAAGGTGATTCTGAGACTGAATAAGCCGGGATTCTGTAGAATACCGGGCTCTCGACATAGGAATTCACGATTTCAAATTCACACCCTTGAGTCACGGCGGAAGCAAAATGATATGTGCACGGTTTTTAAAATACTTTCGGGATTAATGAAGGTGGAAGTTAATAAATTTTGCCGCATCGTCAAGCCCAGAACTCGGAGGAATTCAGAGAAAATTGGATATAAGACGCCTAAAACCAGAATTCGTGGAAATTCTTTCACATGCCTAAGCCGGATCTGGTTATATCTCACTCAAGAGTGAGGTATCCTCCACTCCGCAATTCTTCTCGGTTTTTAAGCGCAGTGCAGGGAAGCGGTTGTTGTCTTTTTCATGACCCTTTTCATGATGTTACTTCTTGACGATTTGGATTGGTTGTGTTCAGTTTGTTTTATTTTCCCCATGATTGCCTATGCAGCGTATTGAATAAATAAATAAATAAAATAAATAAATGGTAGATTAACCGTTGTTACTTAGGGAGAGAGGGAAACCACATCGCAACTGAAGTTGTGATGTCCTAGAGATCGAGAGTTTACAATGGCTGATCTTATTAACAGGCATGGAGCACAACGAGAGAGAGCAGAAGGAGCTGCTCATCCGGGCTGCCACTCCTCGCCATTTTCGAACGAGATTGTGCCCGCTGGACGTGCTGGACGAATCTACTTTCCGGCAGATATTCCGGCTCTCTCGCCGAGGGTTCCAGCACGTCCTCGAGCTCACTGGCGAGGAGCTCATCCCGGAGACGGTGCGGTCGAAATCGCTCACCAGTGAGCAGAAGCTGAGGATATTTCTCGAAACGATCGAGAGCTCCAGTCTTCCGCTATAGGCATTGCCTTCGCGTCAATGCTTGAATCTAACTGCCGTTCTTGTAGCGCACCACGGAAATAAGTCTGGGCTGCTCCCAGTTCACAGTTAGTCAAGTGATCGGCGATGTGACCGAGGTGTTCTGGAACAGACGCCGCGAGTTCATCAGGTGGCCAACAGATGAAGAGCGGCTGGCTATGAGCAGGAGGTTGAACGCTCGCTTCACACTTAGAACCTAGAAGGTCAATGTTGGTGCTAGCTTTTTGGGGTTTGTAGCAGACCAAATGTGGTGGGAGCGATCGACGGCACACATGTGAAGATAATCGCTCCAAGGGTATGCTATCACAGCTGCTCCCTTCTCTCTTATTCGCCACCACTTTATTCTCGCTGTACCGCATCGCTCGACCTGCTTCTGCCTTGGAGGGACGATCTCTAGTGTGCAGATGCAGTCAGCGGTCGATGCTTGGAGCGATCGTCTCACACGGCACGATCTTCGCATCTGTGGCAAGACTTCGGTCGTAGTCCTTCACAATGACAAGTCTATCTGAGCTTTGGTACCCCCACTATAGTATGAGATGAGATAGGAGTCGCGTTTTCGGAAGACGGTGTTCACTATGGTGAGGTTCTGCGATTTCGCATACTCAAGAATACGCTCAACATCGGCATAACGTGAACCGTACCTAAAACTGCCATGACAGCTGTACCCGTCCTTCGTAGCACCTACGTGCCCATTAAGGTCACCAGCGACTATGACGGCATCTTTCGACGGTGCCGGCTGGAGTCTTCTCACCAAGCAGGCTCCAAACATCATCTTTGGCTTGCTCTGAGCAGCCGGTCTACGGAGCATACACAGAGAAATGATAGCGTCGCTCCTTAGCGGCGACAACGACCTTCATCAAGCGGTCGTTGAAACCTTCCACGCTTACACGTATCGGAACCGCTCGGATATTGACGAGTATTCCAACACTTCTGGTGGTCCCCTGACTTCCACATAGAACGGCCTTGAAGCCACATCCCATGTCCCTTGGCTTGCTGCAGGACTACCTCGTCTACTGCACCGCACAGAAATCAACTCTTCTACTCCCCAGTGCTTCAACCAACTCGCACGAGCGACCCGTCAGCGTACCCACATTCAGCGTAGCCATACGGATCTTGCTTACGTTACGGGATTTTCGGACTAGCTCAGTTACCCTTTCCCCCGGTGCCGTCCTCCCATACTATCCACACTAGCCGGGCTTTGCGAACGCGCATCGGCTCCCGCGGACGCCGTGCTCGATACGTGAGCTGACATACACCATGTGACATGAGCTTCGTAGGCCGGCCTGTCACAAGGGCCTGTCGCCTGCAGTCGAGTGTCCGTGTTTGGCTTACTCGCAGAACGAGCAATTGCCAGTGGCACCAGTTGGAGCAAAGGACATCACCACCAGGATTCGAAACTTTCCTTCTTTTCTTCTTTCTTCGAAGAAACACGATCGCTCCAGAGTCGCCTTGCTGCATCTCCTCCTCCCCCTCTTTTCATTTCTCTGATCTCCTTTTCTCCTCTTCTTTTCCTGCGTCCCCTCCCCAAATCCTCCTCCTATCCACAGTTGATGCAATTCGTTGCAAGAAATATAAAGCACACTACATTTCCACCAGAGGAGACGAAACACGAATCGAATCTGAACGAAAAAGAGAAGAGACGGCGTAAGGAACAACACACAACAGCACACCGACAGCGTCGGCCCGATTCCCGATTCAAACCCCGCCGCGTGCTGTTCCGCAACCGCAGCACGCGCGACGGCGCGCCTTGATGAGCCTTGCCCTCGAGCCAACAATCTATAAGAAGCAAACTAGCTCTTAAAGTAAACTACACAACGTGGGAAAATGACAGCCCAGACTAGGCATTTACAAGAATAGAGTGTGAAGTCTATTAGATGACATCTGACATATGAAAATAGACCAACTGTCGTGGATTGGGTGGAGATATAGTGTAGTGATTCCAGAATGCTGAATCCAATTGGGATCGCCAGCACGCTTCTCAAAACGATTCGACGATTTCTTTCTCTTGCTTGAGTACTCTTGTGAGTACTCAGGGGTACTCCCCCGTTCGCTTCTTTGATCCACAGCTAGAACTATCCAACTTATAACTAAACTTACAACTATCCAATCAGTTGTTTTCAGGATTTGAACATTTCTTTGAAGAAACACGATCGCTCAGTCGCCTTGCCTCCCCTCCTCCCTCTCCCTCTCTTTATCTCTCTGCTCTCCTTTTCTGCTCTTCTTGAATATCCCTCCCCGAATCCTCCTTTTCACAGCTAATGGTACTCGTTGCAAGAAATAAATATAAAACACGCTACACTTCCAGCAAAGGAGACGAAACACTAATCGAATCTGAACGAAAGTGAGAAGAGACGGCGTTAAGAGCAGAAAGCTGAATCCAATTGGATTCTCAAAACAATTCAACGACTCGATTCTCAAGAGTACTCTTTCAGTAATTTGATCAGTGGGGGAGTACTCAAAAGTATTCTTTGAGTACTATCTAAGAGGCGCGGGATTTAACGCTTCCTGCACGCTACGGTCCATGCGCGCGGGCTCACCAAGTCAGTTGCCGTGCATGCTAACCAGTCTGTCCGGTGATTCAAATAAATAAATGCTATAGTATCCAAGAGAGAATACCGTCGTTCTAAATGCCGTCCGCAGCTCATGTCCTCTACGCGAAATTTCTCCAGCCTAAAATTTTTGTCGTCCTCGCCGGCCGAATTTTGCTCACCATTACTTCCAAAACTTCGATTCCAAAACTTCGACTTCGATTTTTTTTTTCGATAAGCCCTGCCCCCCCCCCGTTTTGGCGTGTTGGGTGGTATACATTAGATCCGATCGAAAATCTTCGGGTAATTGGACGATTCGAATAATGGCGATTTTGTGGACCTCGGATTTTTGGATGATTCAGATAACGGCAATTTTAAAAACCTCTAATTTTTGGATGATTCGGATAATGGCAGTTTCGAGGACCCCGGATTTCGGATATCCGAATCGGATATCCGAAATTCTTTTTAGTACTTCCCTTCATTAGTTTCCTCTTCTTCAACTGTGCTGGTGCGTGCCAATTTCAGATGATGAGCAATGTGTTCCCCTTGATAGGAGCCTGCGGATTGTGCCCAACCCCGTTGTTAGCGTGGCCGTTCTCTATGGCTGGATTCTCGCCGTAACACTGCAGAAGTCGCACAACCAGGAAGTGGACATCTTGATTTTGCCTCGCCTGTACTACGCTAAAACACCTGTTGTTCGAGTTGTCACCGTCACTGTTCTCGTCCAAGTTTCATGTAAGCTTTCATCACTGAGAGGCACCTCTCCGTAAGCTTAGCAAGCACCGTTTAGGTGCTTCACGGTCACGCCATCGGTGAAGACTTGGTCCGCTACGGAACTCCTGACCATTGGCCTTTGGCAGGATTCTAGAGCAGGCGATACAGCTAAGGATAGCACAGTTCACTGTGCACTTCGAGGGATCACTTGGGTGAGGATACGCTTGAATTCCCTTTGTATAAAAATAAATAGAAATAAGTGCTAGGTCTAGTCAGCTTAGCTTACCTAGGTCAGCTTTAAGGGTACATAAATTCTATTGTGGAAGTATTTCTAAGGATTCGCGACCATATGGAGTACGTTTAATTTTCTCCTCGATAAAGTGCTGCGCATGATGCTGTCCGACATGGCTAACGAAACCCAGAACCCAATCGTGACTAGCCTGCTTAAGCAAATCAGCTCTGAAGGCGTCACTAGATTAGTTAAAGAGGTGCGATAGAGAACAAAATCATAAATCTCTATTCCATAAGTCCCTCTAAGATAAATCTTGATTTTCTCCCTCTCTATATACTGTCAACACCTACTGATTGCGTTTTATTTTAGAAGCGAAGACGGCTCAACATCAACAACGAGTTTCCTCGACGATTCCTGTTGCCTAAGTGAGCTACGAGTTCCATTTCTGCGACAAGGACGACACCAACGCTACACGCAATGCGACCTGCATCGGAGTGCGGTACGTCTCCGCCAGTCTGGACTCTATTCCGACTGCACATTCTTGTAACGCACTGTCTCTCAGCTTTGGAATTCGTTTTACTCTGTTTCCCTTTTGGGCCTTTTTTGGTTTGGGTGGAAAACGTTGTTCTGCCATCTAGCTAGGATTTTTCGCTTTTAAGTCTTTTTTGCTTTGGGTGAAAAAAGTTACTCCGCCATCTACCTAGGATTTTTCGCTTTTGGTCTTTTGGGGCTCATTTAGCGGGATATGGTATTTGGCTCTTTGAATCCTGCACTACTAACTCCTTTGTTTCGCCTTTGGGCGCATTTGTTGTCAGAAGATGCCAAATTTCTATAAAAGTTGGGCGTCCTACCTCTTTTCCTGACAGATGAGTTTTCGGGTATCCAAATGAGTGGAAGTTTTGCGAATTTCTCAAAATTTGACAGTCCAGGCTCTTATACAGTGTGTTCGACTCTATACTTGACGTTTTTCTGGTTCACTTTTCCATTGTCCGGTTTCATCGACTTCACTTTGTGCCGATCTTGAATTATTTACTGCATCCATTTTTTGTGTACTAGAGTTACAGCTCGGAGCTGTGCATGTATTTTGCAATTGTGACGTCTTCCTTAACCATGTTTTTTTGAACTTGAGGAAAACCTCGACTTAAACAATTATACGGCTCCGAGTTGTAATAGTCTTTTCTATTCACTCCTTTGCGCATGCTCCTCTGGTGCTACGATTTCGGTGCTAGAAGCTCTGTTCGATCTTTGCGTGTTTTATTCGGTACGGATTTTTCATATCTCTCCTTCATTAGTGCCCAGAACCAACCGTTCCAACAAACTTGCTGACCTCACCCATTTCCCACCTAACGCAGCGGCTCGCTGTTCTGATGTTCACACCGATCTTCTCACTACAATGTCTTACGGTTCTCAGCAGGTTGACTAACTGAACGGCTAAACGTGTAACTTTAGCTTTACTGATAGGACTTTGCCCTGTTTCGCTGCTAGAAAGAGAAAGCGTTAGGTGGTCGAAATGAGTGAAATGTATACATATATGTACATTATTCTTTTATATTCCAATCTTTTCTTGATTCCGATTTCATCAAATTCTGGCTACATTTTGATTGATTCCGTTTTTTGGTATTTTTTGTTGATTTTTTTGTATGTTCTTGGGACATCTTGTTAGTGTGGTACTGAAGATACGAATCTCTAATAAACGTTATAGCATTACAGTGTCAGGAATACAAGGGATATCAGGGTTATTCAGATGCAAACGGGCACAAAATCTACTGTACAGGGTTACAACATGGGGATATCGGGAGCGGGCGGTTGGATTCTCGGGACAGTAAAACCGGAACCAAAGCGCTCAACCAGGAGACAGCGAGGGACTCAGGAATTTTTTTGACCTAACCCCCATGGTGCCCTTCGCAAAATTTGCATTGTTAGGGGCAGGCTCCGCCCACTTTTCAAAATTTGCATTGTTAGGGGCAGGCTCCGCCACTTTTCAGTTGTAGCGCGCGTGTCACTGCGCGACACCCTCTTTTCCTGCGCGCGCTTAACCAACCGGTGTCGGAGTCCCTAAACTGCCTTAGGCCTTGTTTAGTGTGCGCGCGACGCTCGACGCGATGCCATGTGTAGTGGCCGAATTGATCAGTCGCGTCGCTCGATCAATATGACCACTACACATGCATCGCGTCGAGCGTCGCTCGCACACTAAAGGCCCCCACAGAGTTTTGCGGCAACGCCGCTCGCCGCAATGGTTAAGGATAGGGCAGGGACGCCGCCGGCGGCGAGCTCTGCGTCTCTGCCCAATGGTTAAGCATAGGGCCGCGGCGCTGCCGCAGAACTCTGTGGGGGCCTTAAACGAGCCCTTAATCACAGCTGCCGTTTAGATGCAGCGAATGAACGGCGGCGGTGAAATGTATTCCGCCCTTACTCGCCCAATCGCTTTTGCTTCGAGGGCCAATCACGGTCTGGAAAGCCAGTTCTGGTACTGGTTCGGGAGGATCCTCAGCGTGGTACCCGTGAACTAATAGAGGAATTCGGATCAAGAATTACTACGCCAGGACCGAAACTTAACCCAAAAAGGTAATGCTCAGCGCCTGGTGGAATTTCAAAGCAGTCAATCACTGGGAGCTGCTACGCTACTGTCACTGGAGATGTTTACTGCAGGCAGTTGGATCGCGTTGAAGCAGTTCTTCGTGGGAAGCAAGACAAGATCTTCTTCCTTCACGACTATGTGCGTCCACACGTCGCAGAGAAGACGCAGAAAAACGCTAGTGTTTCGGATGGTATGTTCTGGCCAATCCACCGTATTCGCCGGACCTTGCTAAAACAAACTAGCATCTGTTTCTCTTGTAGTCGAACCGTTTACAGGAGTTTACCGTTTCGCAACAGGGAGCAACTTGAAGAGTGCCTCGCTGATTTTTTTTTCGCCAAAACCCTAGGACTTCTATAGAAGCGGGATATAGGAATTGACAAATAGTAATATGTATGCTGTGCAATTTACCTGACAAATAGCAATATGTTGTAGATATTAATGGTGCATATTTTCGTTAGTTGTGGCATGTATGGAACGAGAGAAATAAGTTTTAAAAGAATTACAGGTACAAGGGCGGAATACTTTCCCTACAACCTATTATATCAATCTTTCGAATATATTTTTTATTGCTAAGTAAGAGCTGCCCTTCATCCTGATTTTTCCACGTAACAGCATACAGTGAGCAGACAGCAGACAAGTTATGACTTTTTTGAGCACGAGCTTAAACAGTATTAACAAAACTTCTTCTTCTTCAGCGTTTGTCCCGCTTCGAGGTGGGGTCCACTCTTTTGGTATGGTGACGCCACATTTCGCGATCAAATGCTTGATCGGAGTGGATACCAGCAATCTTCAGGTCCACATGCAACGTATCATGCAAACGCTGCTTCGGCTGCCCTTTAGGTCGTTTTCTGGGCACATCTATGTTAAGGCCAGTCTTCCTAACAGTGTCACCACTAGCTCGAAGAACGTGGCCATTACCACCGAAGGCGAGCTTCACGTAATTTGTCAGCAATTGGAGGTCACCAAATCTCTGAAGGATTGCGTTGTTACGAATATAGTATAGATGCGTAACCCAGCGCAGCATTTCCATTTCCATTGCGCTGAGGCGAGTCTCAACCTCCTTGGTTGCAGGTCAACATTCAGCACCGTACATCACTACCTACTGGTCGGACCAGGATTCTACAAATCTTCGATTTAAGGCGTTCCGGTATCTTCCTGTCCCATAAAACTGTATTCGCAAATAATTGTGTTTTATTTATTCCCTTATCCGACATTCCAGATCAAACGCAATTTTTATACACATTTAAATAAAGCATATAATGAAAAAACGTTCGCAGAAGAGTATTATTCAAGTCTACACAGTGTGAAAAAGCAGTGGTGATTCATATTTATACAAAACCAAATGCAGAGCTTACAGATCCCTAAAATAGAAGACAGACAGCAACATCGACAGTCGCATTTACCGAATGAAACTCCAACGTTCTCACAACATAATTTTATAAATGCTGGGCCACAGTCTAAAAATTCTACATTTACGGTCAATGCATAATGTTATGATTCAATGCTCAATTACATGTCAATTTTCCAAAAGCATGTTAATTTCTTGAAACTATTTCATACTGTGCTTATTTGAAGGAAGAAATTAGAAACCGTACATCAAACGATTGGAAAGATTGGAAAGTCCACGCAGTAAAAATAATTGTCTACCCTGCCGGCTGAACCTGACTTCGTGCAGATGAATCGAATGCGGAGGTTTTATCTCGAAATATTTTATTCCCGAGCAGATTGTTCGCTGCACAGCGGACCTGAAAGAATAGAACTTCTTGATAGTTTAATACTTTTTAACTGCAGATCCGGTGGAAATCTGCATTAACGGTTAACCTTCTGGCTGTTCTCCATCATCAACCCTTCAAACAACATGTGTTAAACCGAGAAAAGCTGGTAGCTGATCGTTGCAACCAAGAAATAATTTGTTCCAGTTTGACTTCGCTGTCGTTTCTTGGCAGTTCCTTGGAAATGCTGCGGTTGAAACAGCAATGATATCTGTTCCTCCAGGAACTGTCTGCATGGTTTCTGAGTAGTACTGAATACCGGACAATCGAATGCAACAGACTCGAGTAACAAGCTGGCCTACGAACATCCGGTGTCGCATCATAAGGTTGATGAAGTTCCAGAGCTCCCGAGGTAATGCTATAGTGTCTGTGGAAGCCGACGCGCACGCGCAAACCCCGATGTGTGTAAAAGTATGTGAATGACCTTTATGCAGCGAAGACATCAGGAGTGAAATTGAGCTAGTCCAAACGCTCCGCAGCGTAGCCAACATCGGCGCAGCAACGTTGAGAGTGTGTATGGTGAGCCGGCCTGCATGCGGGTTTGTAGAAACAGTGGAAAACAGCAGATTTCAGCGGCGAGTAGACAAGATTGTCCAACAGCAACTTGAGGAGAAAAGGAAAGAAAAGGAGGCTTCAAGGCAGTTCTATGTGGAAGTCCCAAGATGATCCTCGTGTCGCAATAATCGTCTTCGAGCGCTTCCGTGACGCGATTGCAAACATAGATTATTTCGATGACGAAAATTGTTAACGCCGTAGAGCGAAGGTATCACTGCTTTTAGCGTATGCCCCGCATAAAGGCTGCAGCAAACAAAGGACGAGTTCTGGTCCCTGCTTGGTGAGAAGATAGCGGAGCTGCCTCCACAAGATGTATGTAGTTGTTGTTGCAGGTGACCATAATGGTCATGTCGGAGCAACGAAGGACAGCTACAGCCGTCATGGCGGTTTTTACTATCAGTCAACGCAGATGATGAGAGTATACTTAAGTGTGTAAACTCACACTACCTCACTCTGGTGAACACCAAATTTCATTACTCCCACCTCATCGGGTTTTTATAGCGGGAACGCCAAAACGCAGATCGACTATGTCCTTATTAGGCGTCGCGACCAAGCCCTTGTCACAGACACAAAGACCGTGCCGTGTGAGACGGTTGCCACGCAATACCTCCCACTGTTCTGTTTGCTGAAGATCACACCTCTAGGGTACAAACATGACGAGCGGTACGAGTCAGCTAGATTGTGAAAGAGGCGATTGGTAGCCATGAAAGCAGCTACTATTTCTCCCATTCGCTCGCCGATGGCAACAACTAACGACCACATCTTGAAAGGAGCGATAAGGTGGGCTGCACGCATCGAAAAAAGTCGAAGTCGGCCCTACGAAGACAGGGCAGCGTTTGGTCGACAAGCACGCATGGCTGTGGTCTGTGCCTGAGAAAAAGTGCGAGAAAAGAGGCTCTACTACCTGTTTATCAGTGAGAAAAAACCCATAGTGGGCGGCATTATCGAAAAGCAAAAAAAGCAGCAGAGAAGGCAGTAGTCTCTGGATAAACTGCACACAACGCCGTGAGCGAGAAACTGGAGACCCACTATGGTAAGCCGCTGTGGTAATCTGTTCTTATTCGCCAAAGTTCGCTATCGACAAGCAGAAGACATCGAGAAGGCCATTGTCATTAACGACGAGAACAGTCATCTTCTGATGGATTGTGAAGAGGGCTGTGAAGCGATGGCGCGACCACTTCGAGGAAATCTCAGATGTAGTATTTGCACATCCTGCTCTTACGATGCGCTTAAGGTTATCCTGTAAAAATTTTGGCACTAATGCTATGTTAACCGTACTTGTAAGAAGCGTAGGTTTGGTGAGACTCTGTTAGTGAGTCTTGCTTGGTCAGTGTTCTTAGTCATTATTGTAAAAATTAATGACGGCCATCACTGTACATAATGTTATTGAATGCAAGAGGGAGCTGCTCATGTAAGCAAGGAAAGCTTGCCAATAATTAGTGTTGGAAGTCCCTAAATTGCGTTGACTAGTATGTGTATATAATTCCTCGTTTCCTAAAAATTACGTCTTGCGTGATATTTAAAGCACCTTGAAGAATTAGGTAATGTAAGAAGATAGAAAGTTTCCAGGTAGGAACGCTTATAACTTCTGTCTCATCTGTTCTGTACTCTTGTGTTTTTTATACGGCCTATGCCTCTTCCTTGAAAGCATCTCCATTAAACACTCCACGGATTCCAGAGCTTGTGATTTCCAAATGAGAAAGAGAAAAATGAGAAAGTATATACCTAAGTGTTATAAGTGCAAGAATAACGTCTTACCTCTTTGTTTAGTAGAAGATATATGATTGAATTTACACCACCATTCAAAATACACACACAGGGTGTAACCACCAGTGCTTGGGGCGCTTGCACTCCAAGTGCAGGGTAGATAAAAAATGTCATCCAAGCTACTGTGTACGTGAGAAACATAAGCAGGAATTGTACGCAATACCTAAAGAAGTTCTTAATTACATTGAAAACCTAAGCAGTGACGGAGGAAACAAAGACCCTGATGAAAATGACAGTGTTCCCAATCTAATAGCCTCTTCAACGGCACAAGTTCCGGTACACTAACAGGAAGGGTGAATGACAATATCGCGTTGTGGAGCGAATCGCACCTCTAATTCAAATCCTTTTATAGCAAGAGAACTCACATCATTTCTCGTTTTCCCACTCTGTCGTTGTGAGATCCAGCTTTAACGATGTATACGAATAACTATAATCTTCTTCAATTAGGATATACAAAAGATCATTATCATGACAGTCACGAAATTGTAGCCCGAAAGCTGCAGTTCTGAACCCTGTTTCGAAGTTTGAAAAATCCAAGCAAATCAATTAACAAGCATTTATCTTCACAGTATTTCTATCAGCATCATCATGGAGCTGTATATGATGCCGTAGTCAGAGAAAACTACGCTCAAAACGGAATTCTGAATATTACCTGTAGTTTCAGATTGATGCAACAAAGAGCATTTGATGTAAGCGCGTTTGCTCTTTGAACGAATTTGAACTTAGTTTTGCTGTTCATCATTTCAATTGTGGAAATCTTAACCAAATTTCTATCACATTATTTCGCAAATTTAATTGTGGACCATGTCAAGAATTACTAAGTCGTTGCAACGCTTTCTGTTAATGAGTACTCCGTGGTATTATCTTAGTAACTGAACAAAACGGCAAGTTTCCTATCCTTGAGTAAAACTGAATTGAGGCTTCCAACTGATGTTGCTAAGGTTTTTCTTTTCGTCTGTGCTTCTCCTCAAAATGTTACATAGTAGGAGAGAAAAACTTTCGTCAAAAAGTTAATGGATAAAATGTGGTTGAATAGCGGCACATTTGCGGGTGAGGTTTTCCTGATGAGTCAACTGAACACTTACAATCTCCCAATTTTAGGCGTCAATGCGACCCATCCATCAGTGCCCCTAGATATTTTGATCCTATCAAAATGTGGGGTACTGCAAGAACACTAGTATATTAAACAGCTCTAACGATTGACGCAATGTCTAAACAGTGCAAAAACATCATTGGCTTCTTTGTTCTTTTAAAGGAAGACCAGCATATTTTGGCAAATTCACTTAATTCCAAATATTAAGACGTTTGTATAACACCCGCATTTGACATTGGTGAAACCACGGCATGTTGTGATTAAGTTTTTCAGTCTTCCTTGCCTGTCACGGTAGGGAAAAAGCTCTTTATTGCGACCGAGATCTTCTTTCTCAGGATCTTAAAAAAGCTTGAAATTTTTGCCTCTGCAAAGTTCATTCACTGAGACATATGTGCACCCTTATAGGAACAACACGCCGCTAGGAGTGGTTCGAAGAGGAACCATATCTGCTCGAGCTAACTCAGAACGCGCTAAGAAACCGGTTCAACTGCCACTAGGAACTAACTAACAAGGGAAGGATACTAGGTGACCATGGGACTTCGAGCTGAGACGTATATAGCTGGATGCGGCTTCGAACGCTGATTCCAAATCTTTGCACCTTCCCTGTTGTGCGCATCTGCGGACGGAGTTATGGACCATTTTCATAGCAGGCTCCTTTGCCCTCTAGGTCCGCGCAGAGCGGGTCAGTCACAAGAGAGCGAGCTCAAGTAGGGTTGAAGCTGCGCTGTTTGCCGAACAGTGGTGACGCAGAGGGTAGGGGAGCGCTGTGGTGAGACGGGTGGTTTATGGTTGGTGTCCCCTGTGGTCCGGGGTTTTTGCACTTCCTAAAAAAGATCTGCCACGATCAACCAATGCTCTCTTTGTCAAATGGCAAAGTTTAGACGGAATCGATTACCGTGATCCCACCAACCATATTTATATGTGGGTGATCATTGCCTTGAGTAAACTCCTTAGGCGAATTTTTTTCGACACATGCACATAATTAGACGTATATAACTGGATTCAACTTGCGCAGTCTTGCCTGCTGTAGAAGAAAGTATGATCTAATCATGATTTATAAGTTGCTTAATGGTATAATACGCCTTTCGCTTCAGGAGTTTTATTCAATTTCTGCTCCTAACACAAGGGGTGGACAGTGAAAGATCCAGATTCCCCGAGCAAGAAGCCACCTAAGCTCTTCGTTCTTCACTTGCCGAACCGGCATTGAATTCCTGAGGTTCTCCAAGAAAAACAATTTGCCTAACTCTTTTAGGCAATTCAAAATACTGGTCGGCCGGTATCTCCAGGAAGCTCGTTAGTTTGCCATCCTCCAAGACAGTTGGTCTCGTGTTATGAATAACCAGACGTTCAACGGCCTGCCGGCCGCCAAACGTCTGTTTGGGGCTTCGCCCCAAACCCGGAGTATAGAACACCCCGAACGTCTTCTTCTCCTCTTTAGGCCTTCTCTCATTCATTAAAAAACTGGTTTTGCTATATAGAATGGTATAGCGGAATAGGACAAAGCAGGCCCACCACTTTCACTGGATCCCCTTCAACTGATTCCTTATCACTGGTTTCCCTTTATTGTCAGCCCATTTCCGGTTCACCCTTCACTGGTCCCCCTCCCCTTCGTCGGTCCCTCCTCCCCTTCGTCGGTCCCTACTACTGCAACTACCTTCACTGGACCTCCCTTTGTCCCCTCTTCGTTCGCTGGTTATCCTATCCTTCACCGATCCCCATTACTGGTCCCACCCTCACTGGTCCCCTTTTAACTCATCAACCCTTTTCCGGTCCCCTTCACTGGCCCCTTCCCCCTCCCCACTACCTCACCTGTGCCCATTGCTGGTCCCTTTCTCAGCGGTCCCCCTTCATTGGTCAACATTCTACCGTCCCCCCTTCACTGGACCCCTCCCCCTGCTTCACCGGTCCACCCTTCACTGGGCCACTCCCCCCCCCCTTCACCGGTCCCTATTACTGGTCCCTTCCTCACCGGTCCCATCTTCACTGGACCCTCCCCCCCCCCCCCCCCTTCACCGGTCCCCTTCGCTGCTTCCCCCCCCCCTTACCGGCCCTATTGCTGGTCTCACCTTCACTGGAGGGACCAGTGAAGGTGAGACCAGCAATGGGGTCGGTAAGGGGGGGGGGAGGCAGCGAAGGGGACCGGTATTGGTCAACCCTTCACCGCTCCCCCTTACTGGAACCCCATCCTTCACCGGTCCCCAATTACTGATCCCACCTTCACTGGTATCACGTCGTCTGAATCCGGAATCCTCGCGCGACAGCGGTGACACCTCTTCCAAACCCGGTGGCCTGTTGAACAACGTCAGTGCCATGTGTTCTCAACCCGAACGTGCTTTGCGCGACATCGGTGACACGTCTTCTGAATCTGGAAGGCCCTTCGCGACATTGGTGACACCTCTTCTGAATGCAGGCACCTGATGGGCGACGTCGGTGACATGTCTTCTCAAGTCGGACGTGGTTTGCGCGACATCGTTGACACGTCGTGTGAATTCGGAACCCCTAGCGCGACATCGGTGACACGTCGTCTGAATCCAGACAGGCCTTTCGCGACATCGGTGACACCACTTCTAAACCCAGGCACCTGATGAACGACGTCGGTGACGTCTTCTCAAGCCGGACCTGCATTGCGCGACATCGGTGACATGTCGCCTGAACATGGACGCCCGTCGACAACTACAACAGTTGACAAACTGGTGACAACTGCAACCTCCCCCCCCCCCCCTTCCCCACACTTCCTCCCAACACACTCCCCCAGCACTTTTGTGCAAACAAACACACACACAAACAAACTCACCCACAGACAAACGACCGTTCTCGCTTATATATAGTAGGATACTAGTGTTGTCTGTTCTTTTTTCTAATTCCATTTTTTACAATGGATTGTAGTTGTTGAGTGTTTTTATATTTTTGGCGTGGTTGTCTACGTATATAATAAATAAATAAACAAACAAATAAATAATGACTAAACAGATAATGTTGTATTAGCTGTGCGTAGTCCCTGAAACTATGCAGCAAACATTGCTCTTGGTCGACAGCTGGAAGCCACTCAAGGATCACGAAAACATTTCATCAATTTTTGTAGAACCTACTAGAGTGAAAGTGATGAACATTCCGGCAGGAACAACATCAAAGATATAACCATTAGGCGCACATTTCTTCTTGCCATTCAAAAGCATGCACAAACGTTTTACCTCTCATGTGTTTACCTTGACCAAGTTCTCACTTCAATCCCGCGACTCAATTCTTCGAATTGTGTCGCTCATTTACTCTCAATTTTCTGCCCCAAGATTTAGAACTTTTCTCACGTATTCATGGTACGCTGCAGAATACCTGCACAGTCACCCCGGGACGTATGGTACACCAATTCAATACTGTTTCCCTACTGACATCGCAGAGCACTGCTGTTGCAGGGGCTGCACTGATGTATTTTTATCACCTGCGGTCATTGCCAGCTGTTATGTTTTGAACATTTCGTAGTGTTATTTCAAAGTTGCTAGTGTAACGCATTGTTTGTCTTCTCGTCATGTTTTCAGCAACTATTCATGATAAATTGTATCTTCCTGCAAGTGTGAAGTTGAGAGTATGAAGAAGACTCCTTTCTGGCGATTATTTCCGTTGCGATTTGACAAAGAGAGCATTGTTAATCGTGGCAGATCTTTTTCAGGAAGTGCAAAGACCCCGGACCACAGGGGACTCCATAAACCACCCCGTCTCACCACGGCGCTCCTCTACCCTCTGCGCCACCACTGCTCCGCAGTCAGCGCAGTTTCATCCCTACTTGAGCTCTCTCTTGTGACTGGCCCGCTCTGCGTGGACCTAGAGGCAAAGGAGCCTGCTACGAAAATGGTCCATAACTCCGTTCACAGATGAGCACAGCAGAAACGGAACACGTATTTGGAATCATCGTTCGAAGCCGCATCAGTGGTATACGTTTCGTCTCAAAGTCTCATTGTCACCTAGTATCCATCCCTTGTACAATATATGGTCAAATATGGTCAGTATGGTCAAATACACTTCTGGGAGTGCCGGAGAGGTAAGAGTGTACATACAGCATTACACGGCTTCTCACAGCTCGCACAAAGGGAAAACAAAATTTCATAGGTAAAGGAGGTGCAGTTATATCCGCTTTTCATGGGTGGATTATGCTCGTGTTTCTAGAAGGCCTAGAAACTTTCGACGGTATATGTCGCGAAGACGGCTAGCATTGGGAGATGGACATCTATTCAGACCGCCTGAGTGGGCGTGCCATTCAGAGAGGGCATGTACAGTAGGTACATTGATCGGCTGACATGTGTTCGGTCTGTGCTCTGCTTGGTTATTATTGGCTGGCGCGCTCCCACATACCAATGTTGCCCACCTTCGCGACCAGCCTCCTAGTTTCCACAGCGTACAAAACACCGTAGGTTATACATTACGTAAACGACGTCTGCGCGCAGTCCCCTGTCCTTCGATGTGGTAAATCAGGCAGTCTTGCATTATACAGTCGCAGTCATACAGCCGATTGCACACAAGCTTTCGTTTAAGTCCACTCAAAATATTTACCAGTTCAACATACGTATCAAAGCATACTCGCAATAGGCATTGGCGCGCAGCTACAGTGACTCCATCCGAAATGAAGGTAGCGAAAGGCAAATTGTGTTGCCAAACGTGTTCATATTGTAACCGTGTGGCTCACGGCTTCGTCGCACTTCATAGCCATTGACGTTGGTTATTTTACAGGCCAGCATACGTACTCTGACAGACACGGGGCGAGACGCGCTGCAGGGAGGAGCCTGGCACGCCCAAGATTTTGTTCATCTCGAGAAGGCGCCCATGTAGCCCGCCAAAACGAGGGGCGGGGCTTATCGAGTACTTTGGGAATAGTCATGGGCAAGATTCGGCCGGCCCGGCCCGCGTGAGTTTTAGGCGGGAAAAAATTCGCGCAACGGACGTGAGCTGCGGACTGCATTTAGAACGACGGTACTCTTGAATCGCCCGAGATGGAGCCTAGCATGCCCGTCAAGTGGCTTGCGCGTGGGTCGCGCGCGCACGGGCCGTAGCCGGCGGGAAGCGTTGAATCCCACGCCTAGGATACTGTAGCATTTGTACTCTAGAATCGCTCGAGATGGTGCCTAGCATGCACGTCAAGTGTCTTGCGCGTGAGCCCCTGCGCACTGGCCATAGCCGGCGGGACGCGTTGAATCCCACGCCTCTTGGATACTGTAGCTTTGTACTCTAGAATCGCCCGAGATGGTGCCTAGCATGCACGTCAAGTGGCTTGCGCGTGAGCCCCTGCGCACTGGCCGTAGTCGAAGAGAATTTCTTCACAATCGACGAGAATTCGATTGTGAAATCGTGGAGCGATATTTTCGTTGGACTACCGTTCGCGTTCGTCTTTTCGGCGTATTTTCTGCATGAAGTCGTGATTTTCAGATAGTTGCACATGTGGCGCGTCCCAGATGATGTGGTTGGAGAAGAATTCTGCAGTCGATTGGATATCGAGCTGTGCGATTGCAGAGAGGAGTCGATGGAAGTGCTGAAGAACATCCACATGTTCGGCAAACTACAGGTGAGACTCAGCAATATCAAGATGTGGTTCGATTAGAAGTTTTTCTATGTATGTTCATTTTCAGTCATTGATGTTGGTCAAGTGTGAGTGTTGAGGGATGAAGATATTCGCAGCATGCCGATGCCGTCGGGTGAAGTATTTGTGCCTTCAAGGGAACGCTCTACGGAATCCCTGGGAGGCGATAAGGGAGAAGTTCCCGTCGGTCATCCATTTGGATCTGAGGCGAATAAGTTAGTGACGTGAAGCAAACTTGGTGTGAGGACTTTTTACGCACCATTTGATGCAGGTAGTTCTTGCAGAATTGTGTATCCGGTCCCGTGCAAGGAAATCGTGCAACGAGTTTTTGCAGGGTCGACGTTGACCTAGACGATGAGAGGTAAGGGGTTCCCTTACTAGCAATGGTGTTTGAAGGCTACGTGAATTGTAGATTTAGGTGGATGAAAAGTTTGGAGGACTACTGTCCCGGCTTAACGCATGTGGGCGCGATTCCTGTCTTCCCTGCTGAGGCGGCAACTACGCTGGAGGATGAGGATGTGTCCGATTCAGAGGTGCATTGCGGGGTACCGGAGTGGGTATTTTGGTATGGGTAGGAAGCGGTTTTTGAGTTGGACTGGTTTTCCTTATAGGACGACAAGAATTCCGAAGGAGGCTGCGAATGGAGCGAGTCGGACGATGGCTTTGGATGCTGGTCGGAGGCATCGGATGACATGTCGTCTTGGAGATGGTTATTTGATATTTGATGTGAAAGTGGATAAATGCTGTATGGTTTTTTCGTCTCGAGACGAAGTGTTGGTTGGCGTCGAAGTCGCCTGTTTATTTTTTAAATTGTCTTTTTCATTGGTAAATGAAGGCGATCAGCTGTGTTTAGCAGCGGGAGATGTAAGGTTTTTTGCAGGCGCAAAGATGACTGGCTCAAAGCATCACGTACGCGTGGTGCTTTGAGCCAGTAAGGAGCTCAGGCGACGAAGGCCGCCTTTTCTTCGAAGGTTCGGTTTTGTAGAGGAGCACTTTTGTTGGGTTGTGGTAGTTTTTGAAAGATGTAGAAGTATTTTCAGGTGAATGGAGTGGTGTAGGCGGACCCCGAAGGACGGGAGGGACGCAGGGAGGCAGTCGAGGCAGTACCAGACGGTACGTTGTTGTGTTTCTGTGTGAAAAGCCCGCAATCCTCATTGTCGGTCGTGGATTGCGGGCTGGAGACGTCGCGCGCGGGCCGGAGACGTCGCGCGCGGGCTCGCGGCGGCCGCGTGCGACGGCGCTCGATGTATGGCGTGCTCCCCCGAGCGCCGTCGCATGCGCTGCGGTCGCGGGGCGGCGCGCGGCGGAGTTTGAATCGGCCGGCGCGGTCCGCAGTCTCAGCGGAGGCTGGCTGCCGCGCGGTCGGTCAGCCAGTGTGCTGATGTTGCATGCTTCTCGTCTTTATTCGTTATTTCACTATTTCACTCTTCGCTCCGAATTGTATTGTATTCGCGTCTCTACCTTGCCTTCTGGCACCGATAAGAATAACCACCAATGGAGGAAGAATTGAATTGCATTTGCATCAGCCAGCTGAGCTGTGGAGTGGAGGTGGGGGGGGGGGTG
>OX377205.1:32328771-32474893 GCA_947396885.1 Heligmosomoides polygyrus polygyrus | reverse complement strand
GGTTGAAACTGCGCTGACTTTGGAGCAGTGGTGGCGCAGAGGGTAGAGGAGCGCCGTGGTGAGACGGGGTGGTTTATGGTTCGAGTCAGCTGTGGTCCGGGGTCTTTGCACTTCCTGAAAAAGATCTGCCATGATCAACAATGCTCTCTTTGTCAAATGGAAAAGTTTGGACGAAATCGATTACCATGATCCCACCACCCTTACTTACATGTGGGCGATCATTGCTTTGAATAACCCCCCTTGGGCAATTTTTTTCGACACATAATGGCTAAACAAATAATGTTGTATTAGCTAAGGTGTAGTCCCTGAAACTAGGCAACAAACATTGCTCTTGGTCGACAGCTGGAAGCCACTCAAGGATCACGAAACCATTTCATCAGTTTTTGTAGAACTTACTAGATAGAGTGAAAGTGAAGAACATTCCGTTAGGAACAACATCACAACCACAACCATTAGGCGTACATTTCTTCTTGCCATTCAAAGGCATGTACAAACGTTTCACCTCTCATGTGTTGACCATGGTATAAAGTTCTCACTTCACTCCCGCGACTCAATTTTTCGAATTGTATCGCTGATTCACACTCAATTTTCTGTCCCAACATTCAGAACTTTTTCACATGTTTATGGTATACTGCAGGATACAGGATACATGGGCACAGCCCCCCCCCCCCCTTAGACGTTTGACACACCAATTCAATATTGGTTCCTTACTTACATTGTAGAGCACTGCTCTTACAGCGGCTGCACTGATGTATTTTTTATCCTCTGCGGTCATTGCCAGCTGTTATGTTTCGGACATTTCTTAGTGTTATTTCAAAGTTGCTAGTGTAAGGCATTGTTTGTCTTTTCATCATGTTTTTAGCAACTATTCATGATAAATTGTATCTTCCTGCCAGTATGAAGTTGAGAGTACGAAGACGAGTCCTTTCCGGCGACTATTTCCGTTGCGATTTGACATAGAGAGCTTTGGTTGATCGTGGCAATCATTATTAGAAAGTGCAGAAAACCACAGGGGAGTCGAACCATAAACCATCCCGTCTCACCACGCCGCTCTATCCACTGCGTCAACACTGTCCGACTGTCAGCGCAGTTTCAGCCCTACTTGAGCACGCTCTCTCGTGATTGGCCCGCTCAGCGTGGACCTAGAGGGCAAAGGAGCCTGCTATGAAATCGATCCATAACTCTGTTCACAGATGCGCACAGCAGAAACGGAACACCTATTTGGAATCAGCGTTCGAAGCCGCATCCAGTGGTATACGTTTCATCTCAAAGTCCTGTGGTCACCTAGTATCATTCCCTTGTACAATATATGGTCAAATATGGTCAGCATGGTCAAATACACTGCTGGGAGTGCCGGAGAAGTAAGAGTGTCACAGAGCATTACACGGCTCGTCACAGCTCGTACAAAGGGAAAAAGGCAAAATTTCATAGGTGAAGGAAGTGCAGCTGTTCCCATGTCGCGAAGACAGGCGGCATTGGGAGATGGACACCCATTCAGACCGCACTGAATGGGCGTGCCATTCAGAGAGGGCGTGTACAGTGGGTACCTGATCGGCTGACATGTGTTCGGTCTTCGTTCTGCTTGGTTATTATTGGCTGGCGCGCTCCCACCTACCAATGCTGCTCACCTTCGCGACATGTAACACCAGCCTCTAGTTTCCACGATGTACAAAACACCATAGGTTATACATTACAACTGACAAACCACGCCCTTCTGCGCGCAGTCCCTGTCCTTCGATTCGGGTAAATCAGGCAGTCTTGCATTATACAGTCGCAGTCATATAGCCGATTGCCACAAGCTTTCGTTTAAGTCCACTCAAAATATTACACTTCAACATACGTATCCGAGCCTACTCGCAATAGGCATTGACGCACAGCAGGTAGCGAAAGACAAATTGTGTTGCCAAACGTGTTGATATTGTGCCCGTGTTGCTCACGGCTTCGTCGCATTTCATAGCCATTGACGTTGGTTATTTTACAGGCCAGAATACGTAGCTGGTCGCGCTCCTTATCAACGGTACACAACCTTCTGCTGTTCTTAATATGCTGCGGAGCATAGCAGGCTTCATAGCTGAACGATGGGCCAGCCTTGCGTGGATGATGATTTTGAGAAGCCCTTGTTGTGTCATTTCTTTTTCTAAAAGCTAAGACGTTTGCTTTCAAAAATTGTGCAAAAATCCTGTAATTGACCAAAACATTTGCGCGAGTACGTCATTATAATTGTTAGATAGAGTTATATGACATCTAAGATCAAGCGCAGTCCATCAACGGCAAATTCATTGTTAAACTGGATGGATGATCTAATACCACTACTGAATTAGGTTCTTATTAAGAGTGGTTTTAAGTATTCAAAAGATTTGGTAGTAGGTATG
Organism: Heligmosomoides polygyrus polygyrus; assembly: GCA_947396885.1. Lineage (NCBI taxonomy): Eukaryota > Metazoa > Nematoda > Chromadorea > Rhabditida > Heligmosomidae > Heligmosomoides > Heligmosomoides polygyrus. The sequence goes on along the minus strand of OX377205.1, from coordinate 32,472,521 downwards.
ATAATTCACACTATCGCTTAAGCCAAAGATGCTGTTTTTGAGGTTCCAAGCTGTGAGAAGGCTGTTCTGTTGAACGCAAAACTCCGAGCCTAGCAGAGTTGAAACCCACACCTCGCATCTAGGCAATACGCTAGCCGTTGTTTGCTCCAAGGATCCAAGCAACATGACGTCCTTCTATCAACTTTTTTGGAAGCAAACTATTTCTGACTATAGTGTTTTAATTAACTCACAACCATATATGAAATACCACAGTAGACCGAAGTCCCTATGTCGAGCGGTAAATCTATATACTGCATCGAAGGATTAAAAGTTTCTCCAGGTACCTCGAGATAATTGTAGCCGAAGACTGCTGGATTTGGTGTGATTCTAAGATGATGGTTAGTTATTGAAAGTTTTACTAACCATAAGAAAGCCAATAAATATGCTACTCTCAACACTTACCGACAGCACGGCGACAGAATCTGAGAATATGTTACCATTACGAGGCAAGAACGCAGCAAAATATGCAGAGCTGTACAACTCGTTCACGAGTAAAAAATGTCAGAGTAGGGAAACAAACGACGACAAATCTGTAAAAATGGTTCGTCACCTTTGCTGGACGGTAACTATTCCTATGAGCGAATGCTGCTAGATCAGGTGCGTGGGTTCCACGGTCTCTTAGTGTGCCCGCTTGTAGTGATAATCGGTACATTTGCAGTATTCCTCGGACCGAGTTTGTCACTAAAGAACCCAGAGCGCCGAATTTCTAGGTGGATGGCGGCCTACTTGATCGGTGGGAACGCCCATGGAAGGCTACCTGTGAGTCGAAATGTTCCAGTAACAACTTCAGCTACTTTAGTGCCTTAGTTTTCTGCAGGCTATGGTGGCGCTAGAACACCACAAGTAGTCAAGGGTGAAAATTTTCAAAGCATCGAGCGAACGAAAATGCACACCAGGCTTCTCAGCATTCAGCTGTAATCAACGAAGCAACTCAAATTTAGTTTGACTTGGTTGGTCATCTGATGCACGTAGCACCGTAGTCTTCCAAAAAATCGTATCTCGAAGCAACGGGAAGAGTTGGCTTTGCTGTGACACAAGGTTCTGCGCGACGCACAGCATTTACGCCAATTTCAGTCAACTCCGACCTGGCATGCTAACCGTAATTTTATGGCCACGACAATACTTGCTCCGCAAAAGTCAAAATGACATGATGGGATAATGGTTTCTATCCACTTTGCGCCATGAATCCCAATTGTTGTCGAATCTGGAATAACACACGGAGATTTCTCGCGTGAATAAGATCAAAAAACCATGCTGAGTGCATAATTTCAAGCAATCTATGCTCACGAAAGCTTGATGAAAACCAAGCAAATTTTCACATTGTTAGATGCTGGATGCTACAACCGGCAGAGATACCTTAAAGGAGACAAACCAGGTGATGAAAACCTTCATGTGATGTCCACGCTAAAGCTGAAGGAGTATGAATCTCGTCCTTTACAGTTACAAACTTATATTATTGAAAAGTTTCGGCAGCCACTCAGTTCTGCATATTGCAATATTTCTGAAATTCTTCTGGAGCCTTCCGTCCAAAATGTACAAAGGTTGCTCAGGGATCTACATATCATCAAGTTTTTCTTTGCGATTATGGCTGAAAAATAAAGTATTTTAAAGTTTTGAAAGTATTTGACTCATACAAGTTCGACCTCCCTGGTTTTACAATTTTGGGAAGCACAGCAACGCACACGGTGCGGCAAGAAACACGTGTGACGCGACGGATCCCAGCTGTTTCTTACGACTCGTCAAATGTTTGGTTCCGCAAATTCAAGAACGGCAAAGTCTGACTTGAGCGACGAATCGCGACCTTGTCCGCGGTTGCAGTGAATAACGAGCACCTGGTGCTGCTCATCTGCATCACCTTCAAAGAAATTGAGGTATGGCGCACGGGTACATCATGATATGATCGGTCACCGTCTTCCACGGCGGAAAGGGCCGTGCGTAAAGTTTACGATCTTCCACCAGAACTTCGCTTAACTCGACGAACTCGTTTAGTAATGACAAAAAGTCGGTTAATTAATTAAATCACACTCTGAGGCGCTAATGGCTCAAAGGAGAGAATCTGGGATAGGAACAACACTCCATACTCGGGAGACAATACTCAGTGTTCGGCGGGACTGCAGATGAATCCTTCACTGGATCCTGAGAGCTCTACTGCTATCGCCGAAGTCTACTGCAAACAATTGGATTGCTTCCTTCCAGCTCTACATGGAAATAGAAATAGGACAAAGTCTTCTTTTTCCACATTGCTCGTCCACTCAAGGTGAAAGAGACCCAGAAAAACTTTAAAGTTTGAGATTACATGCAGTGGTCCACTAACCGTATTCACCATCTGTGTCGTCTATTTCGCACGCTACCCCACAATTTACAAGTCAGGAAGATTGACGATATAGAACAGCGCAAAAAGCGCATCACCGGCTTTTCTCTTGAAAGCCCAAGATTTCTTTTAAAAAAAGCATATTCCATATTTAACTGATCAATGCCAGTATGTTGTCGATAAAAATGGTACAAATATTTGTTAGCTTTTGATTGTATTGAAGAAGTTAAATAAATTTGAAGAAATGCAGAAGTGGCGGGAAACCTTTCTACCAACCTGACATCTTAACCCATCTTCAATAGGAACCACTACACCGCCCTACACAACTGCCTATTGATGAACAACTACGATTGTTTCTGTCGCCATAAATACGATACACTGTCGAGGCGATTTCGGCGGAATCTCTGAGCAAGTTTTGCAGATTCGTTTTGCAAGCTACTATATGTTAGGTTGTCCGGAAAGTTTTTAGACTAATGTCAGGGAACAATGTGTAGTTAATAACTTTATTCACAACCACTATCATTCAACAAAATATTTACCATTATGATCTATCACATATTGCCACCTTTCCGGTAGAGAGCGAATACCACGAGCGAAGAACACCGGAGACTTGGACAGCAACAAATTGTTGACACCACTTTTGACTTCCTCCCGATTTGCGAACTTTTTTCCAGCTAAGAAAGACTGCAGCGACCGGAAAACGTGGTAGTCACTGGGTGCAAGATCAGGTGAGTACGGCGGATGGGGTAACAGTTCAATCCCGAGTTCCTCCAATTTCTTCTGCGTATTCTTTGCTGTGTGAGGTCTGGAGTTATCCAGGAGACGAAGAATTCTCCTCTTCTGGGATTGCGATTACGTAGGATTTCGCTCATTTTCTCCAGCTGAGCGCAGAACACGTTCGAGTCTACCGTGGGTAGGAACCAATTCCCAGAATACTGGGTCATTGATGTCCCACCAGAAGGAAAGCAACTCCTTTTTGTCGTAATCAGGACCTTTCGGCTGTGGTTGAGGCAATTCATCGAAGTCCACCCAGTGCTTGCGATGCACCAAATTGTCATAGACGCAATACTTTTCATCCATCATGGCGATCGAGTCGATCCAAGCAAATGTGTGGCGACGGTTGAGGACAGAAGTGCAGGTATCAACACGCTTCCGTTTGTCCTGAGGCGTCAAAGCATGTGTTACGTCTCGAGGCAACTTTGCGACTTTGCCAGAAGACCGAAGAACATCGTGTACTGTGGACTTAGGAGTATTTGTAAGGTCTGAAAGTTCGCGTACAGAAAGATCAGGTCGAGCAGCGTAGGTGGCGAGTACGAGCTGTCTGTTCAGCGTATGTGGTCGACCTGTGCGTCGGGAATCCTCGAGCGATTTGTCACCGTTGTCGAGCTTGCGGTACCAATTGAAGCACGTCGCCCGAGAGGGGGCTTGCTCCTTTATTGTCTTCTGTAGAAAGCGTTGGGCCTCGTTCGCGGATCGGCCGGAGCGGCACTGTAGAAGGAGAACTGGTCGGTAGAGCATCTTCTTGTCGTCCATTGCGAAGGCGCCGCTAGGAACAGGAGACGATATGTCGCACATGCTGCTGTTGTTTACATATACAGGACGTGAAATACAAAGTTCCTAAGTCCGGCCCTCTCACAACTTCAGCCGGTAAAGATACGTTGTTTTGAATCTTACCATGCAATTAGTCTAAAAACTTCCGGACAACCTAATACATTGCTCTGCCACAATTTAGCTAAGCCCATTGTGTAAAGTGGTGTCTACTTAAAAAACATCATACCGACCAGAAATTAGGAGAGGACAGACCATCTACCACTCTACAACCTGATTGCAATCAGGTCTCACGAACAAAGGCCGAACTAAATCGTGCACTTCACTAAGGGAGGGGCCTTCTGAATGGATTCGAGGAAAATGCTTGTCTCAGTTGGCTGCTTTGAAAGAGAAAGAACTTAAAGGAACCGGAGCTTGTAATTTGATCAGTACTGGTTCAAGGTAGAGGTGCATGGAGAAGAGAAATCGGAACTCGCACAAGACGAAACGACCGCTGGCCAGAAAACGCGTAAGAAAGAAAGTGATTAATTGCTACTGAATTGAGCACTAGGACCGAAGCATTAGTTTGCATTGCTGCATGGTTATCCATGGCAACCAGCCTCTAAAGTCCTTTACCCACCTATTTGTAGCGAACAGTATTTGAGTGAGAGATCCAAGGTACCATAAACCAAGAAATATTACAGACGCCACCGCAACACCAACAGAACCTTGCCCGTCGAAGAAAAAACTCTGCAAAGTAGTTTATTTTGCTTACACGCTCTCTTTTTCTAAAGAAAAACTCACTCCAGCGATAAACGAAGGGCTGATGTAGAGTATGTGGAGGAGGATTTGGCACATTTCAGTGCTAATATTGAAAGCAGACAGGAGGTAAACCGAGTTGTCCTTTTTTGCATATAGACGACCTGAGATAAATATACATAATACATTGCATAAATTTAAGCTGCTGATAGAATTAATTAAGCATCAGCGCTTGTGGACTTTGAACTTTCTACTTTACGAATAGTAAGTAGACTGCCATAGGGTGGCCAAATACAAAACCTCGACATTTCGTAGAAGTAGAGTAGAAGCATCCCAAAAAGGATAGAGTAAAGCCGTCCTTTACCTTTATGTATTCAGTATCCCATAAGCGTATGGTAGCGCAGTCGGTGGAGATGCCGGCTATCGCGCACACCCGATTCCAGCTTGATGATTCAGATTTTCCGCTCAAGCTAACCAAGCCTTCCATCCTTCCGGGGACGACGAATTGGTAGCACACTTGTGTGGGAAGGGTAAAGCACTGAATTCACCATCGGCCGACCATCGCAGGTTGTACAGGCCAAGTAGAGAAGGAAAATGGACGGCATCAATCAACCCCTTTTGCAGTGTACCGCGCATTATGCTTCTACTCTATGTTGCGGAGGCAATTTGATTGCGCATTTCGTAAGTGTAGACCGAATACGCACTCAGATTGCCTTCACGACATCTCATAGAAGTGCGAAGTAGTATGTGAAGTCGAATGCGTGGCGCATCAATATCCATCCACGGAACAGCTTTTAGACCATACGAGGTGAGCTGTACAGATACACTCCTTTCACCTTTTTAATCCACGTGGTTGCGCTTGATCCTCCCGTCTCTTCCCGTTATTAATCCAAATAATAATCTACATATTTTACTTGTTCCCGCCTTGTTCTCTCTATTCTTATCTTTTCTGAATGCTTTGGGAGCTCAAATAATCATGCGTAAACTTACTTTTTATTAAGCATGCCATCACGAACATATTAATGAAGGAGGAAAAATGTACATGCCAGCAGGAATAGGAAAAGTCCAACAAGAATACGTGTTGTGTCCACCATCTGGAAATCAGTTACAATAAAATCAAGCATCTTTTATATTCTTGAATTTCGATCGTAGTTCGATTGGCGTATTGCAGATATGGCAGTGTCTGCCGCAGCTGCAATACGCCTGTCATGAGCCTGAAGCTCATGATGTTTCATCTAGAGCCCCGTCTCCTTTTGGCCGCTCCTAAGCGCAGGCCGATCGCGCCTGAGGAAGGCTCTCGCTGGAAGGCTCGCGCGGAAATGCTCTCGCTAGGACGCTCTCACTCGTGCGCTCCGGCTCGTTTTCTCGGCGACGACGAAGGGTCGGAATCCGACAGCAGCCTCGCGGCAGAGCAGAGTGACGGCGCATCTCTCGACGATCGCGCCTTTGCTCGTCCTTCCTCTAGGGCACAGCGAAGCAGTCTTGTAGGCGGACCCGCTTGCGACCTAACTCAAGCCTCAATACAATCCCAAATCAAACCAGAAGGGTCAAGGGTCAAGTTCAATTAAACCAAAAGGTTCTTCTCTCCAGTTGTCTGTAAATGGAGTTCAAAATGTACGGTGAAATAATAGCATTTCTTGTAAGGTTAGAAAATAAAACTGTATAATAATCGGTGTTATGTTTTGTAACGGCAAAAGAACCACCAATCTTTCCATTTGATAGTGATGCCCCAAAACAACACCAATCTCTAGTCAATACGGAACGTCAACAGTTTCTGCCATAATTCCACAAGGAGGATTCGTTTCTATTGATTCCAAAGCTGTTGCTTTTATATGTTGTTAGAAACCAAAGAGTTCCTTGAAACTACACACGTCTTAGCTTTGCTCACACAACAGTCGTTTAAAAACCACTTCTTATTCCAGGGACAGTGCAGTAGGCATACCGTCTAAACAGAACAGTCACAGAATTAGATCCTTTCGACCGATCATTACTTCGCAAAATAGTAGCCTCTTTAAGATGTGGTAAAAGCTGCTACGCTTACCGTATGTCTCCCAAATATTTTATAGTTGCGAACAATTGAGCAGTTAGAGAAGACGAAGAGTCGGTATACATTTCCTTTCTCTTCTCCAGCTCTGTAAGGCTTCTGCTCCGGCGATTTCTAAGGAATCGGTGAAAACGCCGTGGAAGCGACATACATGCAGTTTAAGTAAAAGAAAACATAATTTTGAACACAACATCCAATAGATGAGCCTTAGTTTGCTACGGAAAAGACTGATAGTGTTTAAAAAGATTTCCATACTTCGTTCTTAGATTTTCGTCCACATATCCTATTCTAATCTTCCCTTCTTGCTTCGATTCTATTGTGAATCATACCAGTAACAAATCAACAAGTTTCAAAAATGATATTTTGAGCGCCGACTAGAAGCTTTGCAATGGATCGAAGAAGCCAGTTCTTGTCCAAATTCTTCATTGATAATTGTGTGTTCAGATATGAGCGCGTATGACGCGGAGGAGGTGCTGTCTGTCACGAGAACCCGATACCAGGTTCCTGATTGGATTTTCCACCCCAGGCCAAGCCCTCCATCCCCTTCGGTACCAGACTTGTCTAGAAGTGGTAAAGCGCCGACTTGTTCATAAGCTGGCCACCGCAAGTCATTGTATGACGAAATACGCATTCAAATCACCACGAGGTCCCGTAAAAGTAGAGTGCGTGGCGCGTCCTAAAAGGGAATGAGTAATACGGCCGTTCAAGCTTTTTATTTACCCTATTGTATGTCGTTAGCCATAACCTGCTCCACACAGTCAGCACAATAGCACCACTGTGCAAGCTCGGCGGCTGCAGCGCCTCCTCGTGCGATCCCGCGCAGAGAGTTTTCGGAGAGCCAAAATACGACGCATACATAGGACTGCATACGACGCTGCATACCACGCGATGTTGATAGAGATCTGGCGTCACGGCGCTGACATCGCATTTAAGGCCTCCACAGAGTTCTGCAGCAACGCCGCTCGCCGCTATGGTTAAGGATAGGGCAGGCACGCCGCCGGCCGCGCGCTCTGCCTCTCTGCCCTATGGTTAAGCATAGGGGTGCGGCGCTGCCGCAGAACTCTGTGGGGGCCTTTAGGGGTCGTTCAGTGTGCGCGCGGCAATCTCGGGCTTTTCGGCCGATACAAAATGTAGTGTAAACTCCTTCATTTTTATGAAACATATTTTAAATGCACTGAAAATTAAGTGCTTTTCTCGCTGATATTTACAATACTCTATAACTAATATACCTGTACACATATCTATAATATACCTGTACATATATCTGTGCACATATGCCTACTCACGACATCCGTGCCATTATCATCTTCAGTATCTATTAGTCTATTAGTAGTAATTCTACGAAAAAATCGAATTATGAGTGTAGCCGTGAATGAAGATCTTTCATTCACTTGTGATCACATCACTTTTATAATACTTCTCCGATGAAAGGAAACTCTTAAGGGTCTCTTAGAGTGTTTTCGTTGAGTAGAATCATCACGTCACAAACAGATTATTGTCCGTCTTAGCGCAAACAAGAATGTTTTTCTTCTGATCTAAAGGCAATTTGCTGTCTGTGTCTGCTTTCCTAGCAGAACCATAAGTTATCCCTTGATCTTTAAAGTTTCATTCTGCATGCTAGTTATACGCTAGTTACGTTTAAATGAGAAACGGAAAGTTGTTAAGCCGTTGGAAGGAACTAGACACATAAATTACATTCCTGGCGCCTCCTTCAACTGAATTACAGCAATAAGTAGAATTAACGTAACGCTAAAAATGGTCTGCTATAAAATTGGGTAAGTTCTCGTCTTTAACTTATACCATGCCATTACCTAAAATATGATGATGCTCGTTCAATGCTCGATTTTATGCAGCAGAGGATCCCATGTCATCATGCCTCAGTGGCGCACACATACTCTCGAGCCATTTTCCGGAACTAAGACCAAAACTCCTTCTGAAGATTAGATTAGGAAAGGCGAAGGGCTGAAAACTGAGGCAGCGCAACAATGGTTTGATGGATACTGTAACATCAGGCCTTTGCTTTTCTTCTTTTCTACTGTATCCATCTGAAATGTCATGATGACGTATTTGTACAAGTTGTAAGGAGTGTGAGGTGCCGAGTAGTAGATGAGCACAGATCTGATTTTGTGGCAGAAGCAATCAACTCCGTACAACCCTGAGATGAAATTAAGTATATTGTTGAAACCATATAAAAGAAATATAAGTGGTTCGTCCAAAAATTATTGAAATTTATCCTCTTAATGATTGAAGTCAGTTTAAGCCTCAAGTGGCTGATGTCGAGGTTTTAAGCTCTCATAACAACGTTTTGTTGCGATCAAAACTCTATATCAAGCCTCGATACCAGCCTTTTTTGGCTTAAGGAAGCTGACATAAATCTCAAGACCCTAGCTTGACTGGCACCACGCTGATATCAGCCTTATAGAAGAAGGGGAAGCCAACTGCGAAAGAAGAGGAACTGCGCACGGTTGCAACACGACAAAATTTGCTTAGTTGCGCACTCCCCTCCAAGACAATTTGTGCCCAAGCATTCATGCGTGTTGACAAAAAATAGAAAACTGGTAAACGAACAGGGGCCAGATTCATCAACCGCTTACCGCCCTCTAACGGTGAAAAGCCGCCAAACTGATGCTGATGAATGTCATATCAGGGGGTTTGGTGGTATTTTTACCTTAGAGGGCGGTAACCGATAGATGAATCTGGCCCCTTGTTGCACATTGGTATGTTGCCTCTCAAAACGTTCGATCGGTTTCGGTAGCATGGCTCATTGCTTTCCCTTTGTGAGTCTTCTCTGCTCCTTTTTCTTCAAGGGAAAAAACTTATTTCTCAGATATTTATGGCCCTTGTCGGTTGGACCAATTCTACTCTATAAAATTTATGCTAGCAATTTTTAACCAGGAGAGATTTTATGATAGGAGTTGAGCTAATTTTGAAGCAGCTTCGTGACTTTTAAGCAGACAAGTAAATAGATGAAGCGACTTGAGGGTCTACGTGATCCATCTTTAACGAAGGTTTTAATGGTGGCACAAGCTCTTGCCATTTGGCTCTTACCTTCGTTTGCGACTGCCGCTAAGTCTGAGAAGTTTCTGTAGTGGTGGAGGCGTTAATGAAAAAACAGCTCAATGTGGGATCTGAAGCCTAGGTAGCCTATCCAGTAACTGAGTAGACACCACTTGCCTAGATCTACTTGGAATGCCGATATAATCGCGAAGATCAGCCCAACACCTTTTATTCACCTGATTTTGTTACTTAGCTCTTATTTCCTCTAATTTTAGTAAGTGGTGTTGGAAAATGACGAAGATGATTCTAGTATAAAATTATTCTATTGCAAGGTATACGAACTCTCGTTAGTAGGTTACGTTGCTCAGACGTAATGCGAAGGAAACAAAAGAAGGCATAAATGTTGGATTGTTTCCTTTTGATGGGTAAAGTTTTGAAAAAATTGCCGATACCCATGTTGTCACATTTACGATCGATCATTTACGATCGATAGGTTCCATTCTATAGTGTTATAGCTTAAAAATCTCTTTTCTAAAAAAGAGATCGCCACCAGACTGCATATCAAAACAGTTAAACATTTAGGATAAGGGCCTTACTACTGCAGACGAATACCCAGGCGACCTTGGATCAGAGAGGAAATGTCGAACGAGGGCAACCGCAGTATCTGAAACTGGAACAATAGATATTTCGTCACAACTATAAGGCAAATAGTCAAACTCTCTGCAAAACTTTAACAAGCCCAATATTTCGACTGTTTGACATTGCACATGAGAGTCGTCCAGAACACCCGCACCTTCAATTGGTGGTTGACGGTGTGAGTGGAGGCTTTAGTTACGCGAGCTAAAACAGCATGCAACGATTCTTGAATTTGTCGGAGGAAGAGGCCTGACTTGACGAGAACGTGCTTCGAGTGATCAGAGAAATGGGAGGTTAGAAACACTTGTTGTCGAGGTCTACGATCAGTTCGCTCAGATGCCATTTGCTGCTACATCTTGAAATGGCAGACAGGCGTCGCATTTCAGGTATCGTAGATATGCTGTGTAACACCTAGAACAATGCTCAGCAGATAACGTATCAAAAGTGTTGACCCAAAGCGTCTAATCGCCAGACATTTGTCTGTCTATAGGAAGAGCAGCCATGGGCTCAATGAGGAGGATGGCAGGAACGTGTTAAAACAAATGATGGTTTCCGATCATCCATCTAGTGCATCAAAGATCGTATTCAGACAATTTTTCAGCATCAACCAAGCATTTGGTTCTATACAGTGTGAATCCTAGCTATCGATGGATCCCTCTGCAGGATCAAACGAGGACGAAACCAATCACTTCACATTCCTTGCTCAGCTGCGTGATGTCAGCGAGTTGAAATGGGAATCATGTAATGAAAAGCTGCACTACCAAAGGGATTTCGCCATTTTATGTACTCTCCTTACGAAAGGTGAATGTTGTCGTGACACCAGCAAGTGTTATACGGAATGGTTGAACCGATATGCTCCACATACACATTTTTCAGAAAGAGTTTGCATCGGAATTTGATCTGATAGACAGAAATTTTGTGGAAAAGTCATGGAATATATGCGTCATAGTGTATTACCTGAAAAAAAAACACGACAGCAAATAGAAATTCTAACAAAGGAAGGGTCTGAAGCGTATGATTGAACGGAAGGAGCGACTCATAGGGAGAATTCTCATCCCTCAATTGGTATGAAAATGCGATTATTTTTTGCTGTCGTTAAACAAAAAAATTAGGGGTCATAATGCGATACGGCGCATCAAGAGTTCGGGGTCTTGTACGCCCGCGATGCCCCTATGGCTCGGAGCGCGGTGGAAGTGCGGTCGATTCGTGAGAGGAAGGCCGGGGTTTGGTTCTTGTGCGCTGCTGCATTTTTGTATTTCAACTAACTGGTTGAGATTTGGGGATTCTGACGTCTAAACCATTTTCAGACGTTCTCTGCGTATTTTCCAGCTATACGCTGCAGAGAGTACCTTTCTTGCGACTATTCTTTATTACTGACCGGCTTTTTAACCACAAGACAATGAGAAAGCTATTCAAAATAATGATGTATTAACACCAGTGATGGACAGGCACAAAGTGCATGAAACAGAAGCACTGGTCACAATGGAGAGAGCATAGCTTGCCACTCCACGTCCATCAGTTCATCTTGCGGACACCACCTTCTTCTTGTTCTTCCACCACTTCCATCTGTTCGTCTTCGACAACTTCAAGTTGACGTGCTTCGATATCCTTGAGTATGCTGGTCATCCGTTCGGCCAGCTTGATTTCTTCCTCGTGGGCCACTCGTGCATCAGCGGACAGGGGTCAGGTTTTTGTTGGTGTCAGGTTTAAAAAGCCTTCAGCAGACCTCTGATTTCCAGGTGATAGGCGGATTGTAACTGTGTCGACTCGGCCAAAAGCTTGCACTCGGTAGACTGGGAGTACATAGTAGGCGATTCGAGGCCGCCCAAAAGTCTCGCCCCGTCCCTTCGGGCAGTTTGGCTGGCTGCCCGGAGTTCTTCGCCCGCACGACAGAGGAGTGAGGGAAGGAGTGTTTCGATGCCGTTTAGCTTAATTTGCGGCCTCGTACACCTCCGCACCTCGTTTCTCATTTTAAATAGCTCCGACGTCACATCCTGGTCTCTTTTGAAAATCCGAGCAGGATGGTTTTTCCCGAGGTCATTGGTCCATGTATGGAAACAAACTCTGAGAGCCTGTTTACAAACTGTCCGCATTGTGACCAGCGCTCCTGTTTGTGTCTGTCTATCCCTGGTTTGAGCGTTTGTACTTCATTGTGTTGAATAGCTTTCTCATTGTCTTGTGGTTAGAAAACCGGTCAGTAATAAACAAGTCACAAGAAAGGTTTAGCTGGAAAATGCGCGAAAACGTCTGAAAATGGTATTGACGTCAGAATCTCCCTAATATCAACCAGTCAGTTGAAATGCAGAAATGAAACGCGCACAAGAGCCGCACGAAGCGACCGCACTTCCACTGCGCTCCGAGGCGCTTGCCGGTTGGGGCATAACGAGCGTACAAGACTCCCAAACTCGCGATGCGCCGTATCCCGTTGTGACCCTCTACTCCTTGGGCTTGAGGACTTGGCAAAAATAAACACATTTTCAAACCAATTGAGGGGTGGGGATTCTCCTTATATGAGTTGCTCTCCTGGTTCAGACATACGCTTCAGACCCTTCCTTTGTAACAGCAACTTTGATAATTACTTTAGAAACATTTGCTCCACAATCTCGATGCGAAATCTACCCAGAAGAAAGGGTTATGCAGAAATTTAACTCTACGCGACCAATTACCCTCCACGTAACCAAACGTCGAGCAATAAAAAAGAAGAAGGAACATCCACAAAAATTATAACACAGCTAAATAAAAAAAACTGGAGGGTTTGATGGTTTTCTAAATAACGCTAGGCATGAAATGCCTCACAAAGCTCGTAAGGCAAAGAGGTTTTCCGACTAAGATCAATAATTCAATACGATTAGGTCATTGCATATGAAATAGCCTATTTTGCTACCTGAGTTTCTGGCCGATTTTTTGTGGCTACTAATTTTTCCATTTCAGGCATTATATAAAGTTTCAGAAAACGCGGAATATCCTATTTCTTATCACTTCGAACTTTCTTGACATAGCTGCCTGTTGCCGAGTTTTTGACGTAGGTTTTTACAGTATGAATCGACGTGATATTTGGGTGCTCTACTTATATGAATGGAGAAGCCGACAGAACGCCGCGGGTGCTACTCGTAACATCAACGCTGTGTTTGGGAAGGACTTCACTAAGGAACGCACAATTCGCCACTGGTTCGAAAGGTTTTGATCTGGAGATGAAAGTCTCGAAGATGAAGACCGACGTAGACCGCCATCACTCCTTAACGACGACCAACTTAAAGCCATGATAGAAGCAGATCAGCTTCAAACTGTGAGAGAGCCAGCACAGCATTCCTCGTTGACGACAGCACTATCAGTCGCCACTTATGTGACCGGAAAAGTAAAGAAATTGGATAAATGGATTGCCCGCCAGATGCTAAAGCGCCACGACATCTGTGTTCCACTAAGGCTGCGCAATCTAAGGGAGCCTTTTTTTTGAATAAATATGAATGGTGATAAAAATGGACCCTTCACGACCATCAAGTTTACGCAGCTGAGGTGTTCAGAGCATGTAGTCGTAAAGTACCCTAAACGGCCTGTTAGCCTACGCGTTTTGAGGCTGTTAGCTTCCCGCGTCTTCCCGCAGTGGTACACCGAAATCGGAAAAAATACGTCACACAAGCCTCACATTCATGTTCGCACCCCTGTAACATCGCCTCTTCCTAAGCTACCCCGCTCTACTTTAGCGTACCATTAGAAAGTTCTACTGACTACAAGACCCAGGAGCTGCAGCCGAAACTATTCGAATTTGACAGAGTTACTGCGCTCTGAAAACGCCTGCGCGTGCAATCTGCGAGCGGCTGCCCCACTCGATTGATAGGTTCGATTCTATATACATTGCTCCCGGCGCACTCCTAAGTCTCGCCGGAGACTATCCAGCATATCCTGAGTAGGGCGGCTGCGAATTTCTGATAAAAACTCTTCAAACGCCCACTCTACAAGCTGTCGCGCCCAGTCGATTGATAGGTTCGATCCTATATACATTGTGCACAGTGCACTCCAAAAGTCTCGTCGGGACAGAGTACAGCAATTCCTGAATAGGGCGGCTGAGAATTGCTCATAAAACTCCCTAAATGCTCACTCTACAAATGTCCCCCCCCCCTCGATTGATAGGTTAGATCCTATATGCATTATGCACGGCGCACTCTCAGAGGATTCCTGACATGACAAAACACTTCACGCCATGCTTAAGATGCTCCAAGAACATGCAAGCCCTGGAAGGTAAGCTTCTCCAATAGCAAAAGTCTGCTCCAGCCATCTTTGACCACCCACTGCGAAAATGCGGTGGTTTGGCGAAGTTGTATACATGGTTGTGCAGATCTCGAAGAGACGAATCGAACGGTTCCAATCGTTTCTCATAAAACCTCAAATTAGAGGAATTGTGAGCCTGCAACCTTTTCGGCGCCTTGCGGCCGACAACTCGTCCGCGGCCGGCCTTCTCAATGGAGGGCAAGTTTTCAATTTTGGCCATTGTTGATCTTTCATATGAATTGTATATACCAATCGATAGAGCTTGATCTCCTGGGCTCAAATATATTCTTTGTTTTTCAAATGGATGATATTTGGGCGAGTTATAGCAAAAAGAGACAAAAACCGCAAAAGTGCGGTTTTTTCGGCGTCTATTCAAAAGACGCGTCCGGTACTGTAGCGTTCAATTGTCATCTGTCTTTCCCTTTCCATCCATTTTCTTTAGCGTTCACTTAACTCCGATAGGTTTCGCGCTCTAAGGCCAACAACGCTGACTATAAACAAAAGAAATTCAAACCTCTGCCCTAGCCACAGTATTATAAAAATCCGACTCCTGACTTTGGCACCGTAACAGCGTTCAATTGGGTCGGTCTTTTAAACTCGTGACGTAATCGCACAGTTTGGAGTGGGTGTCGACCGCGCTTCGAGCATCTTACTATCACGATATTTTGAAGGATGCTGCAGTTGTGCGGGATACATGTTAGGACGAATCAAACGAATCTCAAACACCTTGGCTTCCTTAGTCGAAGTTTCTGCGCGTCGTTTTGATCGTCATCTGTAACGTAACACTGGAACCCTCCAAAAGATGGATGTGTTAGATGGTAGACTTGGTCAGTATCTGATGAAGGCTGCCTCCACAATGAAAACATCTAGAGGTTAAAATTCGAAGAGGTCTCTGTGAACGAATTATTTCATAGTTTCGACGGCATGCTGTATCAGTATGCGGAGTGCTTCGAGCATCATAAGCAGGGATAGGGACAGGTCTATCATATTTACCCTTAATCGAGGAAGCCTGTGCGTGGTGGTAGCTTTGCATCAGTCAGCAAGCCCTTATTTTCTCTGCTGTGCTAACACCAGAAACTGAATCCAGAGCGTTTTCAGGTATTCCGCGAGGTTCTTTCGAGGCGTTTGTGGATCTGCCGGAATACTGGGTAGCATATGGCATATAGGCGCAAACTGACTCCGGGTGGAGGGTGGGTCACCATGTACTCAGCGGTTATCCGCCTGATATGAAGGCATATGAATGTCGAATTACATCAGAGATAGCCTAACCCAATCGCACAACACAAAACGCTGCATAGTGCTGTCGTACAGGGCTGAGCTAATTTGCTCCTGGCTATGTTACTGCCTTAAGGTTTTTGTGATCTGTGTGGTGCTTCATACGCTCTTCGCTACACGGAAAATTTTACTGCTGAGAGTGGGAATGTGTTCATGAGCTCATGAAGAGAAAACCGAGACACATATGACCAACATTCTTCATCTCAATTAAGTTCCATAGCTTTTCAAGTTGTCCTAGAAAATCTACTACACTGAATGGGTATGTGTTGATTCATGCCACTTCACTGTCGTAAAGACGGTAAGGAAGTTCTTATCATTTGGTAGACCTCTATTACGAGTATTATGTGGACATTCAGTTGTCTATGCAGGCTCCGAAAGTTCCAGAGAGGGAGGGAGAGTTTTTGTTCATCTTCAGACAGCCTTGGTGTATAGTTCAGGAAGTTATGCTATCTGCTTGGAGAACATGAGCCGTGATTACGTCGTTCACACCTTCTTAAAAAATTATTCCTCCCCATGATTTCTCGCAAAGGCTTCAATGTGACCTCCAAAACGTGTCAATGCAACCGATGATGTAGTCCGCTTCAGTCCCTGTAGAATTTGCAAGCCGTCATTGTGCTTGTAGACTCGTTCATCACGACCAGGGATGGGCAGAAATTCTGTTTTCTGTTTTCTGATTTTCTGACCATTTTAGGCAAATTTTTTCTGTTTTCTGGGGAAATTACCGAAAAAATGGCCAGAAAACAGAAAAAGAAAGAAGAGCTGCGAACAAAACTATATCATGAAATCCAATAAAAAGCGTCCGGAAAGTATCATAGAATCAAAAGTTTCATTCCAAAATTATGTTTCAGAAAATTTACAATGGCAGCATGTGGCGTTTCTGGATGCGCTCGTGTTGAAATTGCGCTATAAACTCATGAATTATTGTATTGTTTTGCTTGATTGATTGTGTAAGTGCTACTGACAAGGAGTTCTTAGGACGTTTCTGGACTTTCATAATTTGGCTTCGTAATCTTTTCGGTACTAGCATTAGTTTGGATACTGACTTATTTATCCCTGTTGTCTAGAAGTCCGGAGTTCTGGAGCGGATGAATTCGTCAAAGGCAGTTTCCACCTGGGATCGGTTATTGAAGCATTTCTAGCTCAAAAACTTATCCAGATGCTTCAAGAAGTGGTAGTTGGTTGGCGAAGTGTCCGCTGAATATGTATAGAGGGTGTGACTGAGTTTCGTAGCCCACCTCGTTTTTCGAAGCCCAACTTCTGCAGCGTTGGATGAGCAACATGCGGTCGCGCGTTGTCGAAAGATCGTTCCTTTTATATTGACCACTGCCGGGTGCACACGTCGGAATTTTTCGTGCATTTCGTCGATGTCTTGGACGTACTTCTCTGCCGTCATTGCTTCGCCCGAGTTCAAGAAACTGTGGTGAATTAATCCAGAACAGACCATCAAACAGTTATCATGATTTTCTTTTGGTTTTGTTTCGGTTTTTTTACGGCGCGTGTAGCGCAGTCGGAGGAGGCGCGACTGTCGCGTGCACCCGATACCAGGTTCCTGGTTCGGGTTTCCCGCCCAGGCCAACCAAACATTCCATCCCTCCGGGGTCGGTGAATTGGTGCCAGACTTGTCTGAGAAGGATAAAGCGCTGACTTGTTCATCGGCTGGCCACCGCAAGTCATTGTATGGCCAAATGCGCACTCATGTCGCCTCCCATCCCGTAGAAGTAGAATGCGCTGGCGCATCCCAGAAGGGATTGAGTAACGCCGTCCTTTATCCTTTATTCTTATCCTTTGTTTCGGTTTCGGGAACTGCTGCGAAGCTCCATCGCTATCCAACCACTGAGCCGATCATCGCCGGTTACCGTAGAGGATCCATTTCTTGTCATTAGTTACGATACGGGAGAAATGGATCGTTCTTGTCGCGAAGAAGCAGCGCTGACGACGCTTCGAACAGAAGATTTTTTTGATGGTCGTTCAACTCATGTGGTATCAATTTATTTAACTTCTTCCTCTTTCCACTTTTCCGCAGATGTTCACAAACACTTGAATTGCTTGCACAGAGTTCTTTCGAAAATTCCGGCCACACGTGGATTTGTTTCTACCAAGGTCTTCAACACGTAGTTATCAATGCCAGAGCGACGTCTGCTACTTCCTCATTCTCGAGATCGAGTTCACCTCGACGAAATTTTTGAAATCAGCCTGTCACCATGGATTCTTTAACATTTCCTCGTCCCCATACCACCTTGATGTTCCAAGTGGTTTCCGCCGTAGTACGACCGAACTCATAGAAGTAAATCTGCCGGAATTACTGCTTTGACACGTCCATTTATAGCCTACAAAATCTAAAATAAACTATATTAAAAAGGAGTAGCAAAGGGAGAAACCGCACCAAACCGGCTTGTAAAAGTATACAATTGTGTACTATTCCAAGGTGAAGTTTTGCCAAAAAATCCTGCTCTAATGATGGAGGTCGAAAATCTGCATTAATTTCCGGACAACCTTATATCTCCCTGTCGAAACACTCTTTCCACGTCGATGATGACGTCGTTGTAAAATGGTGAGATCATGGTCGCAAATCCAATGTACTATTCTCGAAGGACTGATGTACTGAGTATGAATGAGCAGGGCTTCGATAACCGCTTCCGTTATGGCGGGCTCGAATGCCTTCTTCAGGTCGATGAACGTAAAGCACAGCGGCAGCTGTACTTTCGCAATTCTTCGATAAACTTCGCAGAAGGAAAGGTATTCTTGAAAAACGAGACGAACTAGTGGTAGAGATTTTGGCGGGGTAACACTCAACGAATCTCTGCACAGCTTTGAAGTATGTCACGAGAGTATGTCCATAGACTCAGGATATGGAGTTGAAACAATTAACAGTGGCCAATGAGCCTTCATAGTGTTGGTACTTTAAAAGGCCAGATTTTTTACTACTAGTTGTACTATTAATTTAACGAGTCATCTGTTCTGTGATTACACCTATATTTTGGACTGCATCAGTGAGTCTTAAACCGATATATTTTAATATGAATGTGATGTTGAGATTCCTAGGATCAGTAAAGATTTACGATTTGCTGATGGTATTGAATTTGGAGTGTACTAGAAATTTTATAAACGCTTGCATGTTAAAACGCTTGTCCCCGACAACATCTGCATTTATACAAAAGAATACTGGAAAAAACTTTGGGTGAATTAGATAATTTCGAATTTTTCTGTTTTCCGAGTTTCTGTTTTTGGCATTTTTGGCTTTTCTGTTTTCTGATTTATGCTTTCTGACGAAAGCGATTTTCTGTTTTCTGTTTCCTGGGAAAATTTTCAACATTTCCTCCCATCCCTGACCGCGACCGTGCGCTCATGATTCACCGGTGAACCAAGTATGGCGACATTCGCGCCCGTTTCAAATCTGCCCTGCCGCGCTCGGGGAGCGAGTAGTCCGGCCGGGTTGCGGTGTCAAAGTCTGCAGTCGAATTTTTATAGCTGTGGCCTGGCCTAATACTTTCTATCCTTGTTTCCTGTTGTTTTTAGTTTTATACTGTGTTTCTTATTCTTCTTAATTACATTTGCTTGTACTGCTTTCCCTCTTTTTCTTGCTTCCTCAGTTTTTAAATCTTGCTTCAGGTTTACGTGTTGTTCTACAACAAGTGTTATTGGGGCTCACTATCCTTTTTCACTTGTTGTGGCTGTTTTGATTGCAGCTGAAGCCAAGACAGCAATCGTTTTTTCGGCTAACGTTTTGGCTATTCGCCTTCCTCAGAGCCTGGAAAAATCAAAGACCAAAATGATCCAACCGGTCCCAACTGTCCTTTTTAGGCTACAATACAAGACAAAAGGCGGCTAATCATTACCAAGTGTAGTGGAGCATTAGGTAGAAACTCTGTCCGTACTTGGGCCGTGTTTCACCGAACCTAAAAAAAAAACATTTTCTCCTGAAAGGACATGAAATCGACAATGAATATATATTTTGTAAATATAAAATATTTGTAATTTTACGTAATGTGTTCGTGCTCTACGCTTCCTTCCTTCTTTTTCCTAACTTTTGTTTCTGTTGTAGTCAATAACTACAACAGAAACAGAAGTTAGGAATATGGTAGTTTTGTTATTGGCCATGCTATAACTTGCCAGATGTAGAACAAATACAGGGTGCACTGCCTGCTCTAGGCTTCCTTCTTCTTGTCTTGTTATGTTTTCAATAGAAAAGACAATTGGTTATACAGAGTATTGGATGTGTTTTTGTATTAGAGGAGGTGGGGGGTGTTGGCAGGATCCGAGTGTTCACCCTCTTGCACGCTTGTGTGATGAACCCAACGAAACATGCCTTCCAGTACACACATCTTGCGTTCATTCTCAGTATTTCTCAGAATCACATCGCTCATCCCTTTTCTCTTACGTTTGTAAAAGTGGCTCTTGTTATGGCAGTCGAAGAGGAGGAAGCGATATGGTACATCACCAGCTCGGAATACTTTAGGACCTATCCAAAAGTGCTGCATGAACGCGACTTCAGACCAAATTATCAGCGAGAGGTTACAACTACAGGGGAAAGCTGTTTTTTGCAAAATTTAACATGATATAATTGTGTTCAGCAATCAATGTCGTTAAATTTCAGTCGACCATCTGAAGAAAGCTTGAAAGAACATAAAGGACCAACATAGAAGGGCGAAAGCGGACGGCTACAAAAAATGGCCATGCAAGGATTTCATGCAGTTCATGGAAACAGCCGACGTCTGTGCCTTAGTACATCATTTAACACTTGACATTTTGGTATAGTGTTGTGACTAATGAGGCAGCTTCAGGACACGGTACAGCAGCGTAGGCAACATTACGCTACTTGACGATGAGGACGCATTCGCGTCCCAAATGAGTGGGACCGGATCAGAGACGGCGAACGAGAGCAACCAGGGAGTCGGATCTGAACAGCCGAGAAAAAAGGAGACGAGAGGACTTTCTAGGAAAAGATGATGAAAATTTTGTTGTAGCATTTCTCCTCCTCAAATTGTTAGCTTCGGGCTCCAATGTATGGAGGAAACGACTGAGGCATTGTGCGCACTCAGGAACAACGCAACTCAGGACTGTCGTGATAGCTTCGGTAGGTTCCTTTGTCATGTTTTACGAATGCGATTGATGTTGATTGACTACCAGACTGAGTGATATGGAACAATTCACGAATAGCTGATAGAGTTATAATATGTATGATCTCCTTATTAAACTTGATATATGTGCTTTTAGAAAGAATGAAGATTGCTCAAAGATATGCTTTTCTCTCATTTCATACTTCATATTGTTCAAATCGTGGTGCGACCTCATAGAGTCAAATATTGTGCGAACTCATGGAGTCAGATACTACATAGCGAGTTAATGGGCTATCCTATAACGGGCCAACTTGGACTGTTCGTTCCCACTTAGTCGCAGTCGGTGTAGTCTATCCAGCGAACTTCTAGCAGACGCTGGGCCGCTTTCGTATTGAACAACTCCCTCTTCAATTGATTCACTTCGATTTGTCAAGTTGTAGATAATCTGAAACGGGAAAACGAACTTAAGAAGAAAGTACCTAAGGCTCCAATGCATCAACATGTCAGCTCCCCGCCAAACCAATTACTAGTCTTGACGCGACTACGGGATAGAGATATATTGCTGTCATGAATATCGCGAAGCGCTGAACCATGATCCGAAACGTGCACTCGATAACTCTTCGAGCTCTAAACCAGGTATGGCTACTTTCCGTGTCTCAAAAATGAAGGGTTAGGAAGATAGTACCTTGCGTGGACGGCACTAAACTGTCTCTTTGAATGATAGTCTCCTGGGGCCAGTTTGTACGGTCGCACAAACCGGAAATCTTGCCCAAACCACCATCAACAATGAGATGATGTTACCCTTGTTCAACGCCCGAAAACATCCTTGTGGGAGGGAAGACATTGTCGTTGGCAAGCAAAAGTTCCTTTAATTTAGCATGCAACCATTTCTTATTGTTTTGGGTTTTATAAGATCGAGTTCAGGTGACTCATCTTCAGTACAGAGGCTCTGAACACGCCTGCATCAGCTGGCCTTCCTGGAGCGCCGATATCGTGGGCAATAATTCGATGCCAAGCATCGCATATCGCCAGCAGCACGACGGAGTGGTATCCTTTATAACTGAAGTACTCGCTCCCTGCTCCAGGAGGTTTCTGTAGAATTGTAAACTTTCAAATGTGAGTAGGTCGGAAACCAAACTAAGTCATACCACGATGCGAATGTGCTTGCCGTCCAGAAATCCCACCGCTCATGGGTAACCAGTGCGCCTCCCCATAGCTGCCGAAGTTTCCACTAGCTGTCCCGTAGTGATTTGCGGAAATGCTTGTCGATGTAAACCTGATGCCGATGACAGAACAGATTAAGATTTGACCTAAACTTACTGCTTATTATTGCTTCCGTGACTTCTTTCACTGTGGTGCAAATAGTACTTTTTCCGCAGCTGATTTCTACGCTCAGCCCTCTATAATTTTACCCGTGGCCAGCAAACCTAACCTACATCTAAAATATTTAGGAAGAAATTGTCAACGTTATGCAACCCGAAATCTAGTCGAGAAAGGCATCACCTTAAAAATATGCGGAGACGTTGTCTCCCCATCTTCGATGGGTTTGCTGATGCACCAACTTCGGGGCCAGTAGTCGGAAGAGCCTTTCGATGTCGGCCGGTGTCACTTTCACGTAGCCGATGAACGACTCGGGATTCAAGCTAGCCAAATATTCTTCGAAGACTTTGAGCCTTGTGCTCGGGAAGTTGATGTGTTCCTCCCGCACATAGGCTCTCCTTGCATTATATGGTGTGACGCTCAAAAGTAACTGTGCAGCACTGAGTACCAGCGATGCGCACGCCATCAACATTTTCATTCCACGACCCTAAAACGAAGTCATATTCGAAGAGGTACAAAGAATGCGATAATGTTCCAAGTCGGAGACGGCGAAGACGGTACTAAATTGAAAGTGAAGGTGTGCAACACAGCTACTTGCACACTGCGGCCTCCATCAGCAACTACCGATGAGGATGTATTGCAACTATTTGCGCACAAGAACTCTGAAAACTTTCGCATGGTCAGACATTAACAAGTAGGAACGCCTACCTCTTCTTCTGTTTGTCTGCGCTAAGTTCAGGGGCTCGTTGATTCGTCTCTTACCACGGACGCTGCCAGAATCGGATTCCATCTGAAATCATTAAATAAGCCAGAAAGCAGAAAACACAACAAGCGGGTCAGGGTACCAAATACGAATTCAAACCGCCTCCACCGCATCCCGTAGAAGTAGAATGCGTGGCGCATCCCAAAAAAGATTGAGCAATGCAGTCCTTTACCCTTGTGAATAATTTCCAAGACACGACATGTGGACTTTGGTCAGGGCTGCAGGAAGGGTAGCTTTTGACTCCTGAAGGAATAGGAGGAGCCCCTCTCCAGGTCGCTCTAGAACTATGTGACTGTGCTGGCGGCTGGTAGCCAGGCTGGCCACGGGCCAGCGGAGGCATGCACTGGGTCAGAAATTGGCCGCGGAGCAAAACCCTCGCCTCGGCCGTCATGAATCAGAAAACGGAGGTAAGTTCGGGGAAAGTGGCGGGTAAATGGCCGTCGAGGTAAGTGGGGGTAGAATTTACCTCCGGCCGCGTTCATGAATCCGGGCCCTGGACGGCCCGCTTGCCCCTTAATCGATCCGACGTCGTCGCAACTGCTGAATACGGTGCACTGTTAGTAACACGCCGTCGATCTGTTATTGCTACACAAGTTTTTGTTGATCATAAGATCAATAAAACTTGTTTTGAATTACTCCCGGTTCAAGTCGAAGATCGTTTTCTTTTCTCCATCCTTAACTCCGACGATCTCATCTAATTCTCTGCAGAAATACCGTGTCCACATGCTGAAAATCGAAATCATTCATTTGAACAGCAACTCCTTCCGCCTAATGTTTTAGAAGGCGGCAATGCTGAACCGTTTATTTTTAACACTCCTTTTCTATATCATCAATTAGCTGAAGGATTTGCCCATTCTACCCAGTATCAATTAAAATCTCTTCAGCAGCAGTACCAGAGACTAGAGAACCGCTTACGAAAGCGAGGAATCCTAGAAAATGCTCTGAGTCACATTCAAAATATGGGGACATCCATTACAGATTCAGTGCGTTCTGTTTCGATTAAAACAGAAGAACGAAGAGCAATTAGGAACTGCCATCGCACAACGAAGTATTTGTCATGAAGTCGCCACACGAATTCGAAGAAGTCGACGAAAACGAAATAAACTAGCAGAGGGACTCACCACTGATTAGGAACGAAGAGGAATGCGAAATACTAGAAAGCAGTTGTGAGTTGATTTGAAAGTACACTACCAACAAGCTCACAAGTTCAACTTACGGGAAATATTTACAGTACTGAAAGTGAAAAAGGAGAAGGGAGCAGTATGGACCTGCGAGCATCGATTAACATTAATCGAAGAAGTGAGGAACTACAGGTACATATGGGACATGAAATCGAACGACCACAAGAAAAAGAACTTGGCAACAGCAAGTTGACGGAAGGTGGTCGACTACATAAACGCAAGGCACGGGACGGAATTCACTGGCAAGTGGGTCTTAATGTGGCACTTCTGAGGCAGTATTGAATCGCTTATGGGAGTTTTTTAGTGTCTTCTTGTCGACATCAGTGGAAAATCCCAAGGGACAGTTTTTTCCTTGTAAAAAGAGGAATGCGAAATACGAAGACAGGCTCAGGCCTAGGAAATGCGCCTAAGAAATGGATGTACTTCAATCATGTGCATTGGACACAGAGTAGGGCTTCTGGGAAACACATGAAACGTATCCTGAAATAACGTTTTAAGCAAACGCTGGACAAACTGTACGACTACAAGAAAGAAGAACAGTGATGGGGCAAAAATTGTCACGTTCCCGTAGGTGTATGTCTCCGAGTGTTTGTTCCATAACTGTCTTGAGTTTAGTGTAGGACGCAGTCCAAACGTTGAAAGAAAAATATGCGAAGCGATTGAAGCTGTTCGAACTTTACGAAAGAAAAAAGATGTTTTTGATATTTTCGGTTGTCTTTGAAGCATTGCAAATGACATATATGTGTATGTTGTTGTCAATGTATTAAGAAAATTCCTTCCAGGAGAATATATTGCAGTCACACTGCGATCGATAGCTTCCGTGCATGACTCGTCAGCGATGAGGGCAAAAATGGAGCTGAATGAAGTACTTCTGGAGGAGGAGCGGAAATTCTTGAAGTCTTGAACGATCTTTTCAAAACTGATCTGAAATGAAATTTGCTCAATAATAATTGCTCAATTAATGTCTCGAGCAGTTTCATTCTTGTGAACTAATGAATGTACGCATCAAGAGTTCCACTTAATTGTAGGCCCTTTGCAGATACTTTGTTTGCGGTATACATTGTTTTTATTTCATTTCATTGCATTTCATTTTATTTCATTAGATTACAGTGCTCAAAAACTCACCATGAAAATATTATTTCCAAGAGAAGTAGGAGCCGTGAGGCAGGATCGGGACCGCGTAATCGTCATCAGGCAATCGAGCGAAGGAAAGGTAAGTATTATGAGGCTCAAATCAATAACGTGGATTCCGTGTTTCACACGTTTTTCCCATACCTATGAAACACGTGTGTTTCAGAGGCATGGGAAAAAGTGCAATTGCATGAAGTAGCAAGAAATCTTACTTTGTACTCCTCTCCTGCTGTTGCAAATTGCTAGTGTCTTGTCCTATTCATGCAAACAGACACGACGAGATATCACCTCCGCAGTGTCGAAAGCGTCCGAATACAGCTAATCGACGTCCCCAAACGGACCTTATTTATGAGATATTTCACCATATCGGCATCTGTAGAAGTATTGCCACACCTCAGCTTTGGATGCGCTTTTAAAAGAAAAGGTTCAGGGGAAGGAGACAGCGATGGAGGACGACAACAAGTGTGAGTTATTCCTTTCGTTGCTGCTCGTAGCGCGGCGGAAGAAACGTAGGAAACCAAACGTCAGTCAAGCTCATCGTTCATTCGTCAAGATGAGGTTCTGCATCTTCGATGCGTACTTATCGAGTCTGAGCCCGAATAGTTTCTTCGGATATGTGAGGCTGTATCCCGAAGAGTTTGAATCGCTTCACAACGTATTGGCTGGTCGGCTGTCTCACTATGTCACGCATTTGGCGCCGACCGGCAGCAGGCAACGACTCTGTCTCTACTTGATGTAATTGAGACGGTCGTTGATGATACAGACTCCTGGCATTTCATACCTATTAAGACATGTCGGTCATGGCGCTTTCTATGAACACATGTCAAGCGAGTACATCATGGGGAAGTCCACATGCTCGAAAATAGTGAAAGAAGTCGTGCCGCCCATTATTGAAGGTGAGGCCTGCACATCGCGCCTCGGGTTTGATATATCTTTGGTTCTTACAAAGCTGCATGAGACGGCCTCGCCATGCCCTCGCCTTCCACCTGGCTGGCCGCAGTCAAGAACTTCAACGCTGTATGTGGTCACTCGGCGGCACTCGGGCCTCTGACGGGAAGCACGTGGAGTGCATTGTAAGTGCAAACAAGTGATGCTATTGCAAAAATTCGTGGAAGGTAGCTCTGTCATTTGCAGTGCCCAAGCAATTCGGGATCCTAGTTCTTCAACTTCTAAGGATTTTTTTCGTCGATGCCACTACAAATGCCTACTCTTCGATCTAGGTAAATAGTACATTTATTGTTCAGCCTTTCCGCCGGACATTATGCATTACGGCAGCTTACAAGGAGCAGCCGGGTCCTCATCAGATGCGGGCGTTTTTCTGGAAAGCAAAATGAAAAGGTTCCTCGAGGAACACGATATCGATTTTCCCGAGCCAGTGCAGTTGGCTAATTTCGGAAAAGTGAGTCAGTCAGACGAAGCGGGAAGCGTTGCCTGTTGAAATTTAAGGTCCCAAGTCACTTCATCGTCGATCAGGGATTTCGTCATACATCTAGATTCAAAGGCCCTTCTCTGACGCCGAAGCGTGTTGGCAGCTCACGAGCTGCGCATATTACTCTCATGTACTGCAGGTTCGCTGCTGATGAATATAACCAACTATTATTAGTAGTAAACACCTTCATTTAGAGCCGTGTTCGAAAATTATTTTGGAATCCTTGCCAATCGTTTAAACTTTTGCTAAGACCGACTTACGCACAACCCGATAATGTGAAGTCGAGAACGCTTTCAATTATGTTTGTGTAGCTAGTCCCTTCACATTACTGGCAGCTTTGGAGGGACATCAGTCAATGTCTCCAATGAATTGAAGGCAATTTGCGGCCGTATGATGAAGTATTTCTGTTGGAGAGAAGGTGTACGATGGCGAGTTCAACATCAGGAATACCATTCAAAAGCAAAGTAACCGTGTTTTGCAGATTTGCCTCAGAAAACTTGCTGTGTTATCTCTTATCGTCTCCGTATGATTTGTATTTCGTTAAGCTGGCAATGGCCACGTTTGCGCCGTTGATATATTGTTTCCATGCAGAAAGCTGTCTGCAGGAGGATGACGAGTCCTATTCCTACTTGTTTGTTAAATCGGTGTTTATTCTCCTCTTCTTCTCTATTACATATCTCGTGCGAAATAGTCGTATTGGACTTCGTATTGGATGGTTATTTGGTAGTCTGGTAGCCGGATCGGAACGGTTTCAATTGCTGACGGAGTTGTTCGCCTCGTACTCTAAGAATCTGTATTTTGCAGCTATTTGCTTTTATTTGCTTTTTCTTCGCATGGATTCATATTTTAACAATTGTGTTCTTCGTATGTATCGTGTGTCTTATCGTGCTCAATCCTTCTACAGTGATCGATTGATACCGTTTTCTGGCGCATAGTTGATTTTAGATTTTACTCCCCAACTGCCAAAAATGCTTTTTTCTGCTTCAGCAAATGCCACTCTTGAGATACGCAGATAGGTCCTGTGGTA
The DNA here is from genome assembly GCA_947396885.1 of Heligmosomoides polygyrus polygyrus. Classification (NCBI taxonomy): domain Eukaryota; kingdom Metazoa; phylum Nematoda; class Chromadorea; order Rhabditida; family Heligmosomidae; genus Heligmosomoides; species Heligmosomoides polygyrus. The sequence continues at coordinate 32,444,759 of OX377205.1, read as the reverse complement.
ACAGCCGGAGGGGTTTCCATAAGCAAATCGGCAACAACTCTGCCACTCGTTGGGAAATTGAGCCAGTAGTGAGTTCACAATTTATTTCCCAATTTGTGCATTACTACCTGCACCACATATATCCTTGAGATGGTACTTAGGAGATGAGACCGATGATTGTTACGTCCTACTAGTCGGGAGGGGAGAGGGGACAGTGCTTGTGGGTGAAAAATTGCGTCCTGAACAGAGTTCGGAGGCGGAACACTTCAGCTAAGTCTCCCGTGGAGAGACCGCAGTGGGAGTGCGCAGTTTCTTACAATTTTACAGGCATTAACGTTAAGTTTCCTCAACTGGGACTGCGCTGGATTGGGTCTTTGCACGAGGTTTCTTGCAATTGTGTATATGCTTGGGCAAGGACAGCGACCATCAGATTTTCTTCCCGCACGACCTAAAATTCGGATTTCGTCCAGCCTCTCTAGTAATATTATTATTTAGCATTTTATTGAGTCGCCAAATGTCTAGTTCCCTAGCTCTTGTGGAATTCTGTTGATTTATGTTAACAGGTATGTGGACGTTTTGAAGTGTTTAATATGTGAATATGACCGTGTTACGTGCTCGATTCTTTTTAGCATCCCACGACATTGTCATTTCAGTGTAAAGTAATGTATGATCGCTGTGCTTTCGTCTGATCACGAATAAAGTAGTTTTTATTAATTTTGTTACTACAGCTGAATACAGTTATCATTTCCTCATCGGATGACTTTCTTCATAGTTAACTCTACGGCTCCAATGCTTGGGACTCCGATGCCAGGAATGGTTTCTCTGGGTTGCTCCACCATTTGGTCGGGAAAAAATGGGGCCAGAGTACCAGAAATGTGAACGACGCCACTAATTCTGTGCGGAACAAACGCTAAAGAATAAGAAATTAATAGAAAAATTGCTAGACTCTGATGGGGAGGTATTTGACCACATCGTTACTATGCGTTCAATTGAGATATCTGCTCTTAATAAACAACATCTAACAGAAGATTTCTACGAACATCTTTAGGTATACCCCTCGAACAGAGTCTATAAGGGGTTTTACATTGTTTGAAGAAGAGTCTGTTCGTGAATTTTTCCTATTTTGAGGGTAGAAGCACCGTTTGCGAAGAAAAACAACACAAACCAGATGGATGGGAACCGCATGGAAAGGTCCTCATAGGAAAGCTGAGCTTGTATTTTCTGTTAAATCGCTCACTTTCTTTCCGCCGTCGCTGTCAATGAAGCAGAGTGAAATACCTCCCACCACACTAGAGAAGATCAGTCATTTTTCATCCATTCAAGGGCACTGCTTCGCGGATTTTCGCGAAAGTGTCCGAAGGTGTGTCAGTATCGTCAGAAGAAAAGAGGATTACCTCGCTGCTGCAGGCGTTCCGCATCCACGACACCTGCCTGCATGTGGTTCCAGTATTTGCGAATCCAGAACTGTCCTCCGCTGCTTTTAACAATTGACGAAGTATTTATTATATCATGGACATCAAACATAAAATGAAAACAACAGGAACGAAGTACGACGCAGACCATGAAAGGATTTGCTGAATTACGAGCTTCTATTCAAACAAACACGCTATCCGTAGGCGAACAACGACAGAACCACGTAATCAATGAGTCTTGTAACCGTAGAGGGCAAACGGAATTAAAACCTGCAATAACAAATGAAAGATTATGTGAAAGAAGAACGAAGCACAGAATAGTTAGTTACAGAATAGAATAGGCAGAACACCGGGTTGTGTGCAAGATAGAAGATCCTTTAGAACTCAGCTGCTGTGCACAATATCGCACAAACGAAAAAGGTTAGTAGTACTGGAATCAAGGCCCAGACTCCATATCGTGCAAAAGGATACAATGAAGAAGTCTAGCAGTACGCCATAGTTCGCGAGGACCTGAACGTTGTGCCATCGAGCTCTCTCATACTACAAACAAAAGCTCATATCGATATCACCAACCAGAGGGTAGGAGGAAGAGCAACCGGTTGTGCAGCTCTGCCACCAGTAGCAGCAAACAAAGGTTTTGGTGACTAGCAAAACTTCTGCTTTCAAAAAAAAACGAAGCTTTAATGAAAAAGTGCTTACCTCTCCCCACTTCAAGCCTGTCTTCGCCCCAGTTCTCTCAAATACATGAGTCCGGTTACGGAGCTACGAGGTCCTTCACATGGTCTGGCAGCGGGCGAGGTGGCCGCTGCCAGACCATGTGAAGGATCCCGTAGCTCCGTAACCGGACTGGTCGCTTGGGGGTCTCCGAGAGTAGAGGAGTGTTGCACGGAATAGTTCTGCAGCAGCCAAAATTGACGATCGCACATATTAATCCACCTTCGAAAACCCGGAAAATCATAACCAACCCTGTAGCATCGTTGTTGAAAGCCGCTGTCCTTTCCTGCAGTAGTGAGTTCCCATATTGGCATCGGCATCGGTTAGAAGGACTTCGGCAAACTGAACGACTTCACACTTATCGCACAACCCTGCCGGTTCAGGATCTCCGAACAGCATATACCAAAAGGGCAGTTTCTTTTGTAACATACACCACATTCGCTAGATCAGGAAATCATTAAATAATTTGTGTCAAGGGACACCGTTACTGAGCCGACCTAAGATAGATTTTAACCGAACGCAAATTCGCAGCTAGCGACTCTAGGAGTTGACGCGTGTGCGGTCGAGCGTTTGCTCCCAACTCTCTGAAAACAGCTACTCATGGGAATCGTGGACAAAATCATATATGGGAAAACGGCTAACCGATGCGTCTTTACTATAGCCTTCTTCCATGAGAACTCCTTGACAGTTCGAATCACTCGAAGGCTTTCTAATGTGAGATTGAACGTCGCTACACGGCACAGAAATCAATGTCGCGAAGAACGTGGATAACGGAGCAAATTAGGTTGTAAAGATGCACCAAACATCTCACTTTCGGAGAATTTTGCAGAGAAGAATTCGATAAAACTTCTCATGGGCACAAGTAAATGGCAACCTAGGACCTCACAGGAAATCAGCATTGGATGAAGTTGCTAGTGCATACGCGTACCTCTATGTATGAGAAGACGTCATCCAACATTCTAAATTTGATGTGACTACGTTGTTCTGTGCACAAAGCCGGAACAAAATATGAGCCTAAACAAAAGCTTATGCCGTACCCGAGTACGTAGCGTCGGTGGCACAACCTTAACGGTTTTTGAGAAGACTGAAGACAAGAGAGCGGACTGGATGGATTGGGACATGGAAGGTCCATCACTGTTCTGCTATCAAACCCAGCACTGTATTCAGCCGTAGATTTTGATAGACGTCTCAAGACATGAAAGAACACTAACTGCAATGGCGCTGTAACTTCATATTTATTTGTTTTATTTTTTTCTCTCCACCGGGTCTGTCAAATTCTCGGTGAGAATTGAAACACGCAGTAGCGGCGGGATCACCTGTAGAGTGCGGAGTTTCGAGAATGGATTGTCTGGGTAGCTCTGAGGGCAGGCCTCTCAGATATTCGTCCACTCTCTTTTCTAGTGGCTTAATGTTGACTCTTCTCAGGATATGCGGACCATTTTGTAAACCACTCCACTAATGTTGCACGTTTTGTTTCTTCTTTCACAGATCAAACAATCTGTCCTTTCACACTGATTGTCATACAGACGCGAGGCTGTCAGTAGGTGTCGTATAGACGGAGGTGGTGTTAGGAGCCCCGATCGTTTTAAGATGTGGTTCACGTCCAAAACGAAGGAATCCGCGATGAAAGGTATGATTAAAGGGGGGTGTTTAGGTGTGTCTAGGTGTTTGTTGAAGTTTCCAGCGACGACATTCCCTTGAGCGATATCCGTTTTGCCGCAGAATTTCTCTTTCTTCATCATCGACTGCTCTGCAGTTCGTAGATGTCAGCGTAGTAGATGGCTATCGTATGATGAACAATATTCTGCTATATATACGTAGGAGGGCAGCTCCTTGAATGCCGGGATCCTGTACAACATACTTTCTTGACCCTCTGATATTCTTACTTTCGTATTCAGAAACGGAAGAAATCTATCTGGTCCTAGAGTTTCTGATGTTAGCTTGCTCGTTAGAAACGTCGAATCCAGCCGTCCAAGGGTCTGCCGTATTGTTGTAGACGATTTACCCACAAGGAATATGTCATCGATATATCGCCCGAAATACAACACTCTCGTAAACAATGCCGGCAGCTCAAGACAAGCCATATAATAAATATGATCGCAAGCAGCGATGCAAACCTGCTTCCCATTGCTATACCTCGCATTTGCTTGTAGAACACATTTCAAAAGCGGAATGTGCTCACATCGACTACGCTTCGTATGAACTCCACATCTTCTCTGTTTAACCCAAAAGTTAAAGATTTGGTGAAGCAACCGTAAAAGCTGCAAGTAGCCCTCAACAGGTCTTCGGGTATCAAGGTTGTTTTTAAAGAGGGCAACAATGTCAAAGCTCTGATAATCCAGTCGTTGTTCATCACGAAGCACTGTCTTGATTGTTGAAAAAAATTGTAATTTTCATACGTGGGCTCTAACTTGCAAGAGCAATGGAGATAACACGTGTTGCAGAAGAACCATCTAATTCGATTAGTTTGTCCACCGCAGGATAACACGATGTGCCTTATTCTGCTAGTGGCGTTATCGAATTGAGACTCGTTCCCTTTGCTCGCCAACTTGTGAGTTTTCATTGAGGGGTAGCAAGTTGGCACGCTTTCGTGCTTCGGTAACAGCTGGACAAGTATAGATTTTTCTAGCCTTGCGCACAAGACTCTATGAATAGCGTCTCTAAGGCGCGCACACTCTGCTCGTTGTTCTTACGTACGTGATAGTATCCGAGAAAACAGCTTCGCTGTGCGAAATGTCTTGCTCTTGGGGCATTACTACGAAGCCTCCTCATTTGCGTTCCGCTAAAAATCACACTCTGTTCTACAAACTAATTGCTTTCCGTAGACGCCTTTGTCCTGATATAGTCATATTAGGTTGTCCGGAAAGTTTTTAGACTAATTGCTTGGTAAGATTCAAAACAACGCATCTTTGCCAGCTGAAGTTATGAGCGGGCCGGACTTGGGAGATTTGTGTTCTTTGTCCTGTTTGTGTAACTGTCAGCAGCATGTGCGACGTATCGTCTCCTGTTCCCAGGGGCGCCTTCGCAATGGACGACAAGAAGATGCTTTACCGACCAGTTCTCTTTCTACAGTGCCGCTCCGGCCGATATACGAATAAGGCCCATCGCTTTCTACAGGAGACAATGAAGGATCAAGCCCCCTCCCGGGCGACGTGCTTCGAATGGTGCCGCAAGTTTGAGAACGGTGACAAATCGCTCGAGGATTCCCGACGCACAGGTCGACCACAGAACAGACAGTTCGTACTCGCCACCTGCGGTGCTCGACCTGATCTTCGAAATTTCAGACCTTACAAATACTCCTAAGTCCACAGTACACGATGTTCTTCGGTCTTCTGGCAAAGTCGTGAAGTTGCCGTATGGCGTCTTCGGTGCTTCGCAAGCACTGGGTGGGCTTCGACAAGTTGCCTAAACCACAGCCCTGATCACGACAGAAAGGAGTTTCTTTCCTTCTGGTGTGACCTTCTGGTGGGAATTGCTTCCTACCGGTTCCATGGTAGACTCGACCGTGTTCTGCGCTCAGCTGGAGAATATGAGCGAAATCCTACGTAATCGCAATCCCAGTAGAGCAAAATTCTTCTTCTCATGGATAATGCCAGACCTCACACAGCAAAGAATACGCACAAGTAATATAAGGAACTTGGGATTGAACTGATACATCATCCGCCGTACTCACCTGATCTTGCACCCAGTGACTACCAGTACCACCCGTTTTCCGGTAGCTGCAGTCTCTGGAAAAAGGTTCGCAAATCGGTAGGAAGTCAAAAGTGGTGCCAACAACTTCTTGCTGTCCAAGTCTCCGGAGTTCTTCGCTCGAGGTATTCGCTCTCTGCCGAAAAGATGGCAATATGTGATAGTTCATAATGGTGAACATTTTGTTGAATGATAGTGGTTGTTAATAAAGTTATTAACTACACATTGCTCTCGACATTAACTTTCCAAGACAACTTCTAAAAACTTTCCAAGACAACCTAATATTATTGGTCGAAATTCGGTCTTCGTGTTCGCTGAAGGATATGAGAACGGGGAAGCGGTTACGAAGGCTTTTTGAAGAGTGGGAACGGCCGTTCCAACTTGCTTCTCCAATTTTGGACGGGCCAAAATTTATGAACTGCTGTGACGATGCCTTTCTTCATCTGTTCAGTAAATCTTTCCTGAGGCAAAGGTTTGGTCCCAAGCTCAAAAGCGCTCGCATATCCTTGTCTACAAGGTCAGCGTCAGCGATTGTACACGGCGGAGTGGAATGGGAATTAAGAAGGCTGACGATCTTCGGGACCTAAGTTAAACAAACTTCTGCTGCAGCCTTTAACTGTTGCTCGGAGAATTCCATAACTTACGCAATGGTAATCAAATAAGACCTCTCCAATACTCTTCATTTAATCTTTGCCTCAATATTGACTTCAGCCGAAGGATATTTCTAATATGTTCACCTCGTAGTGGCCTCTTTTAGTTATAACAGAGTCGGGAAGGCATTTTTGGAGATTTTTTGGAGATCTCGAACTGAGTCCTGGCGATAGTGATCGAATCGCATCAACATACTCTGCTTAGCCCTCAAACCTACCCAGATACTCCATTCTCGAAACACCGCACCCTAAAGCACACACGTGATCCGCTGCCGCAGCTGCGAGTTTCGATTCTCACCGGTGATATCAGGGAAAATCAAGGAAGCGCAAGGACTGAAGAAGGGCTTAAAACCCGAGACGTTGTCAATAAAGGATTGTCATTAAAGGAACCAAGTAAGCTTCGCTATTAAGTAGTCGAATTTTAATAATAGTAGTTATACGCAAGCAGACATTGATTGAAATGTTAAAGGCGGCATGGTTCTTTTTGTAGAACATGAGCCCAATGTCCGATTTGTTACTAGAGTGAAGTACGTTAGGTTGCAATACGTATTTTGAGATTTGAGACCGCATCGCGCGCAGGAAAAGTTTCCGTTCAACATGGGATGCGACAGCAGTGCAAGCGGATGCTCTTTGTACCTAAAGCAATGACAACTGCAGGCGTTTCTGAAACTCGGGATTCAGAAAACGTGCCGTAGACGTCATCCAACGCGCTTGGGATTCAGGAGGCGTGTCAGGGCCAACTTCCTCTAGGTAGCAGGTCTTGTTCTTGTTCCTCACTTAGCTCGGGGCAGTCTCTCGCTAGATGTCGAGGCTGTCGAAGTTGTCGCTTTTGCATCTCCTTTAAAGAGACTAGGTACTCTGATTTCCACGTTTCCCAAAGCTTTTCATCTATTTTTTGAGAATGTAATCGCTTCTATCGATTGCTTTTTTTGACGGTACAAATTCGGATTGTAAGAGGAGTCTTTGTCGTCTCTTGCAGGCTCTTCTCCTTGTAAACTAAATGCGAGATCACTGTGCAAAAAATTGATGGGAAAAGAGCAATTTCCGGGATGTCGTCGATATTCAACTTTGTCAACGGTCGGGTATAGGGTATGGTTTTCGCCAACACGCAGAAATTCCCCATGACACCAAATGTCCCATTTCCCGGGCCATGCAAGTGAGAAGTAGTTAGACATATTGTGCAGCAAATTCACCGTGAGAATGCCTATTGTGGAAAAGAACAAGCTATCAATTGCATTTCAACAATTTTGGATACCACGTCCATCAAATGCATTCAAAAAGTTCCTCCAATACTGCGGGAGATATCAGGGTATACCGCTGGAACCCCAACACTGCCAAGTCTTCGAAGAGACAGAGTCATAGCATCTATCCCATTCCAAAACACTGGATGTAAGTTTATGGGTCCGTTCACTTCTAAGATTAATGTTGAAATGTACGTTTGCGTCTACACATGCCTAACTACACGGGCTGTTCATTTGGAGGTAGTTGAAAGTCTATCAAAGGGCGCCTTCTTGAATAGCTTCACGAGACTTATCGCTAGAAGCGGTGTTCCCAAACTAATAAGATGCGATTACGGAACAAATTTTGAGCATGGTGAGCAAATCACAGCTACGATGTTCGAAAGAAATGGATCTGCAGGTCAGTCGTTAATGACGTATTGTGTTACGGAAAAAAGTGGATCTTAAATTCACCGGCCTCACCTTGAATGGGAGGATGTCTGGGAACGTCTAGTAGAAGTGGTGAAAAGGCCCTCAATAAGTCCACCGGGCGCAAAAAGCTAGACTTTTCCGAGATGAGCACTTCCATAACGAGGATTGAAGCCATACTCAATACCCGATCGTGGACAAAGTTGAATATCTGTACCTACAACGCTCGCATGCTTGAATCGGAAGCACCATTTGAGGTCCTGATAATGCAAGCCATAAATCACGAGAACTACGACATCATCGGACTGACAGAAACAACAAAGCAGCCCCTACAGCCGCATTTGCTTCCGAAGGGAACTGTTCCTCAGATCATGTACGTCGATATACTTGTCAACACACACACACTTGGACGTGAACATCGATCCATGCGAGTCTTTGACGAGGCGACTCGAACGCGATGCGACTGCGACTGCTCTATTTTGTATGCATTGCTCACAGCGTACTCTAAAGCCTCCTCGGAATATAGTACAGCAATTCATAGGTAAGGCGGCTGGAAATTTCTGATAAAACTCCCCAAACGCTCAATCTACAAGCTGTCGCGGACACTCAATTGATAGGTTCGACTCTAAATGTACACATTGTTCACGGCGTACTCTTTATTCTCGTCGGGATAGAGTACAACAATTTCTAAGTAGGGCGGTCGGAAATTTCTAATCCAATCTAATTTCAAACGGTTGTATCGTATATGCATTGTGCACGGCGTATTCTCCCTTCTCGCTTCATAAAACTTCTTCATTTATATAAGCTGCTGTCAGTGTGTGCACTAATGCGCCTGAAAAGTGTAAGCTTTGCTGTTTGGCACGACATTTGGCCGCTCCCTCTCACTCGATTGATAGGTTCGATCCTATATTCATTGCGTACGATGCACTCCAAAGGCGCGTCGGATTGACCGGAGCAAATCCTAAATAGGGTGACCAGAAATTTCTTATAAATTCTCTAAACGGTGCAGGATAGTCTTGAAAGCTTTACATTTTCCATTAAGCGAAGATAACACTCAGTGGACATGCTTTCGCTCATTCGATTGATAGATTCGATCCTATATACGTTGTGCACGGCGCACTCTCGGAACATTCCAGGCGTGACAGAGCACCGACAACGCACGCCATGCTTGAGATACACTGCACGTCCTGGAAAATAAGGTGCTCTAATCGCAAAAGTCTGCTGCAGTTATTTTTAAGCCACCTACGACGAAAACGCGGTGTTCTGGTAAAGCTTTATATACGTTTGTGTAGATCTCAAGGAGACGAATCGAAAGATGCCAATGGTTTCTCAAACAACTCAAAATTTAAGGAGTTATGAGCTTGCGACGGTTTGCGACTGATTTTTCCGTGACCGCGGCGGTGTTGTACCTGCTTTGCCTGTATTGGTCTTCTCTTTGCTTCTGTTTTTTTCATTTTCAATCATTCTCCACCGACCACAAAGAGGTGGGAGCTTTCTCAAGAAACTGCGGCAGGAAAAGTTTTACGAGGAAGATCACGTCTTCTTCTACAAGGTGGTCACCGGTGAATTCAACGCCAAGAATGTAATTTTCTTCAGAACGCCAAGAAGGCAGTCTGAAGAAAATTACATTAGGACACTCAGTTTACAGTGGAGCAAACAAAGTGAAAGATTATCTGTGCTTATCATGTCAACCGAGACCGTCCATAGAAACTCGCAGTTCCACAGGCCGTCCTAGCCTTGGAGCAGTACTGAATACCCCCAGTGGTCAGTTTCACAACAAGAACAACTACACTCATGCTCTTCATCACCGACGTCTTTTACGTCCTCATGTTCTACATTGGACCGGAAATCGAGGCATAGGACTGGTTCGTCGTGCATCATCTTCAAAATAGCGATAAGAGAGCCAAGAGCTTGAAGACCAGGAAAATGGGTCTGTCTCCGTTTTTCCTGCTCTAGCATATGTCACAGATTCCTGTTCCATAAAAATCCTGGGTGATCAGCCAAGGCGACATCAGAGACACTGTCGGCTATGTCGAGTAGTCAAAAATTAGGTGGGCCGGCCACGTAATGTATTTCGCAGACGAGAGCCGTCATCGACATTATCGGAATATCAAGAGAACATGAGGACGCCTACAGGTGCTTGGTCGTACTTCTTAGGGAAAGCCCTGAACGAACGATAATATCAGCCCTTTAATGTTGCGTCAACCAGGGAGAATGCAATGGAACATTCGGGCTCGTGACAAACACGAATAGTCACGTTGCTGGAGTCAACTCGAGCATTTCTGTGATCAGAAGGACTACGGGTGATACACGGTATTCTGCTTTGTCATATCTGAGGTCGCACCTCATTTGTAGTATTGTAGTGATTTCTTTGTCGTTCTTACAAACTACAAAATTCGTAATGGCACACGACTTAGTGAAAATGTTCGATTTCGTTAATGCATTGTGCGAGATCGGCAAATAACCGAGTATTTAAATTGAAGTGTAGTTGCTCTAATAAGATGTTTAGTTTGGAGGCTTTACCGGGAAGGTTACCAGCAAGAGTTAGTCAGTTAAATGAAGAAGCAGAAAAGCAGAAGTACTGCATACGGTGAGGTGTTAGGATTACACCACTCACGCTCTCCAACGATAGAATATATGTATTATGTTATAGAAACTGCATTATAAAAGACTTTATTGTAAGCTGATTCAACCGTTGCTTTTTATGTTTGCAATAATCAACCGAGCACTCGTAGTTCAACCTTTCTTCATCCACTCCCTTGTTTATGTAACTCGACTCTGTAATCAAAGAAATGGAAGCTTTATCAAGAGCATGAAGGCGGAAAACCGTCACAATTTTTTGACAGCGTTTATTTTCGATTTATTAAGCAGCTGAAATAACAGAGGATCTCACATTTGGACGATACGAAAAGAGTTGATCAAGGTTTTAATCCATCATTCACATGCAGCTACAGCAATGCACGAGGTTGGAAAGTTATGGAACGCGAGAAACATAACATAGAGTAAAATATGGCGCAACGATATAACCATAAACGAGTCGCAATTTCTTGAAACCATGCAGCCTAGATATTACAAATACAATGACTATCGCAACAACATTGTAAACACAGAAACGATGTCAGATTATAGGCTTAGCTAGTTGGTTAGTTAATGAGTCCAATTTTGACAGAAACAAAATGCTTAAGGTTACTAAACAGATCCGATAAACCGAGATCGTATGGCTCCTTCATTGCTCACAGACAATACCTTACTAACCTCCTATTGGTTTGGAGGCGTCGACCCTAGATGGGTGAACCTGATTGCGACCGGTAGTTCCTAGATGACTTGAAGCACCAGCTTCAAACAATCTCTTACCAAGCACGTCATTTGCAGCACATTGAATCTGAAGGTTTATTTTATTTATGATTGAATTTATAGATACGATGGGTCACTGTCACAAAACGAAATTGTCAAAACCAATGAAGATTGTAGCTCTTCTGCATCGCCATAACTTTTGCCTAGTTAAAGAACGCTAGAAACTCAGATTTGGCGCATTTGTACTGTTATTCGAAAACATAATACATAACAGAAAGAAAAGTAGAGGAAGTACAGGAATCTGGGGTCTGATTTTGCTATTCGCTCTTCCTGAAAGCTGTCCGCGTCTCAGCGCAGTCGGTGAAGCTGCCGGGTGTCGCGCGCAGGTTCTTGATTCAAGTTTCCTTCTCAGGCCAACCAAGCCTTCAACTTCTCTTCAGTTGGAAAACTGATACCAGACGTGTTTAGTAAGGATAATACACTGCCCTGTCCATCGGCTGGCCACCGCAAGTTATTGTATTTATATCCCAAATACTCGTTCAATTTGCTCCGCCTGAAAAAGAATGCGCGGCGCCTCTCAAACCTGTTGGCTTATGCCGTTCTTTATAATTTTATCTTATCTTTTTAGCTACTACCTTTGTTGAAAGCTAGCATTAACGGAGATCGCGATGTTCATTTCTAGCAGCTAATGTTTGAGTCAGTCCCCTTCATGTGCCACCTCACCGCGGTGAAGGGGTGAACATCACTTTGTGGTGGCTAACGGCACAAACGGTCACGCAGTACGCGACGCTTTGTCGTGTATGGGCGGCTCTCCTGTATCCCTGGCCAGGAACATGTGAGTAACCAGACCACCGGTACGGCTCAAACAACTAAACCCGCGCCCCAGTCTTCCGCGCGCCGGAGGTGGACTTCTACGACGTCGGTTGCATCCACCTCCGGCGAGGGGCCATCTAATCTCGGAGTTAAACTATCAGGACGTCATTGGAATCGGACTACCGGAAACTCCCTCCCACCACGACACGGAAACTGCCTATTCGTCTGCACTTATAACTGTCGTTCGATCGCATCTGAGCAGGATCTTCGGACACTGCTTTACAAAAGCCGCAACATCAAATGCGACGTTATCGCCCTGCAAGAAACGAAAGGCAGAACGGAAACCATAAGAAGGACCGTCCACAACGAGCTTCTCATTATCGGAGCAAAGGTGGACAGAAAGAATATTGGCGGAGTTGGATTTCTCGTCAATTCGACAGTGCACCACCTAGTAGACTCTTACAAGATCATCAGTCCGCGAGTAGCTGTTCTTCGTCTGGAAACCAAAGATCAAGGAACCATCTCCATCATAAATGGATATGCTCCAACATCTGCGGCCACAGATGAAGAAAAGGAGCTCTACAAGCTGTTCGAAAGGACTGTCAACGACGAGAAGAGCTACTACAAAGTTGTCGTTGGTAACTTTAACGCTATCGTCGGTACGAATGATCACGACGAATGGAGGCTAGGACCACATGGAACTTCCTCAAGGAACGAAAACGGAGAGCGCCTGATAGACTTCCTATCCGCGTGCCGTCTCTACCACGGAAATTCTGTGTTTAAGAAGCCTTCAAACCGACGATGGACCTGGGAAAGCCCAAATGGAGAAACACGTTCGGAGATCGACCATGTTCTTACAAACAGACGCTGGAGTCTGTTCGACGTCTCCGTGCTGCCTTCATTTGACACCGGCTCGGATCACCGTCTTGTCCGTGCGAAGCTGACTCTCAAAAAGAGGATGTTCAAGCGTGACACTCATAGACCGGCACCGGTGAGGATCTCCACATTCAAGTCTGAGGAGTTGGAATATGCGATAAAGTCGTACGATTGGAATCTTCTTGAAGATCCATCGGAAGACTACGACCTTCTCTCCAAAGGACTGTTGAAATGTGCTAGCAGCTCTTGCGAAGTCACATTACCGTCTGCTTCAAGACTCAACGCACATGCGATTAAACTCTTGGAGCAAAGAAGAGCTGTTAAACTGGATCCTAATGCTTCCCATCTGGAAAAAGTCACCATCTCGAAGGCCTGTCGAATTGCAGTGAAGGAGTCCATTCAAGCCTACAGAAGATTGAAGCTGTTAGAAGCGGCTGGGAAAGGTTCAAGCATAAAGCGCTGCAAACGAGATCTCTGCGATCAGAAGGCAATAATGTCAGCCCTTGTGGATAAGGATGGAACAACGCAAACGTCTCGAAGAGCGATGGAGGCCATCGTTCAGGAATTCTACACAGATCTGTTCCGTTCTTCCATCACTGTCCCGAAATGCTTGATACCACCAGCTGAGGAAGTACCTCCCATTGTGGAATCAGAAGTTGCTCATGCCATCAGAAGGATGAAGCCGGGCACTGCTCCCGGACCAGACGGCATTTCTGCTGATTTCCTTCGTGCGGGTGGCAGTGCCGTCTGCTCACTTCTTGCCAAGCACTTCAACCACTACCTTCGAATTGGTAGGATTCCGGACTCATGGAAGGAGTCGAAAGCAGTTTTAATCTTCAAAAAAGGTCAGCAGGAGGATATCAACACCTATCGACCCATCAGTCTTCTCTCGGTTGTGCACAAGATCTTCACCAAGATACTGCTTAACCGCATGGAGCGTTGCTTGGATGAATATCAGCCAGTGGAGCAAGCAGGGTTTCGCAAGGATTTCTCCTGCATGGACCATATTCAGACTGTCTCACAGCTCATCGAGAGGAGCCGCGAATACCACCTCCCACTTGTCCTTGTCTTCGTGGATTACCGGAAAGCGTTCGACTCTGTGGAAATCAACGCCGTTTTGAACGCACTTGTGCACGCTGGTATACCATCGCCCTACATCCGACTTCTGGACGACTGCTTCTCGAACACACCGACTACCATCCAGTTGTTCGATCGAAAGCTTAAAATTCCTATCGGGAAAGGAGTACGGCAGGGAGACACGATTTCTCCCAAGCTATTCACAGCGGCACTCCAGGATGCCATGAAAGACTTGAACTGGGACGATAATGGCTACCTTGTCGACGGTAAACGGATCAGCAACCTTCGCTTCGCCGACGATATTGTTCTCATCTCTACCAGCACGGCAGAAGTCGAGGAAATGCTGAACGAGCTCAATGTGGCAGGTATGAAGATTGGATTGGACATGAATATGTCCAAAACGCAATTTATGGTCAACCAGTGGTGTGACACGGGACTCGTAAGGTTAAATGGAGTCGCTCTGCAACAGGTCGACTCCTACGTCTATCTGGGAAGAGAGCTGAACATGGATAACGACCTCGCTCCTGAAATCGCCCGTAGGAGACGCGCAGCATGGGCAGCCTTCAGTTCGATTCGCGAACTCACCGATCAGGTCAAGGATCCCGGCCTCAGGGCCTCGATATTCAACGCCTCTGTACTGCCTGCGATGTGTTACGCGACGGAAACGTGGCCCGACAACAAGACAATAGCCAGAGCGATGCAAACTACACATCGTGCACTGGAGAGATGTCTTCTAAGGACAAGCCTTCGTCAGCAATGGCAAGAAGGCCTACGAAGCTCGAAGCTACGGGAGAAGTCGCAATTAGCAGACCCGCTGCAGTACATGAAGAAGTCCAAATATCGCTGGGCCGGACACCTGCTTCGACGAAAGGACGATAGATGGAGTCTCCTGGTCACAGAATGGCTCCCGAGTGACCATAAGAGACCACTGGGACGACCGCCAACGCGATGGGCAGACTCATTCTCAAGATCTTTCAGAGAGCGGAGTCTGCCTCACTGGATGCAAGCAGCCAGAGATCGAGCGGTCTGGAAGAGTTGTGGTCCCCGCTGAGAAGACCTCCAGCCGACAAAGGACCATCAAAGTATCAAAGTAAGTAAGTAATGTTTGAGTAAGTGTTGCAAAAGAAAAACGACCGAGCAAATTAGGTATGGTGATCTTGAATTTGCACAATCCTCCTAACATGATGTGGAGAGTATCTTTCAAATGACGGATATTGTGCCAAAGAAGGTATTAGAAGTCTTGACAATTCTCAAAGTTAATCTACAGAACATTGGTGTCGGACACAGGCCTTTTCTTCAATGCTGTATACTCAATTTCGATGTTGCAGGTAGCATATATTAGTGAATTACAAAATGTTTGTTATATATTATTAAATTTTTAAATAATCATTTTTTTAAACGTCAGAGTGTCGCACTGTTTTGTTTTCGAGTGAAACAACTCTTTCGGAATGAGCTTACTCTTTAGACCTGTTGTTCAGATTTTGAGTGCGAAATTCAACGGAACCAACCACAATCCTCATCACACAACATAGCTAATTGCACAGATTAAAAATTCACCTCCATGTTAAGAATAAGGTAGATGATTGAGTTAGTGCCACAATTCAGCACCACTATTGCTGGAGTGATTACGTACGCTTCGGCAGCTTTAATCCCAACGGCTGGATAGATGAAAAATGTTAACCAAGCTACTGTATATGTGAGAAACATAAGCAGAAATTGTATGCAGTATCTGAAATATGTCTAGAAAGAAACGTGAAGCTGTAAAAAAATTAACACCTCAATCTCCAGATTATAGACTGTATAGCTACAGCTTTCCCTCGATCTTGCATTACGAGGACAGAAAAATGCTGACTTCAACTCTCGACGTCCAACTTTGTCGTTTAGCGATCCTGCTTTGATAATGTACGTAAATAGCTGAAAAAATAATTGCACTGAAGCCTTGGAAAAACATTCTCATTGAAGTTCCTGGAACGCATCAAGCACAAGGCTGGAAGTCTTTATTCATCACATTTTGGAGAGATATAATTAAAATCAGTAGCTGTTTGCATAAAACTTGAGCTATTCATAAAACGACTAAAACGTATGTGTATATAGTAGTATTTCTGTGGGAAGTGATTTTGTTATAGTACCACCCCATATATTTGCGGCAGAAGACTGGTTACGATTAATACGGCTCGAAAGCATTTAATTCTTAGCCGAACCCAATGTTGTTTGGTCAACCGTCAAATATTTTCACGAACCAAAACGTAACTAATGCGCACAGAAAGATCTTTTAGCAGGCGAAGCTTTAAATAATTTTTTGGGGAATTAATACAGGCAAAACTGAAGATACTTTTCGTCATGCATTCCATGGTAAATTACCAAGGGTTATGCAGGTATGTAATTAGAGACGTTCAAAGCGTTGATCCTAAGCAATTGTTATAAATGATTAAAAGTTGAATTTGAATAAGCTCCGCAATAACAACGAAGCGTGGAAAACGAATGGGCGATTATTAAAAGCTAGAGACAAGTGAAGCATTGTGAAGAGCCTCAGCGTTCCCCATAGTGTTTATTTCCACGACAGTATTCCAAGTTTTATTATGAACAGCCCCTTATTCTTCCGCCGGTTTTTCCATTTTCTAGTATATCGGTGGTGCAATTGACTGTAAGCTAAAGGTTCATAGTTAAGCGAAGGTGAGCTTATTTTTGAAGGAAAAGCATTGATAGCCATTTTCGTTAGATTGCAAAGAGCTATCGATGGTGCTGTTGCAAAAATTAAGGGGAAAATCGGGAGGGGAGAGGGAAAATAGCGGAAAATAGTGGAAAATACCCAAACGTGTTCTATGGCCTAAGAATTAAGAACATGTGCCGAAGACATTTCCAACGTGCCGGAGGATTCAGAAGACCTGCTTCGCCCAACTTGCTTGAGGATTCCGAGGATCGTCGAGAGGAGCTCTGAATTTGAAAATTAAAAACCAATTAAACGGGGGACTGGCACCTAGCTTTGTCGAAAGACTAGCCCAGCACATACATAATTAGCAAAAGAAGAATAATGCCTGCGAAAACAAAAATCTACCATAAAGACATATGGCTCATGAGTGTAAAGCGCTTGGTCTACGACCTTTAAATTTAAATTAAATTAAAATTATTTAAAACTACCACTTGTTTTTAAAGTATTTCTGTTTTAGAAAAATGTTTAAATCCAGCTCCTAGCTCCTTCATAGGTGCCAGTGCTTGATGTCTGTGCTTAGCAGGTTTTCAGGGCCATAAGATATTGTTTTTGAGTACTCTGAGCGATGGATTAATTTGATATACAGCTAATCAAGAATGAGGTCGGAAGGATTCAGGAAGGAGGTCAGGAAGGATTCCTCCATTACTTTTTTCCTTCACAGTTTCCGATTTTCCAATCATGAAGAGTTGGCACTTCACCACAAGGAGCACCGCAGTGCAGGTAGTGACGGGCAGGTCCATCATTACATTCGCTGCAGTTTGAGAAAATGAGGAAATTGTGGTATCGCGTAATACTCACATTCTGACATATTGGGTATTGAAATCTAGAAGTAATTAATATCTCCCAGTTATAGTTAAAAGCGAAATGCAAACAGGCAATTTCTATTTATTTCTACTGGCCGTCGCTTCATTCGAAATCACCCTGCTTAAGTTCCCACGCGATCCCTTCTTGATAGTGTGCAAGCCGCCTGTATACTGCACATTGGATCTTTCCTAAGCGATGGAGAGGGGAATGAATCGCGATTCGCGAACCAAATACGAGTGTGTACTTGCCAGAGACGCAGATGGATGCCCGCTCATACCATCTGAATTAGCGAAACTTGTTTACGCACACAGTACGTCGACCCGACCAAAAGCATGCACTCTACACAAAACTCTTTTATGTGCAGCTCGAGAACCTATACAAGGAAGATCATACCTACGAGATTATTGTCGATGATTTCAATGCCAAAATGGGGCCGCAAAGATCACAAAGAAAGACTTCCTTCGGGAGCGATGGTTCGGAGTGGAACGAGCGAGGTGAAGGATTGTTGGAGTTTATTAAGTCAAGCAAGACCATCCATGGAAATTCGCAGTTTCAGAAGCTTCCCGCCTTGAGATCGTTTTGGAACTCCACTATTAGCCGGTTCCATACCAATATCGAACACATCATCTACAAGTGAAGATTTTGTCTCATTGACGTCTCCGTTGCCCCCAATTTTTGCACGGGGCCGGGCCAATCCTCCCTCTCGGAGGGTACACATTTTGCGACAAACAGAGAAGGACGCAAAACGTTGGAAAGTTGTTTCAGAGTAACCATTAACTAGGACCTATGCGTTTCTCTTGTCGGTCTTTGGGAGATGCCATCACGGAAAACATCGACGAGGAGTACGACCTCTCACGCATCATCTTCGCAACTGCGATGAGGGATGCGAGAGCTCGAAGGTCACCAAATACGTTTGTCTACGGCTGATACGCCAGCGTGGAGCAGAACGAGAGTCAGGCAACTATCACAGCTGGTGTCCAGATTTGCGAAGCACACTCTCTTCACGTTCATCTGATTTAGACTTAAAGCGTGCCCCGTCTCCATGCAGCGAAAAAACACATAAATACGCTTCTCACTTAGTATGTAGGATCGTGCAATTCTACTCCGAAATAATCGATAAGTAATTGGCAGAAGATTAGTTATAAACCAATCGATATTGATCGGCTGATAGACACCATTTATTGTCTGGTGAGAAACCAATTCGACTGAATTATTAAGTAGTAAATCTCCCCCTCCCCGTCCCTACAACGTATACCGTAGACGTGCACCCCGCTTATTATATAGGAGAGTGAACAACGTCTGTAGCACGCTGTTTGAATCCAGATAGCCATTTCACGACGTCTGCAATACGTTTTCTGAATACGGATGGTCGTTGCGCGACGACTGTGAGACGTCTACTGAATTCACGATCTAACACTCGTCTGTCACTCATCATTCGAATCCGGACGCTCGTTGCACAATCTCCATCTCCATCTTCTTTCACTTTGTGACAAAAATGCAGGGTTCTGATGCCAATACTGACAATTACCCATTCAGTTATAAAGTTTTTTATCCAATTAGTTATCCTTGGCGTTCATCCAAGGATAACTAATTGGATAAAAAACTTTATAACTGAAAGATCTTTTCAGGTTAAGGTCAATGACTCTTTTTCCGAATCCCTTCCAATTACTAGTGGAGTTCCTCAAGGAGGCGTACTCTCACCAGTCCTTTTTATTATCTACACTGCCGAAATTCCCTCCCTGATTGATGAATACGGTGTCACTTGCAAAATGTTTGCAGATGACATAAAAATATACAAGAACATTGTTGAGGAGGACGACCACGTTGCTCTCCAAACTGCAATTAACGCAGTTGCGGATTGGTCAACAATGTGGGACCTGCCGTTATCAAAGGAAAAAACCAAAGTTTTTCATCTAGGGCAGCAATCCAACAGAAATACCTATAGACTTGGTGGAGTAGAACTCAATAGCACAGTTTCATTGCGTCACCTAGGTTTCATTTTAGACAATAAGCTTTCCTTCAGAGAGCATTGCGAATATACGGCAAAGAGAGCTGAAAGAGTTGTGCATAATATTTTTAAATCTCTAAGAACGAACTCAGTAGTACACTTATTACGTGCATACAAGACCTATGTGAGACCTATACTAGAGTATGGTACTACTGTGTTTAGTCCTAATACCAAGCGAGAAATCGCCAGATTGGAAGCGGTACAAAACAGTTTTACAAGAAAGCTCTGGATAAGAGTACATGGATATGACTACAATAGCATCCCCTTGGCATCTGACAGAAATAAACTCTTTAATTTACGCTCTCTCGCCTGTCGCAGAAAAAAATATGATTTAGTCACAATTTATAAGATGATAAATGCTACTGTGGGTCTTTCTGTAAATGACTTCTATTCAGTTTCTTATTCCAACACCAGAGGTGGCCCATGGAAAATCCAAATTCCTAGAGCTAACACTAATATCAGATCTACTTTCTTCACAAACAGAGCAGGCACTGAATTCCTGAAATTAACGAAAAAGTTTGTGCTTCCAAATTCCTTAAGGCAATACCAAACGATTGTTGACAGGTATCTGAAAGAAGTTCCTTAGTACTTTGTTTTCTTTGATCACATTGCTTCACTAATCATGCTATCATTGGTTCTATTCTTGATGTTCTCAATGTTCTGTTTTGTTTCTCGTATTGTGTTGTTTTTGCGTGGCTTCCACGTATAAATAAATAAAAAAAACCCATTGTTTAGCTTAAAGACACAACCGGCTCTCATATTCCGCAGCAACACTTTTTGGGCTATATTTTGGTTTCTGCTGACAGCAGTATGCTTTTCAGTAACATATATTTCTGTTAAGTTTCAACGACAAATGGTTCGAGTCGAATTTCGTGAATCTAAATCATACTCACGACCATATATGAAAGACCACAAATAATCGAAGTCCCCAAGTCCAATGGCAAATCGACGTAATACATAGATGCGTTAAAGATTTCACCAGGAACTTTGAGATAGGAATAGCCGAAGAATATTGGATCTGGTGTGGTTCTGAAGAAAAAAGGAAAGGCGAAGTCAAATACGTTCAATACGAAAGCTTTAATAGAGGGTTGCCAGAAACTGACCGGCAGCAAGGCAAACATATTTGCGAATATGTGGCCATTCCAGCAGCAGCTAGGAAGCAAAGAATAAATAGACACACAACTCGCTCGCGTGTGAAGAACGTCCGAGTTGGAAAGCATACGACGACAAATCTATGAAAAGTAGAATTTCGCTAACCTCTGTAAGGAAAATTTATAATTTTAAGGAGGAGTAGCGCTCCAATTGTCTTCCAGAATTGTTTGTCATCTTTAATAGATAGAGCCTCGATTTTGCCTATTGCGTATACAAAGATTAACGAGCCAATTCTGCTCACGCCTTAACTCTTTGTTATTAGCATACCTGTTTGCAGCGAAAAGAATCTGAAGAACTGATCCGAGATACCATAGTTCTATGAATATTATAGACATTATCCCGACTCCCAAAGAGTCCTGACCATCAAAAAACCAACTCTGCAAGAACACTTCTTTCTAGTGCTTCATGATAATGTACTAGTACTCATAATGTCTCTCACCCCAGCCATCACTGAAGGACCAATATAGAGAACGTGAAGAAGAAGCATGCCAATATCAACGGCGATATTGAAACCAGCCAAAAGATAGACCGAGTTGTCCTTTTTCGCGTATAGGCGACCTGAAGACTTCTTTCGGGAGTAGCATGTTTCTGGTATGTGTTCTATCATGAAAGCTGCCAGCGGGTTTTCATCTCCTCATTTCGTGCCTACCATCGTCGTGTTTTTAAATGACACATTCCATTATGCTTTATGTTTTATTCCGATTCCTATGTGGTTCCTTTGTAAGTTGACTATTTTTGAAAATTTTAGTACCAGGCTAACTTCTATAAATACAACAATTAACTTACTTTTGATTATGCAGGCCATCACAAACAAATTCAGCAGTAGAATTATACAGGACTCGCTGAACAGGAAAAGGCCCACCAAGACGCGTGTTACCTCGACCATCTGCAAATCAGTTCGGTGATTATCTGGCGATAATCATCGTCCTTCCTTTCGCATAGTTCTTCTTTTCGAAAGTGTCTCGGAGAGGAAAATGGCTTGAGCGTCACATGTTCAGCTACGTATCACCCCATCGTGGAAACAGCTGTTGTGAAACCCAGCAATGACAACTTCCAGTAATCAGTTATGACATGCTTCTTATTGTTAGCGCGTATACTGCGCAGCTGGAAAAAGCGCCGGCCGACCCTCGCGTGTAATCCTCTCGTGGCTTGGGTCCTGCTCAGACCAAACTAACCCTCCAATTAGTGTCACAGTGTTTTGGAAGGAAACACGGTGACAAACGTATTTGGACATGGCAGGTATGACTACGTTAGAATGTGGCTCGCGGCAGTCTATGAGCCCTTCGATTCTTCGAATTCTCAATACATAGTGAAGCTCGAAGCCGCCAAATATTTATTGTTGTCAATCCATCTCTCTTCGCTGAAAGTCAGAGACCTTGATGCGTCGATCTTTCTAATTCCCTGCATAAAAGCATTATAGTTATTTTAGATCTGAAGAACGGCTAAGGACCCAAAATGTTTTCAACAAATACTTATCGATTTCAAACTTTGTTTTGAAAAGGCGAACATGCAATAATGAAGCGCGGAGAACAACGATTTTGAGGATTTCTTCAAAATTACAGTTACAGAACTCTACTATAGACTCTATTTAGTTAATAATTTTCTAAATTTAAAAATTTAGAGGTTAAATGTTAATTTAAAAAGAAAGTTAAATTTAAATGAAATATTTGAACAGGCCCGTTGCGCTCCGGAATCATTCTTCAATCATTCTTCATTCGGTGCAAGGTCGTGAGCGGCCGGTCGCAGAGGTACATAGCGGGGCACAACAGAGGCGGACAGCTGATCCATGCTGGTTCCTTTCGCTTCATAATGAATCGATTCTCTTCTCGGGTTCAGTTCACATCCCTAGATTCCGTCCAGCTGAAAGGCCTTAGTGTAACAAGTAATAATTTTTGAAATTTTTATTTTTATTTTTGATCAAATCCCCTGTTGTGAATGATAATAGTAGCCTGGTTTTGAATTAAAATAAGGTGTAGACCATTGACATATGAAAGCAAACAAAATCAGCAAACTTGTGGACTATTTACACCATTCAGTAGTTAAAGGAAATAAGGTATCATATAATCAATTTCTGTGGTATACGCTCACTGTAGTGAAAGGGTTCAAAACACTCTTGCAGGGGAGGGTTCTATCCTCCAATGATACTTCGAAGGGAGCGCTAGGTAGCTTGATGGAGCCTGGGATCCTGATTATAACCGCCTAGGTTGAAAGTGCAAGATCCATCTATCGAACGAGTTCTGACCTACTAGAATTGCTTGTTGATCTGTCTTCCAACACAGTTTGTCATTCGTTGTTAACAGTGATGCAGAGGCAGGCCAGTCGAGTCGATGAGAGATACCTCGGGGTTCAATTTCCAAGGTGGCTTTCTCGCATGATGTGGTTGATCTTCGATAAGAACTTTTGTTCTCATTTACGACACATATTTCAACAAACGCATGGTAAGAACTATCGTACGCGTTAACCTAAGTACCTAATGCTTCTTTCCCTTGCTTTGATGGTTTATTAGAAAGTGTGCATTATGCTTGTAATTCTCCTGTAATTCACGTAGTTTAATAAATAAATAATTAATATGCTTTACTGAGGTGTTTGCCCTCGAAAAGTGCTGCATGTATTTTTTATTCAGGTACGAAGGAAGACAAATTCTGATGTCAAATAAGCGTTCCCCAAACAGCTCCCATACAAAAAATTGAGGAAGATCGGTGGTCATGACCGCATTGTCTTGTCTCATATGTTTTGGACCCTTTTACTACAGTGAGCGTACACCACAAAATTCGCTTATTTGACCCTTAATTTCCTTTAACTACTAAATGGTGAACATAGTCCACAAGTTCACCGATTTTGTTTGCTTTCATATCTATGTGATCTACAAGTTATTTGAATTCACAAATCAGGCTATTATTTCCTCTCATAACAGGTGATTTGATCAAAAAATAAAAATATAAATTTCAAAAATTGGTGATTTGTTGCACTAAGGTCTTTCACCGGACGGAATCTAGGGATGTGAACTGAACCCGAGAAGGGAATCGATTTATTTAGAAGCGAAAGGCAGCAGCATGGATCGGCTGTCCACCTCTGTTGTGCTCCGCTACCTCTGCGACCGGCCGCTCACGACCTCGCATCAAATGAAGAATTCTTCCTGAGCGCCCCGGTTCCGTTTATACCAGGCTGTCCAATAATTCTTGTCCGAAAATTTCACCATTTTTAATTTTTTTTTCAACTTTCTTGAAAAGCAAGTCTGTTCAACAATATAATCACCACAGTTATCCACAACAGTGGCCCATCGATTGGGCAGGTCGCCGATGCCCTTCGCCCAGAACTCCGGGGGCTGCGACTCGAAGAAGTCCGCGCTGTCGGATTTGAGGTTGTCGTAGTTGGTGAATTTTCCTCCGGCCAAATGGTGCTTCAGCGGGCGGAACAAGTGGTAGTCGGAGGGGGCGAGGTCCGGGGAATACGGCGGATGGGCAACCGTCTCCCAGCCGAGCGTCGCCAACTTCTGCTGGGTCTCCTTCGCCACGTGGGGGCGCGCGTAGTCGTGCAGCAGGTGGACCGAGGCCCGTCGGGGACGCTTTTCTCGGATGGCGGCGGCTAGTTTCTCGAGCTGATCGGTGTAGATGGAGGCGGTGACCGTCCTGCCTTGCGGGAGCAGCTCGAAATACAGCATGCCCTTGGCGTCCCACCAGAAGGCCTCCCGCTGAGCTCCCTGTCCTCGAGGCTCGTGTCGCCGCTCTCGAAACGATTGAACCAGCGCCTGACTGTGCGTTGGGACACTGCATCCTCCTTGCACGCTCTGCAGATGTTGGCGACCGCGGAGCCTGTGTCGTTGCCCAGCAGCCACTCGTAGTACATGAACGTACGAATTCGACCTTGGTCCATTTTAGCTTGTACTGGTAGCTAGACGCGGGGACTACGCCTTATATACCCCTGGCGTGGAACTCTGGAGAATCTTCTAGAAGGTTTTTACACTTGCCTGATATTATAACACTTCTAAGGAAAATTATAGAATTTTGAAAATTTTCGGACAGAAATTATTGGACAGCCTGGTATAAGGGAGCGAGGGGATTGGCCCCCAATGAGTGGATGCCGCTCCGCCACCTCCGAATGGTCGGCGCTGGGTGCAGGCATCGATCGGCGATCGATCGATCCCGCTGATGGGCCAACAAAGATAAGAACACACATGAAATCAGTTCTGCGAGGTCTCGCACCTCGCCCATTCATCACATATTTAATTTTAATTTAATTTTTTAATTAAACATTTAATTTTTAATTTTTTTATTTAAAAATTTGTTAACTAAATAGAGTATATAGTAGAGCTCTTTAACTTTTGAAGAATTCCTCGAAATCGTTGCTCTTCGCGCTTCATTATTGCATCTTCGCTTTTTCAAAGCAAAGATTGAAATCGATAAATATTTGTTGAGAACATCTTGGGTCTTTAGCACTTCTTCAGGTCAAATACCTAGGATGGTTATATAAAGGCTTCGAGCTTCGCTATTGAGAATACGAAGATTCCAAGGGCTCGTGGACTGCGGCGACCAGATTCTAACGTAGCCATACCTCCCGTTTCCAAATACGTTTATCACTGTGTTTTCTTTCAGAACAAATGTGACACTAATTGGAGGGTTAGGTTGGTCTGAGCAGTGCCCAAGCTACGAGCGATTGCACGCGAGGGTCGGCGCTTCCTCCAGCTGCGCTGTAAACGCGTAAAGAAGCATGAACAGGAGCTGGTTTGTGTTGGTGCAACGGTAAGCTGACCGTTTCCCGAAAAATTCTACGTTACATCGGGAGTCGCGCCTTATCCGGAGGCGCTATAACGGGAAAGGTAAACAAGATACATAAATTACGATAGTATACATAGACAGCTATTTACTGAAGGTGAGAAAATAATTTCTTGATGAATTGTAACTGGTGAGAGGCGATAAGAAAGTAAAGGGGAACAAATGGGGGTGGGCGTGGGCGATATGAGCTGGATAATCCGCAAGGGAGACTACACTATATACAATAACGGAAAACCTTCACAACAACACACAATACCACGTCTTTAAGGTTACAATCAGTCTAATGTCATTTCAGCAGAAAACAACCCACCCAGGAAAACCCTTGACTGCAACTAAAAGAAACCATCGCGTAAATCCTGTATCGTCACTCCAAATCACCTGAACTTGTATTATCAACTTGTATTGCCATTCTGGTGGCGGATTCATCAACGACATACAGCAATTTAACAGAGAAAATTACAACCAAAATCCCTGATAGGGCGGCTTATCAAGCAATATGGTGAGCGATAAGCCGGGTTATCTGATCGTGAGTTTTCGCTATGAATTCTCTGTTGAAGTTATGAAAGTCGTTGATGAATCCGACCCCTGGCTCTACTGTTATTCCGCCCTGAAGAGGGACACTTCCAAAACGCCCTTGTATACAGGCGGTTTCCACTAAATAGAGTTGCGACTCCTTGAAGCGAGCAACTCTGTCCCAAAAACTTACGGAACATAAGACTTATTAGACAGATGGGTCACGAGAACATCGCGAGTGTTGCGCTCGGTCAAACAGCACTGCTGGTGTGATGGCCCAGCATCTTGTTCGGAAGACAGAGCGCGTGTCTTCGAGTCCTCCCACTATTCCTCCCCTCTATAGCAGTTGCTCCTTCCTGAACATACTATTATAAATGAGGTATCGCAGCTGGAGGTGGCGTCAGTGTCGTCTGCACCCTGAATCGAGGTTGTTGATGTGGTTTTCTCGCCCAAGTCAATAAAGCCTTCCATCCCCGTGGTCGGTGATTCGGTAGTACACTCCTCTAGAAAGGACAAAACACTGACTGTTCATCGATTGATCACCGAAATTTATGGCATACGCCAAATACGCGTTCAAAGTGTGTCATCGTCATCCGTAGAAGTAGAATTGTGACGTATCCGAAATATGGTGGCTAACGCTGCTTTTTTTCCTCTATCCTTTACAGCAGCCGCTCTATGCTTCAACAAACAAGTGAAATATAAGATTTTACCGTGTTTTTTACAAGCTCCGTCTACAACTAAGGAACGGTACGTTTCTGCCTCTTTCTGCAACCTAATGATTTGCAACAGAGAACCGTTGGGGACAGGTTACTCTTGTTACTCTTATTGTGATTCAAAACTGCGCCGACGATCGCCTGAAGAATAAAGTGTCAATGCCGGCGTTAGTTGTGGAATCCGTCATGCATCCTACTTCAGCGAGATATCGTGGAGGCAATTTGAATGCGTACTCGGACAATACCAATGACTTGCGGTGACCAGCTGATAGACAAGTCAGTGTTTCCTCCTTCCCAGACAAATCTGATGCCATTTCACGGATCCCGGAGGAATGAAAAGCTTTGTTTATCATAACACAAACTCATAACACGAATCACAATCATCGACTGGGAGTGCACACGATAACCAGTGCCTCACGGGAGAGGGCTACCACGGGTGACTGCTTACAGTTTGAAATTTTTGTGGTGGTATGCATCTGAACAACGTTCTTGGTCCAGGCTGAGTGGACGGTCGTAAGGTTTATTAGAGAGGCAGTGCAAAAAGCAGCATTCGAGAAGATAGTAGTCATCCTTAGCCTACAACCTACCTCGTTGAGTGCGTTTCACGAAGCAAATTTTCGTACTGCTTTCAAAGCGGAAATCTCCTAAGGCTAGAATTGAGTGCCTAATCCTGCTATCATTGCGCCGTCGTTCAAAAAGGTTGGTTGTGAGACAGCGGATAAATATTTTTGTGATCAGTAGAAGGTGAATTTCAGTAACAGTCAAGTTCCGTCAATAACGAAAGCCCTGGTTTCACAAACGATTTTATGAGATTTTAAAATCAAGAAAAGCACCGCTCCCTAAGCACGCAGATCCAGCGTTGTGTGAACGTCTACACTTCCTTATCATTACGAGGACTGTAAGTTAGTTCGTCTACTAATTTCACATTTTCTACGAGCTTTCGCGACGAAGACCGTGGGCAACAGCTCAAGGGATGCGTGCGTCAAACTACATTACCGTGCATGTCTTTTGGTCATCGGCCTAAAAGAAGGCGCTCTTGCGACACATTTTAGTGTTCCGAAGCGGCCATTCTTAATTTTTTCAAATTGAATACTTGTAAAGTAAAGCACATATTTGAGCTCAGTAGCACGAGCTCTATCTTTTGACGTACGCATCCCGCAGAGCTGGATAATGCATATAAGTCCAACAGAATCAATCGACTAGCCGCGGCAACCTGAATTGTGAGCTTTACGCAAACAGTATATCTAAATGCATAAAGTATAACAAAGCAATTAGCTTCCATTTGTCTAGCATACAATAAGTTCTCCAATTCCACCGACTATGCCGAATGTTGGACGGGTGCTGCTAAATATAATAGCACGCACGACGTGTTCGGAGCGCAATAACTTTATCAAGTTCGAGTCGTAGAGTTAGAGTTGTAGTACATGCACTAGTGCAGGAGTGTTTCGTATCAAAGGAAGAAATTACAGCGATTCAAAAATGCAGATTAGGATGTGTGACGATTTTTTCCCATTTCAGTCTACCACTGCGAGAAGACGCGGTGAGCTGACTACCAATAAATGCGCCCGCAAGCATAAGGCTTGCAAGGACTAAGTAAATGTTACTTCAATTCGTTCAGCTATCTAAATTCTTTTAGCACTAGCTGCCGTTTTAGAGCAACAAACGACAACGACCGCAGTTATCCGCTTTGTTACTCCCCCATATTACAGTTCTTGCTTACAGAACCTTATACTGCCTACAAAATCGACAAGCTGCAGCCACAATTATTCAAACTTGGCAGAGATATGTACTGCGCTCCGATCGCTCCCGTGCGTCCAATTTGACAGCATTCGTCCAACATCCGGCAAATTTCATTCCGGCCAATGTCCAAACGACATGCACAGTACTGTAGAAGGGCGCAAAGGTTACAATGACGCCTCGAAAGTTTATCTGACGATCTGACGGGCACGTTTTCATTTTTTTTCAGGTTACGATCAATCACGAGAGCTGCTCTTTTATTAATTGTACGCAAAGATCAGTTTCTGTCGAGCCATCATGACAGGAAATGACACAGTCACACTACTCAATGTGCAGTTGAACTCCAAGAAATTCTCGCGCGGAACTGATTCAGTTCATAGCTCTCCTTGAGAACGACGTTGTGAAAAGTGATCCTGTCGATTCAGTTTGGAACATCGGAATATTAATACGTTTCAATATCGTTGGTTGCTTGAGCATCACCTCTGCCATTGCAATTTCACTCTCCATACACGAAGCTCTAAGCAATCCTTGATTACCATGTGTCAGATCGCGTGCCCTGTAACGGACGTGCTATGCAGTAGAACGAGAAATGGGGAAGAGCCGACTGAAGGTTCGAAGAACACGCAAAGACTTTCTGCTCTGTTGCTAAAACTGGCCACTGGGGAATGCCTACAGACATTACTGGGCGATTTTTACGAAGAAAGCCTATGACCGTACACTTCCGCGCTGCAATAATTTTCAGCGATCACACTGATGGCACTACAGAGTCACTTCCATCATTTCTCTCCCTTCCATCAGCGCATGATTTTACTCTGGACACCTTTCAAGACCTGGAGCTTTCTTCGAACCGGGCTGGCACCTTCAAAAAGCGAATTCCTTTTTCCAATCAAAACGGTGCGCACCTCAAGAAAGTCAAAGAGAAGATTCATCCATCTAAAATAGGGTGAGATAGAAATTCCGCTCATCATGGAATTGTTCGAACAAGCACCAGCAATGTCTCCCCCTCCCTTTCGTGTGCCAGTGCGCTACAGTAGACCCTTCTTGCACGTTCACCTCGAATTTGATGATAAAGATGTTATAGGTCCCCAGGTTTTGGAGAACTGTGCACAAAATTTTCTGCTGTGGTTTGTCTGGCGATTACATAATTCCGCTTCTTGTGTACTGCTGTATTTCCTGACTAAAATGAATCGCACTTGTTCTTTCTCCAAAATGTTGTAATTTGGTGACAAAGAATGCGAAGCTCTGAGCAGGGAGCAGGGTCAAGCGTGGGCTTCGATTTCTGCCTGAAATTTTTGACTACCTCCCAGATCGGATCAAGTACGACACCCTCTTGTGTAGATCACCGTTTTATTTCCTATCTGGATCGAATTTTTAAAATTTTTATGCGTTTTTTGTACCCTTTAACAGGTTCTTCTTTCCAGGTGCAGCATTGACAGTGTTAGATTGGTTCAAGGAAGACATTCTATTGAGTAATTGTCTGACCGAAAGATTTGTTGGAAAGGCGAGGTTTTCTGATTAAGGTTTTGAAAATGTAATCTTTTGGTAATACTGTTTTGATTGTTTACGGTTTAAAAAAGATCATTTGCTAGCAGTTATCGAATTAATCACAACTCAACTTCGAGCTCAACTTTTCAGATTTTCCATGGCCACGACACATTTTTCCACCTGAAGGAGCAACAACGGAATTCGAAATTGTACTCTAAAATGTCGAGTGTTAATTGCTAAGACTAAGACTCACTAAAGTGCTCTCTCTACAAAAATTTTGAGGCACTCTTTGAATCGATGACGGAGACGCAGTTGAAGGATGTACTTTTCCGGGGCAAAAATTTTCCACCTTCTGAAGGCAGAAGATAAGAGAGAAAATTGTGCCATCTTAAAGTTTAAGATGTGATTAATATACACTAGGAAAACTACGCTTCTTCGCAACGACCTTCGATATGATTAGGGCGGATCGTATTCAAAATTCTCACTTTTCATGAAAAATTAATTTTCTAACTTGATTTATATCTCGGTAAGATTTTCAAATTTTGAAAAGGCCAATAGCCTTCTGAAAACTAAAGAAAAAGCGATTTCACACCATACCAGAGACAACTTTCAACAGGGAGGTCTTCATACGGAGCGGTGGGGGTATACGTGCTAAAAATCAAACCCCTGCCCCGTGTGAAGACCACTTTTTTGAAAACCGGTTTCTATATGGTTAGAAAGCATTATTTCTATTTTTCAAAAAATCATAAGACTTTTTAAATTTTAAAAAACGAACTAAGTTATGATCATTTTTGTGGAATCACTTCAATGTCGTTCGTGCAGAGTCTACGAGAAGTTCTTCACAAAATGATTATAACTCGGTAAGTTTTCCGAAATTTAAAAATGCCAGTAGCTTTTTGAAAAATACAGAAAAAATGCTTTCTAACCTGTAGAAACCTGCCATCAAAGGTGTGGTCTTCATACCGGTCAGGAGGTTCGATTTTTGTCACATATTTCTACAACAATTGACAAGAAATCAAACCCCCACCGCCCTGTATGAACACCTCCCTGTTGAAAGCAGTTTCTGGCAAGATTTGAAAGTGCTTTATCTCTTGTTTCCAAAAAGCCACTGGCTTTTCCAAATTTCGAAAACCTTACCGAGATGTAATTATTTATACAAAATCACTTCTATTTTTTCGCACAAAAATCGAAGGAGCCCGCCCCTATGAACACCTCTTTTTTGAAAACCGATTTTTATACCTTATGAAAGCTATTTTTTCTAGTTTTTAAGAAATTGCTGGCTTTTTCAAGTTTTGAAAATCTTACTGAGTTATAACCATTTTTGTGAACGTCGAATTTTGTGGCTCCTATGACATCGGTGCCTTGTCGACCAGGGGTCGATCCAATTCTATTCGTTTCAGAAAACAATGATTTTCACACCATGCATTGACAAAGACTTGAAACTTTTTATGGCAAGATTTCAACTGTGTGTGTGATCTGGTTCAGGTAAAAATTGATTAATTTTTCTTGAAAAACTAAAAATTTGAATACGATCCGCCCTAGTCATATCGGAGACCGCTGCGAGGAAGCTTAGTTTTTACTGTATAGTAATCATGAATTAAAATTCTATGAAGCACAAATTCATTCTCTTTGTTCTTTCCTTCAGAAGATAAATCTTTTCCGCGAGAAGACCATCCTTCATTTGCGATCGATGATGTCGGAGAATGCAGTGGCTGCATGTAGCTACCATATTTCGGAGATTTTTTGGAGTCTCTGAAAAATTCACAGAGCTTTGAAACTACAAAAGGTGTGGATTCTACGCTTTAAAAAGCAAGTTGTAAAAATAACAACTTCCATGTGATTAGTGTTCTCGATATTTTCGGTAAATAATTCAAATCAGGACGTCTGTTCATACAGAGGACTGTTTTAGAAAAACAAGTTTTATCACAGAGTGTCAAACCGTGGCTTAAAATTTTATCGGGAACAACTTCACTTTCTGATGCTGTTTCCTGCAGAAGAGAAAAAAAATTAATTCCGTGATATGTCCATCCTCCGGTTACCGTTCGGTCATCTTTTCGAAGAGCGGTTCAAAAAATCTTGTAGGGAAAGCACTTAAGTTTCCTTAGTAATTGACACTCCAAATTTTATAGAGTGCAACTTTGGACGTAGATGTCGCTCGTTGAGGCAGAAAACTGACGTGTCCATGAATTCCTGGAAATAAATCTGAAAAAAATTGGAAACCTCTCATTGACTCCAAATCTGCCGACCGAAAATCTTTATTTTCAACACGTAATACAGTCACCATTTGAAACTTTTTCTTAATATTCAATTTCATAACATCAGGAAACGATGGTGAGACTCGTAGACACTCCTGAAAAAACGACAAATTAAGAAATACAAACATCGCCTAAAAACCTGAAAAATACGAGAAAATCCTTTGTCAATACAGAAAGAGTACGACCCCCCCCCCATCGATTCCCGAACCTCAAGCTTGAACCTGGCAGGGAGCAGAGGTCAAGTAATGTTTGTCGTGTTTCGAAGGGTAAGGTAACCGCTGTTAATAAACCTTTCACTACAAGAAAAAAACCTTCCTTTCACTACAGGTAAATTGCTCAGTTTCATTTCCTTCGCTTTGCTGTTGGTGTAAACAATTAATTAATGTAAGTAAACTGGTGCAAGTGTGAATAGGTGTAAATAAATAAATGAATTAAACGAACTACTACTAGTGGCCGCCAATAATTTAGGTTGTAAGGAAAGTTCTGTCAGTGTTTCCACGTTATTTTTTAAAAAGCCATAACTCAACTCAAATTGCACAGTTTTATTCTAAATAAGCACCATTAGAATCAGCAGAACTCTGCCAACGAGAAGCCGGCCTAAATGTGCCATTTTCTTAAAAACCTGACGACCTAGGCTGAATATTTTCTAAACGCATAGATTCTAGATCACGTTGTTTTTTAAACACTCTATCTTTTAAAAACTATTTAGATTCTTGAAAAAGTGAAAGTTGGAGCTAGGTCTGGCAAATGTGGCGGGTTAGGGAGAGTTTCGACCTGCAGTTCGTTCATTTTCTGGAGGACCATCCGCGAAACATGCGGTCGTGCGTTGTCATGTAGAAGTAGCACGCCGTGTCGATTATCCAGTGAAGGCTGCTTTTTCTTCAATTTTGGATACATTTCTACCAGTTGCTCGCAGTAAGCTCTGCTGTTATCGTTTGGCCAGGAGGAAGAAAGGGAAAGCGGACTATCCGAGCTGCAGTCCATCAGACCGTAACCATTGTCTTCTTGCAGTGCAAATCCGGACTCGGAAAGGTTTACGGAGGCTCGTTGACATTTACCCATCGAGCAGAACGCTTCTTGTTATCATCTAGGATCCATTTCTCATCGTAGGTGACGATGGAAGAACGGCTCCGTAGAATTTCTTCTGATCAGTGAACTCGCGGCCTCCATTCGCCTCAGCTGCTGCGCTTCGGTAAGGTTGTGGGGCACCCACCTGTCAAGCTTTTTCACCATGCCCAGTTGCTTGAGGTGATCAGCAACAACTGTATCTTCTGTATGGAAGACCCCTAGATTTCTGGCTCCCGGAGTGGTTGCCGAGGTTCCTTTTCGACTACTTCTATCAAGGCATCGTGATCAACGAGCTTTTCGCCTTCCAGCTTTTCGCGTGCCTCGTCTTCAGTCGATTCTCTTCCATTCCGAAACTTGCTGAAACAGCGAAAAATGGTTCGCTCCGAGGCGGCACCTTCTCCCCTGCAGTATTTACATTCACAACTGTTTCCATCACCGTCCGAACTAGTTTGAATTCGTGAAGTAGAACAGTTCGGAAAGCCGTCTTGTCCATGCTATAACTTTCCTCAGAAATCAGAAATGTTGAAGAAATACATGAAAAGTACTTCAGCAAGAAAAAGAACTATTTCCTACCTGAGAAGCATAACTTATCGATTAGTTCACCAGCCGTTCAAATTTAGTGCAAGCTGGCCCAAAAAGGCGCGAAAACTGCCAGAACTTTCCTTACAACCTAATAGCTTATTTACAGCGCTCCCTTAAACTTTCTGCCTAAACCAGCAGTTAGATTCTTGCGGTGAGTGGAAACCTATTCCAAATTACGGGCGAACATTTGTCTGGAAGCGGATTTCGACTCATAACCCTTCCCTTCTACCAAGGTGGTTTATTTTCTCCATTCATTCCTCGGTTTCAAGGAACGAACTGTGATATTCGGAATGGCAATAGTTGACAAACGTATTAGTTTGTCATATTGTCGTCGCGGCATTTTTGCACTAAGGATTTGTCTTCAACAATGTTATTTGTACGATTATGCTCAGAACTTCAGGGGCGGCCTTCACTAAGCCATTGAGAAGACATATTTACCACCTTAATGTCGACCCACTCAAAGCTCGGTGCTGAAAGTAGAACATATAAGGTGGGGACTGCTATTCTGTTTTTTGCTCCTTCAGTTACTTGTGCACAGTGCTCAGTATTTTTGCTAAATTCCTTGTCCAATTCAATTTTTTTAGTTAAAGAACATATGGGGGTTTGCGTTCGAACCTTAGCTCGTTTATCGCTAGTGGATCGCCCCAATATTTCATAAGTTCCAGCAATTTTTGGGAATGGGTGAAAATTAAAAGCCTTTAGAAGTGAACACTTCGAAGTTTGAAAAATCATCATACATTGAACTGAAGTTAGCACACCGCATGACTCTCGGTGATGGAGCTCATCTATGCACAATCGGTATAATATATTAGATAAGTGACCACACGCCCAGAATCGAAAACAAAAGCCTATTGAAGAGTAGAACCAGGAAGTAGCAGAGTAACCTCTCGACAAATGACGTTTCGTCTGACATGGAAGCAAACATTAGATGATAATCGAAAATGCCGCGACATCTGTCTCTGTATCGCAGATGTACTCAATTGTTTCCCAGAGTGTTCACAACCCAGTGCACTTGTAAATGGAGTAGCGAGGCTTACCATATAAAATGGAGATCAGGTGCATAAGACGTGTACAATGAGGCTGTGGATTAACGTTTCTATGTCCATTTGTTGAACAAAACATCAGCCGCAGCAGAAGGAAGTCTTTGTTGACGGTGCATCGGCCTTGACCGTATTAGCTGAGAGATTAGGGGATGTCGTACCGTAGAGGTTGGCTGGACAAAATCGACACTTCTCTTCTTTGTCCGGCAGATCTCAAGCGTTATGATAGGTAGGTATTGTTGAAATAAAGCAGCGTTTCTATATCTCCTATTGTTGGACTAGCGGAGATAATACTTCTGTATATAATCGAGTTAATCTGTGGATCACGTTGTAAGCCACACCAAGATCAGGAGAGAGGAGAACCAGATTACGTGTTGGGTCCTGCCGCGTATGCATGCCAGTTTTTTCTTTGAGGCTAACCATCGGCTATTGCCTCCGAATTTTCAGCATTGGCAGTCGATCACTGTAATTCTGACACGCAGTGAAAGGGAATGAATGAAGATCGGGCAATGTGCACCGAGATTCGTAAGACATGCCACAGGCATCGCGCAACGAGTGTGCGAATTGAGAAAACGTGCCACAAGCGTCCTGCAATGTGTCTCCACAATTGGAAAACGTGCCACAGAGGTCAGATAGGCTTCAAAGCAGGCAGGAACTTTCAACCGGTCCCTTGACCGAGGTTGTCGATTTCCGAACGAATGTTGTTGCTACCGTGGCAGACGAGCATTCTACCTCTGAACCACTGATACAATTTCCGTCAACTCGTACAAGCTGTCCGCCAACGTACCCACACCCAGCGTAGCTGCGTGGGTCCTACTTGCGTTAGGCCTGTGGCATACTTCCATTGCCGCGATGCCATCGAGGCGATCAGTTCATGGCCATGCCCGCGATGGCTTCCCGCGCCCATCGCGGGCGTGGCCCTCTTTTTCGCGCCGCAAGCAGTGTTTAGCAATGGTCATGGGCGGATCGCCGTCGCGCTCCCTCGCAGAGCCGACGCGCACTGGGAATACCTCATCTCTTCACGTCGCTCTGCAAAACGACTCCACCGCGACGACGGGAAGTATGCACGAGGCCTTTCGGTCGGGAGTTTCGGTCTATTAGGGGGGGCCAAAAGTAATGAGACACCCCACGCCGTGTCCATATATCTCGTGGCTGGAGTCTGGTTTCGTGCTTGTTGTATTTGTATGTTTGTATGCTACTTACTGAAGCCCATCTGAAAAGTTACCACTTCCGCTCTTTCCAGAAGCATGCCAAAAACCCCAGCCTGTCTCATGCCGAAACCCCAGTCTGACGAGTCGACCTGTGTCGCTCAAATCTCCCCCAATTCCCAACCCCGAGCAGCCTGGGCTCAATATTCACGCAAGATGAGAAGTATGTCTTCTACCTTAACCCTGCCAAGCAGCGAGTCTGGGTGAGGCTTGGTGACCTGTTACCGACCTTCGTTCGGCGAGATGTTCACGGTGAGAAGCATCTTTGGAGCTTTTGGGTCAGCGCCCATGGATCGGTTTACCGGAGGCTGTTTCTCAAGAGCACCGCGATGAACTCCAAGGCCATGGTGAACGAAATAGAGGAGATGGGCCGGCGACTCGCTCTTATTCATTCGCAGCGCTTCAAGAAGGTTCTCCTCTTCGACAACGCCGCACCCCATCGGGAACAAGTAACCACGGATAAGCTTGGCCAGTTCAGCTACGTTCACACGCCTCACCCACCGTATTCGCTGGACATCTCTCCATGCAACTACCACTACTACTTGAGCCTACAGGACTTCCTAGTCGGAAGGGACACAAGAACCCAAGCAGTCCTTGACAACCATATCGAGCAGTTGATCAACACCAGGCTCAAGCAGTTCTGGAAGGATGGGATCAGGAAGTTGGCTGAGCGATGGCAGAAAGGTCCTTGCCCTTAATGGCAAATACACTCCTCAGCATCGTTGAGTTGTAATTGAGTTATAAGAAGATAAAGATTTTTTTTCATTTTGTCTCATTACTTTTGGCCCCCCCCTAATAGCTCAGTTTGCCCCCGATGTCTCCTTCGATCAGGACTCTCACACACTCCTCACACTCGCCGAGTTTTGCGAGTGCGCGTCTGCTCCCAAGGATGCCGTAGCGTCATCTCTAGAAACAAATAACGCCATCAACCATGTTATGTAACATGGGATCTCCATAGGCAGGCCTGTCACAGTGGCTTGTCGCCTGCACAATCGAATGTCCGTGTTCAGCTCAGCCCTCCCAAGTGAGCAGTTCTTTAATTTTAATTTTAATAATAATTGATAATTTTAATAATAGCTTCATTTTTGCTTAATACTAGAAGATAGAAATTTCGAGTGCCGTCTGGCGCAAGAGTTCTTATCGCAACTAAACATCCTTCTAACAGTTTAATAATATTCCATGTTCGACTGTCATTGAATCTTGGCATGATATTGATCAGTAGGTGAATACTCAAGTGATGCAGTTGGCGAACCAAGATTAGTATAGATCCTTTCTTCCGGCTAAGGTTTCGGCGTAACCGCCTTCTTCAGAGCCTGGAAGAGTCAAATAGGGTTTGAAAAGTTTAGTAGTAGTTATGGGCAGGCATAAAGTGATTGAAATAATAATGGTGGCACGGTTGTTCTTGTCGAACATGAACCTGAGATCCGATTTGTTACAAGGGTGAAGCCCGTTTGGTTGCAATACGTATTTTGAGACGGCTTGTTTCAGTATTTCTAGAAAATGACCTGTATGCGGCACTTGGACGATCCTCACCCTCACTGATACCTATCGTAATCGATGAAAATGTCAATGAATGCTAGATCCCTGATCCCCACCGGCAAATAACCCTCTTCCACACATCCCAAGGCGAAAACTACGCGAAATTTCCATCAACATTCGCACTCCGGCAAGAACGATAACGCAAATAAATGCCTCCCTTGCTGTTTATTATCACTTTTGAATTTTCATACAGTACTCTGCTACAAGTATTTCCGAGAGCCATTTTCGAGAGAAAAGGAGTTAAAAATAACTTACTCGTGGTAAACCCGTACTTGATAGTTTGCAGAGTGGCAAACACTTGAACCACGTTTAGACTCGAGACACTTTAAAATGTCAGTCAAACAGTGAAGTTGCAAAAACAAAACCGCACGCAGAAGCCGAGCCTCCAAGGTTCCGCTCATGAACCGGGCACTACTCACTGCTTCACCATGCCGCAGTGGGCAGTTACTATGCTTTTCAGTGCTAGGGTGCCAATAGTTGCCGCCACGATCACACGTTAGAGCCTTTTACTGTGGAATAAAAATTAATGGCCCCTTGTTTGCCTGACGAGTCGGCGGAAACGAAACATTGCTTCATCCTAACTGAAAAGTGGAGATGCTTCAAATACGAACGGCTTCCGATGACATACCGTTCAGACTCTTTACGTGCTGGAAAATTCCGGGCAGCTAGAAGTGGAGAAATCAGCTCGATTAAAATACCGCATTATGAAACGGTTGATCATTTTTTTTGTTAGCTGCATTTTACTTGGAACACCGGATTAACTATGGGAACATGGCTCCCAATATATTGGCGGATACGAAGCACCATTAAAGGTAGAAGGTTGTATTCTGTGAACCGTCTTGTCAGCTCGAACAAAATCTACTGGAGTATACGCATCTTTGCAAACAGGGCACCTAGATAGATATTCCTAAAGGTTATTCACAAAATAATTGAAATTAGAAGCATCGTTGAAAACGGATTTCACCATTCGTTCCATATTTATGGCCGCCTCTATACTAAGACTTTCACAAGACACCTGGAAAGGCGGCGCTTCTTAAGTAGAGGGCAATGAGCTGCGTAGAGTAAGATTTTCACACAACTACTATTTTTCCGGGTCGATCTCGCGGCATGATTCCATCGTTGTCAGCTAATTTTTCTAAAGTCATTATCATTTTTTAGCCTTTGGCTGCTGGAAATTTCTAATTGCTGACATGTCTTTTGGAGCATTATATATTGATGTATTTTGCTATCCACGGATCTCCCTCGATAGAGAGCCTTCGGGCTCTCTTGTTAAGAGGGATCTCGGGCCGCTTGTCGCAGGGCCACGTGGCGCGTCCCGAGTGGTGGATAGGGGAATTAAACGCGAACCAAATGCGACCGTGTACTGCCCAGAGACGCAGGTGGGATGCAGGGGATGGACTCCTTGCTCCTGCTGTGTCGGGTCGACGCGTTCCTCGTGCGTGGGAGCGGCATGTTCGTGCACAGTGTGCGTGGATGTGTCCGTGACTGTGCGGATTGTAACTGTGTCGGCTCGGCCAAAAGCTTGCACTCGGTGGACTGGGAGTACATGTAAGGCGATTCGAGGCCGCCTTAAGTCTCGCCCCTTCCCTTCGGGCAGTCTGGCTGGCTGCCCGGAGAACCCCGCCCGCACAACAGAGCCTGACTAGCTACCCGTGTTGTATTCCAGTCAAACACAGCAGCACTAAAGGGCCTCATTCCCCTGACCCCGAAAGAGCCCCCATTTCTGCAGCGATGGGAAGGACGAGTACGGAGAGGCTGCTAAAATCTCAGGGCCTAACCAAGCTGCGCAAATTGAGAAGGACTAGGATGACGATCTGTACTTACAACGCCCGCACGCTTGCCTCGGAAGCATCCGTCGAGGACCTGATGATGCAAGCCAGGAAGATCAAGTACGACGTCATCGGACTGACCGAGACGAGAAGACACCACCCCCTGCACGCCGCCTACGACTCCGGAGAAGAACTGTTCCTCGGAACATGCGACAGCAGGGGAGTAGGCGGCGTTGGTGTCCTCGTCAACACGCACTTGGCCATGAACATCGATTCGTACGAGTCTCTGACAAGCCGAATCGGGCGTCTGCGACTGAAGCGATGTGGTTCCGTGCCAGCTTTGACTGTATTCGTCGCGTATGCCCCAACATCCGACTTCGACGACGAAGAGGTCGAAGCCTTCTACGTGGAGCTGGAGAAGTTCTATAAGGAAGATCACACCTTCTACAAGGTGATCGTCGGCGACTTCAACGCCAAAATCGGACCGCGAAGGTCGCCGGAAGAACTTCACATCGGAACCCACGGTTTGGAGTGGAACGAGCAAGGTGAAAGGCTGTCTGAGTTTATCATGTCGACCAAGACCATCCATGGAAACTCGCAGTTCCAGAAGCCTCCCTCCCTACGATGGACCTGGGAATCTCCCGGTGGCCAGTTCCACAACGAGATCGAC
This sequence comes from Heligmosomoides polygyrus polygyrus, assembly GCA_947396885.1. NCBI lineage: Eukaryota > Metazoa > Nematoda > Chromadorea > Rhabditida > Heligmosomidae > Heligmosomoides > Heligmosomoides polygyrus. The sequence continues at coordinate 32,404,583 of OX377205.1, read as the reverse complement.
CACATCATCTTCAACCGCAAATATTGCCTGACCGACGTCTCCGTTGTCCCCAAGTTCTACACGGGATCGGACCACCGCCTCCTTCGCGCAAGGTTCCGCTTTTCGCGTCAAGGAGAGAAGGCCGCGAAGTTCAAGAAGAGGAGTCCCAGAACGACCATCAACTGAGACCTCTACACCTCTCTTGCCGGTCTTTGGGAAGATGCCGTCATGGACAACGTCGACGAGGAATACGACCGCTTCGTGCACCATCTCCACGATAGTGCTAAGGGAGCCAAGAGTTTGAAGACCACCAAGAGTCGTCTGTCTCCGGAAACTCTCGAGCTCATACGCCAGCGTGGAGCAGCACGAGCGTCAGGCAACTACCAACTGACGTCCGAGCTTGCGAAGCTATGCAGAGAGGCGATAAAGGAGGATCTTAAGGAGAGAAGGGCGGAAGTGTTGGCTGAAGCTGCAGAGGCAGGGTTGAGCATCTGCAATGCCCGCCGGAACTTCGCCAACTTCAAGACCAAGATGACAGCTCTCCGACGTCCCGACGGAACCGTCACTTCTTCAGAAGGACCATGGAGAGGGTCATCCACGACTTCTACTCCGATCTCTTCGATAGCCACGTCCACCTGCCCCCATGCCATCTTCCGCAGGATGGATACGTCGTCCCCTCTGTTCTCCCTTCCGAGATCCGACACGCCATCTCGTCGGTGAAGAAACGTACAGCACCCGGTCCCGACAGGATCAGACCCGAACACCTGAAGAACCTCCCGCCTACGCTCATCAACACCCTGGCGCGGCTCTCCACACGTTACCTGTCGGAGTGCAAGGTTCCATCTCAGTGGAAGACCAGCAGAACCGTCTTGCTGTACAAGAAGGGAGACGTGCACGACATTGGCAACTATCGCCCGTGCCTGCTGTCCGTAGTCTACAAGCTGTTCACTCCAATCATCCTGAATAGGGTCAGCAGAATGCTGGACGAAGGACAGCCATGCGAATAAGCAGGATTTCGGAGAGGATTCAGCACGATCGACCACATACACACCGTTACAAAGCTCATCAAAGTGCTGCGAGAGTACAAGCTGCCGCTGTGCCTTACGTTCATCGACCTGAAGAAGGCATTCGACTCTATCGAAACTGAAGCGGTCATCGAAGCCCTGCTCACTCAGGGCGTTCCTACTCAGTACATCAGAGTCCTTCGAGAGCTGTACAGTGGATTCACGACCAAGATCTCACCATTCTACAACGACGTCGTCGTCGACGTGAAGAAAGGGGTTCGGCAAGGGGATACCATATCCCCGAAGCTCTTCAGCGCCACTCTCGAAAACGTCATGCGCGAACTAGAATGGGAAGACATGGGAGTGAAGGTCGACGGCCGGCAACTACATCATCTTCGCTTCGCTGACGACATCGTGCTCATAACGCCGAGCATCAGCCAGGCGGAGCGAATGCTGGCCGACTTCGATCGTGTATGTGGGAACGTTGGACTGCAGCTGAATCTTACGAAGACGATGTTCATGAGGAACGGATGGGTTTCTGATGCCCCATTCTCGCTCAACGGAACGAACATCTCCGAATGCTCCAGCTATGTGTATCTGGGTCGCGAAGTCAACATGGCCAACGACCTAGCACCAGAGCTGAGCAGGAGGAAAAGAGCGGCTTGGGGAGCTTTCAAGAGCGTCGAAGAAGTCGCAAAGAAGACGAAGAACGTCCGACTCCGTGCCCACCTATTCGACTCCACTGTTCTTCCTGCCCTAACATACGCCTCAGAGACCTGGGCTATACGAAAGCAGGATGAACACGCGATCAGCGTCGCGCAGCGTGGAATCGAGAGGACGATGCTCGGAGTGAAACGACTCACGGAAGTGAGAGAAGGCCTCCGGAGTTCCGAGCTTCGCCGACGCTCGAAGATCAGAGACGCTGTCGCATGGGCCAAGTTGTCGAAAATTAGGTGGGCCGGCCACGTAATGGGCTTCGCAGACACCCGCGGGACGAGAGCCATCACCGACTGGATTCCGCGGGATGTCAAAAGAACACCAGGACGCCCACCAACGCGTTGGTCGGACTTCTTCGTGAAAGCCCTGAACGACCGATATGACGCTCTTCGTGTCCCTCGAGCGAGGAGGATCCATTGGACCACTCTGGTACGCGACAGGGACGAATGGAGACGCTGCTGGCACCCGCTCGAGCAATTCGATGATCAACGGGACCACAGGTGATACAGGTGATTTTGCTATTGCTCCAAAAAGCTACTAGGTCATCGAGTCCACAGCCGTTTCGCAAGCAAATTCGTTTTTGAAATGCGAAGTACACAAGCTCAACTCCTTCCGCGTGCTGATATCTGTTTAAACGAAGTGATCGCACCTGCGGAAAAGATGGTTTCTCGTTGTTGTACCTGTGCCTCAGACGTAGGTTTTTACTGATTTTCGCTCTTTCTAAACGGAAACATAGGGCGTGTGGGGATCAGGGTCAAGCTTGAGGTTCCGGAATCGAAGGGGGGTCGTACTGTCTGGAGGGGGGAGGGGTCGTACCCTTTCGGTTTTGGCAGAGGATTCTCTCTTATTCATAGGGTTTTTAGGTGATATTTTTAATTCTTAATTGTCCAGAAATGTCTACGAAGGCGTGTAGTCTCTCCTTCGTCCTGCGGAGATGTAAAAAATTTTATAAAAAAGTATACCCACTGTGGATACGTGATAGAAAATCGTAGAAGGCGAGCATTTGCCTTTGCGCAAGCAACCTTTGCATGCTTTTGGATTCGTCTAAAGCTACCCTAAGCCACCTGTTGAATATTTTGACCTTTCTTTCTAGAGATGGCCACCAATGACAACTTTTTATCAAGAAAGCGTTGTTTGAATACCAGGTTCGCGCGACGACCACCAGTTACACTACTCCATTTTTCCTTACTATTCTCTTCTTCTCATAGCAGAGTCCTTGCCTCGTTCATAGTAGCCTTCCAGTGGTTTCGTGAGCATAATGAAATTGTTCCATTTCGTTGCTGCATTACACGTGGGCGAGAAGCTAAGAAGCTAAGCTAATGTTTCTGAATTGAAGCGCAGCTGTACCAACCAGATTTTTACTCTGGGGAAGACCCACTCCCTAATTAGCAATCTTGCGGTACTCTTAAACTGGAAACAAAGTAATAACGCAATAGAACTTGTTGCGGATTCGTTGGTAGTAAAAATACGACCATTGATCGGACTCTATAGTTTTGTTGCCAGTAAGGCTTTTAGCAAGATTCAGAACTAGAACGAAGGTGCCAAAAAACATTACGTGCCGTAAGATGTTAAGAATGCGCCATGCACTCCCTCAAATTCTCCAAATCTAGATTCGACTGAATATGTAGTAACTACACATCTGTCTCGATTATGTTGTGAAGTGAACAAACCATTGGTTTTTGCAACAATTTATCATGCAAGCGTAACTTAACTTCCTTCTTTTCCTTCTCCTTTACCGATGTCTTTTTCTGTTGCATTGCTGGCTTTGTCGACCTTCTAAGGAAAGAAGTGGAAGCTTTATCATAAAAATATCGGAAGAAAACCGTCACAATGGAGAAGATTGTCGTCGAGATGTCGTTCCAAAATTGATATCTAGCCTTTATTCGGCTTGCGGCGTAATTCTTCTTCTTCAGAGTCTGGAAAAGGCATGGGGTTTATTTATTTATTTATTTATTTATTTATTGCACTCAAAGGTGTGCACAACCTTTCACGCATCGTCATGCAAGTCCCAGACAGATCCAGTACTGAAGAAAAAAAAAACGAAAAACCAACAAAAATTAAAAATCCTTCTGAAAACATAATTGATGGAAAAACAATGAAAAAGAAAAAATCGCAAACAATATAGAAAACCTAAATACTAAACGTGTTAGAATACCTCCACCTGAGCAACAGAAATCCGCTTGCCCTTTTCTCATGCAGTGCCTTTATTTTACACTTGAAAACTGTGACATCTCTAGTGCAATGAGTAAGTGTGATAAGTAGTACCCCTATAGTTGCTCTTATAAGAAATTCTAATACAAACTAAGGAAATTTAGAATTGATATTCCATGCTGTAGCGTTTATCCACCTGATGGAAAAGTAGGTGACCAATTTGTATATCTAGAGCAAAAGATATCAGTGGCAAGGGGTATGGATAAGAACTGTGATCTGCATCAGCCTGCTATAATACCTTGTTACACACGAAAGACACAAAATTTGCTGTGTAAATTTTGGCAGCGAAGTTAGGTAAAACAAAAGAATAGCACACAAAAAATTAAATAGAATAGAATGAATCGGCTTTCTAAAACCCAGCCCACGCTATAGTGTGATTATTAATATCAAACACTTTCGAGCAACATTCAGGCTGGTCAACACCTAAGCGTCAGGGGCTAGCCTTCCGTTCTTAGGCGAGGCAATTCTTCTTTCAGTGACAGCCATTGTCGTTTCTATAGCCGCAGCTGGTTGATAATAAAAACCGAAACATCGTGTAGAATGACAAACGTTTTCGAAACAATTTTGATCAATCCTAAGCTCTTCTGCCAACCAGCTCACTCATCACCCCTAACAAACCATCCTATAGCTACACAGTGATGTGATAAAGGGAAATCGTCACAGTAGTAATATAATAGCGTGGTATCACTTCGGGGACGAACGTTCACTTAGCTTTTTAAATTTTTTAAGGGCTGCAGCCTGCGTAACTTCATATGAGAGCAACGCAAGAAAAAAGGAATAACATTATTTAGAACATTAACATTGGGAAGGTTATAAAGAAATGACATGATGAGTTTTACGTCAGACAGCTAGTAACACTCCTTCGCGCACAGCAACATCATGCGAACCTCACCACATGGTAACATCTGAAATAAGAATGGTAAAACTTAAGCCTTATGCGTTTCCTAACAGTTGAAAAAGGTCATGTTTCTTGTTTGATTGTCAGCTTCAAACAAGGTCAATGGTAGCAGCTGCATCCACCTCGTACAACGGTTAAATAGGTTCTTAAACATCAAAGAATATTTTTTCCTGACGATTCTACGATAATGAACGTTAATCCTGGCATTACGCATGCTTCATGGGACAAATACCCAACACTTGCTTGCTAATAATTTAGAATCATTTTGAAGAACTCGGAAACAAAATGTCTAGTCAGAAGCAACGCGTTTCTCCTGCAGTGTCGTCAAACCATACATATTTAACCTATCGGTATAATTAGACATGTCGTTCCATTTCTAGGACGCTTTACCCTATACCAGAGTAAACGGGTGAAAATCTTCTGCACTCTTTCTAATCTGCGAATATCCTTCTTCACATTAGGACTCCAAACGTGAGAACAGTATTCAAGTTGATGCAGCACGTGAGACTTATAAAGTCTCAACAATGTTGCCTCATCAGAACACTTTATATTGCAGAATAAACAGAACAGAGTGGTGTAGGCCTCACGAACTACATCATCAATGTGTGTCCAGAACTTCAGATCCGTGTCAAATATTACGCCAAGGTCCTTTGTTAACGGCAGGTTCTAAGCTACTTATCGCCGATGGCATATAAAGGCACGTCGTCACCTCTAAAAGGCAAAGCAGCACACTTATCCGTGTTAAGAGGAATACCCGAACAAGGGCCCAGAGATGCATCCGTTCAATGGAGATTTCAAACACCAAACATACTTCTGTTTTGTTTCCATTATCATGCACTACATATAGTGTGACTTCATCAACATAGAGCTTCATTTTAGTCTAACCAGGATACTATCTCAACGGTAGGTCGGAACGGCGCAAATGTTGTATATGGGCAGAACCGCCTCTCCCTGGGTGGTAGCAAACTGCAGGTATCTCGACCCCAATACAATTCTGCGCAGAGTTAGGGGAGACGGAAGTCGCGGGTTGGCGCCCTGTTGATTCACGTGCTCCACAGCTGACGGGCGCGCGCGGGATGAGGGCTCCTATCGCGGCTCATCGCAGTGCACAGGTGGCGTAGTAGGGGAGAGCTCAGGCTCGTGAACGAGGGTTCGTGGGTTTGGATCCTGCAGACTTTGTTTTGCACTTTTGCAAAATCCAAATCCAATTATATAGGTAATCCACCTAGAGGTATTATAGTGTGTTATAGAGCATGTTTATATATAACATATGCTTCAAACTACAGATTAGCTAAAATGTTCACTTCTGTGTGTAACTTGTTCGAAGCCTATTTTGCGTGAAGCTGCAGTTATGTAACGATAGATATTTTGTGGCACTAGTTAAAAGTTCCGACTCCACCGACAAGACTTCGGTCAAAAAATATTTTTCGCGGAAATTTTGTGTAGAGGGTTATTTGGGGTGCTGATCACGAACCTGGCATCCGTTTTTCACGATTCGGCTGAATAATGTAGATACAGGAAGGCACAGGATTACATTCTTAAAGTTTCTGCCGGTGACGGCAGGTAGACACAGAATCGTGAAAAAACGGATGTCAGATTCGTGATCAGCACCCCAAATAACCCCCCTAGACGAAGTTTCAGCGAATTTTTTTTTGACCGAAGTCTTGTCGGTGGAGTCGGAACTTTTTACTAGTGCCACAAAATATCTATCGTTACATAACTACAGCTTCACACAAAATAGGCTTAAAATAGGTGGCACACAGAAGTGAACACTTTAGCTTATCTGTAGTTTGAAGTATATGTTATATGTACACATGCTCTATAACACACTATAATACCCCTAGGTGGATTACCTATATGATAAACATGGATTTTGCAAAGTGCAAAACGAACGCAGTCTGCGGGATCGAAACCGTCCGACCCCACGTTTACGAGCCCGAGCTCTTCCCTACTACGCCACCTGTGCGCTGCGCATAGACGCGATACGAGCCCTCATTCCGCGCGCGCCCGTCAGCTGTGGAGCACGTGAATCAACAGGGCGCCAACCCGCGACTTCCTTCGCCCCTAACTCTGCGCAGAGTTGTATTGGGGTCGAGATACCTGCAGCTTTTTACTTTCCAGGAAGAGGCGGTTCTGCTCATATACAACACTTGCGCCGTTCCGACCTACCGTTGAGATAGTATCCTGTTAAGTAGAAGTTCTTAGGAATTGAGGAATATAAAGGTGTAAACCATGAGTAACAAGGGGACAAGGCACCTCCCTGAGGGACACCTCTTTGAAAGGCATACCTCATCGAGAATCTATGTTTAACCCTAACCGTCATGCCTCTATTTAAAATAAGTGTGATCCTAGCTAGTCCAGCACTTTACCTCGAATCTCAAGCATTTCAACTTTATCAAGCAGGTCAGGTTTTATGACATACCCTGTCGAACGCTTTTGATAAATCAAGATATATCACATCAATTAATTTTCCATTATTAATAACACACAAGAAATCATAAAGCGAGTCAACTAGGTTGGTTGCTTTCGAGGCACCAGATAAAAATCCGTGCTGTTAGCGAGAAATAAATATAAATTTATAAGGCAAGTTCGAATTTTCTCGCTCACTATTTTCTTCATTACAGGGTGTGTAAAAAGTATTGACGCACCTACTTTTTGTTTCAGCTCCAGCTTTCTGTTTCTACCCCTTAGGTTTTTATGTGTTATTTTTGTTGTCTGTATTGCGCTAAAAAACACTCACGAAAGAACTGAAGAAACATGATCGTCACCGTTACGGTGGCCCTTTTTTGTCTGTTACCCAGACAGCTGAATACTTCCTTAACAAGAGAATTTGACGCTGTTCGAAACGGTTGGTGAGGAAAGAGGTCAGCAACCCAAACGTCAGCCACCGCTGTGTCATAACAGATGATGATTACAAGATGTCCAAGCACAATAACGTTCAAATCCAAAATTATCACTCTCTGTCCGATAACGGCAAACAGATAACGCGCGCAGGTGTGAACAGCTTCTCAGACGAGCACAGCTTTAACATGAATCCGCTGGATTGCTTTTTTAAGGCGATTTTGGAGAACGAGGTCTGGGTTACTTTCAACAGAAGTGACCAGTCGCAGAAGGTTACCCTGTTAAAAACACGGGACGAAATCCAAGCGAGTACTAGCGGCGCGTGCTCATGAATTTCTCCGTCGTTTTCACTCCTGTATTCACAGTAAAGGAGCCGATGTCAATTACGACTTATTCTGTCGTGTTTGCAAGATCATTTTCCATATTTTTCAAGTGAATATTTTAATACTCACTACGCAATACTATTTCCACAACAGCCATTTACTGCGTCAATACTTTTTACGCACCCTGTACTTCAACTGCTGTTGGAGTAGGACTTATCGGACGAAAATTACATAGATGATCAGTACTAGAGCTCTTCGGAATCGCTGTAACTATGGCTTCCTTCCACACCTGCGGAACCTCTCCTAAGAGTAAAGACAGGTTGAATTGGAGCGCAAGGGGCTTAGAAAAAGAATAGTGACATTTTTGAACATTATCTGAGGGATTCCATCATACGGCTCAGAGCTAGATGGGCTTAAACGCTTAAGAATTAAGAAGACTTCATGTGGATGGAAGTACATCGCCAAATGTGTGCTTATAGATAAAGAGTTTGCCAGATATTCTGGGGTTGCAGAGGAGTTGGCTGCAGAGAAAACACCAGAGAAAAATTCAGCTAATGCATTTGCCTTTTCCTGGTCTGTGCGGAATTTGGAGGCACATGGTCCGACTAGCGTTGGAAGACATGCTTTTGGCTTTAGTCTCTGACGGATGTGTTGGTAAAGTTTTCTGCCTGAGGCTTGAGAGGCAAGCCGCCTTTCGTAATTAACTAAAACTAACTTTCGTAACTATATGATGGTTCAGGCTTGCGCAAGCATTTTTCAAAGCTTCGTTGTTTAAGAGGCATTTTGATTCACAAAAACGCTGTATTTGATTCAATAAATTACGGATGTGGGAAGGATATATCATCGATTTACATCTAGGAAATCTAAAAGGCACAAATGTTGCAGAAGCGTCATAAAGCATTGTACAAAATCATCGATAAACATCAGACGTAGAAGTGTACTTTTTTAATATGCTCAATCAATCTACAGCACAGAAGTAGCTGTCTAGCGCTGAGTACTCCGCACTCAAAAAATCAGGATGCGGAAGTGGCGAAAAATCAGCGAAATTGGCCATTATGTCAAAAGAAACGATCTGATGCGGCTAACGAAGGAAGTGTAGATACGTTGAATACAATTGGTGATGAGGATAGAACTAGATCAAGAATGTCTGCACCAAGTGTAGACCTGTTGACGAACTGCTGAAATCCATATTCTTGGAAAAGTTCTAGGAAACTCATACTTGCCGAATTCAATGCACGTTTCTTGGCCCAGTCAATCCTTAAATGAAAATCTCCTACCAATACTGTGTCGGCATGAGTTAATGCGAGATTACGAGGCAGGTCGATTAGGCCATCATCATCGCTCATGGCAGAATCAAGTGGGCGGTAAACGGTAATGAAGCGAGTATATGAGGCTGTAACGGCAAAGAAGAGATCAAGGCACAGCATATCAGCCTTCCCAGGAGCAGTGAGGTTCTTGTGGTCCATAATAAGATTTGCTTTCACAGCACAACAGACATCGCCTCCAAAGCGACTATTACGATCAGATCGGAAAACAAAGTAGAGAAGGGGCTAACTATTTCTGAGTCCAAAACTCTATCATTGAACCAAGTTCTTGTGATAAAAATAGAATGTGGCTGGCATTGTGACAAAAACAGTTAAAAATCGCCTGTATCACCTGTCGTCCCATTGATCATCGACCTGCTCGAGCGGGCGCCAGCAGCGTCTCCATTCGTTCCTGTCGCGTGCCAGAGTGGTCCAATGGATCCTTCTCGCTCAGGGACACGAAGAGCGTCATATCGGTCGTTCAGGGCTTTAACGAAGAAGTCCGACCATTCACCGCGTTGGTGGGCGTCCTGGTGTTCTTTTGACATCCCGCGGAATCCAGTCGTTGATGGCTCTCGTCCAGCGGGTGTCTGCGAAGCGCATTACGTGGCCGGCCCACCTAATTTTCGACAACTTGGCCCATGCGACAGCGTCTCTGATCTTCGAGCGTCGGCGAAGCTCGGAACTCCGGAGGCCTTCTCTCACTTGCGTGAGTCGCGTCACTCCGAGCATCGTCCTCTCAATTCCACGCTGCGCGACGCTGATCGCGTGTTCATCCTGCTTTCGTATGGCCCAGGTCTCTGAGGCGTATCTTAGGGCAGGAAGAACAGTGGAGTCGAATAGATGGGCACGGAGTCGGACGTTCTCCGTCTTCTTCGCGACTTCTTCGACGCTCTTGAAAGCTCCCCAAGCCGCTCGTTTCCTCCTGCTCAGCTCTGGCGCTAGATCATTGGCCATATTGACTTCGCGACCCCGATAGACGTAGCTGGAGCATTCGGAGATGTTCGTTCCGTTGAGCGAGAATGGGGCATCAGAAATTTGTCCGTTCCTCATGAACATCGTTTTCGTAAGATTCAGCTGCAGTCCAACATTCTTCCCATTCTAGTTCGCGCATGACGTTTTCGAGAGTGGCGCTGAAGAGCTTCGGGGATATGGTATCCCCCTTCCGAACCCCTCTCTTTACGTCGACGAGGACGTCGTTCTAGAATGGTGAGATCTTGGTCGTGAATCCACCGTACAACTCTCGAAGGACTCTGATGTACTGAGTAGGAACGCCCTGAGTGAGCAGGGCTTCGATGACCGCTTCAGTTTCGACGGAGTCGAATGCCTTCTTCAGGTCGATGAACGTAAGGCACAGCGGCAGCTTGTACTCTCGCGACACTTCGATGAGCTTCGTAATGGTGTGTGTGTGGTCGATCGTGCTGAATCCTCTCCGAAATCCTGCTCGTTCGCTGGCTGTCCTTCGTCCAGCGTTCTGCTGATCCTATTCAGGATGACTCGAGTGAACAGCTTGTAGACTACGGACAGCAGGCAGATCGGGCGATGGTTGCCAATGCCGTGCACATCTCCCTTCTAGTGCAGCAAGTGGTCCTGCTGGTCTTCCACTGAGATGAAACCTTGCACTCCGACAGGTAGCACGTACAGATCGTCATCCTAGTCCTTCTCAATTTGCGCAGCCTGGTTAGGCCCTGAGATTTTAGCAGCCTCTCCGTACTCGTCCTTCCCATCGCTGCAGAAATGGGGGCTCTTTCGGGGTCAGGGGAATGAGGCCTTTTAGTGCTGCTGTTTTTGACTGGAATACACACGGGTAGCTAGTCGGGCTCTGTCGTGCGGGCGAAGAACTCCGGGCAGCCAACCAGACTGCCCGAAGGGACGGGCGAGACTTAAGGCGGCCTCGAATCGCCTTACATGTACTCCCAGTCTACCGAGTGCAAGCTTTTGGCCGAGCCGACACAGTTACAATCCGCACAGTCACGGACACATCCACGCACACTGTGCACAAACATGCCGCTCCCACGCACGAGGAACGCGTCGACCCGACACAGCAAGAGCAAGGAGTCCATCCCCTACATCCCACCTGCGTCTCTGGGCAGTGCACATTCGCACGGATCACCCTCGATAGAGAGCCTTCGGGCTCTCTTTTCAAGAGGGATCTCGAGCCGCTTGTCGCAGGGCCACGTGGCGCGTGCCCGGGTGGTGGATAGGGGAATTAAACCCGAACCAAATGTGACCGTGTACTGTACTGCCCAGTTAAAAATGCTTGATTTTATTCATCAGGCTACGAGCGTTTATTATAAAACACTTCAGGAGTTTGCAGTCGTGCTGATTTAAGAGTTTCCCGTGCTTCTGGAAAGTTTCGAGGCACGTGCCAGCTCCGCTCGATACACTATCTACTCGCGGACGGCTCCAGCCTTGTTGCGCTGCCAAGCTTCTTGCCTCAGCTCATAGTCACATCTTCTCACTTCTACGGTCATACTGCGGCGAAATATGAACACATGAGAGAAACCACAACTTCGAAGCAAGCGGGCATTGGCACGACGCCAGTGGGTGGAAGCTTCTCCCTCAAGAGCGGCCTGCCTTTCAGAAGGTCGAAGATCATCGGCACCTTCCTTCAACCCACTAATCACTATGCATCGAGAGCGTTTTTCGCACTACAAAGCATAAGAGAAATCCACCGGAATTCTCTGGACAGAAGCCAAAAGCAGGCGCCCAACGGCTGGATTAACTCCATAGCCATCCGGATGCGTTCTATTGTCGATTTCCCAGCAAACGCCTCTTCACCTCCCTGAACCATCGATCCAGCCTGATTCGACTGTGAGAGACTGGCACTTCTGGTTACCCTTCTGGTGGTTGTTGGCTGCGACTTTGGTGCCATGTTTATCCCTCAGCTACCTGATGCAAATAAATCGACAATGCAAAGGATGATGGAAAAAGAACACCGAAATGATGATTAAAAACAAGAACAGGTTAAATGAAAACAACCAAGCAATTATTTAGATATCTAGGGAAACATGTAAACTATTAGAATGAAGCAAGACGAAAGGTATCCAACACAAAAGAAATGAGAGCAAGCACGAAAATGAGGGCCTGTTTGCGAATGGGGTTGAGAAACTACCCCTACATTTCATGTTTCAGCCATTTCAGAAGCTAAAAGGAAAAGGGACGAACCGTGAGGAAGACAGCCCAATCGACCTTATGTACATAAACAGCCGAAGGGCTGTTGAGTCGCCCTACGGATGGAGACAAATGTGGGTGAGTGGGGTCCTCCCTTCGGGTCAACCCCCCTGCGACTTTCTTGGTGGCGCCCTACGGGGTCAAGCCCGCAGATGTCGGCAAATGAAACCAACTCCTGGGCTACCGTTTCCGTTCCTCCTTCCCGGTTCATTGAGGGATTCTTGAACGCAATAGCCCACGGTTGGTTTCTTTCTCCCTTTAGCATCTGTAATGGCTGAAACTTGAAATGATTTTTGGAGGGAAATTTCTCAAACTTCCCTCCTCTTTTCCAGGCTCTGAAGAAGACAGTTACACCAAAATATAAATCGAGTAAAATTTCGATATCAATCTTGGCACGACAGCTCGACAACAATCTTCTCCACTGTGCAAAGGCACCTGAGATTCGCGTGGAATATAAACCCGTCCCAATTTTTCATCTACGAGCGATGAATCAACGTCGAGAGCCTCAAATGTAGACAAAATGAGCATAGTTGACAAGGATTTATCACATTGCTCATACACCACAGCAACAAATCACGAGGTTCAGAGAAACTATTAAACTCGGTAGATTAGCAGAGGTCCGAAATATAGCGATATGTGGTAAGATTTATTACGGCGATACGTAGAAACAGAATCACAACTTCTTGGAACTAAAGAGCCCAAAAATTGAAATCCTATGCGTTTGGTAGCGCAACAATATTATACAATAGAAACGGCGTCAGTTTTAACCCATTGACGACCGCGCGGCAAATCGGGTGCCTGACGTGTGCGACTGCTCGCTAGGACCGCATGAGCGCCGGAATCTCGCGGAAACACTGCTTCACGATATTCCAAACGAATCTCCCTCCCTAGGGTTAGCCACATATTGGAAAGGGCTAAAACAGGTTCGAAACAAAACATAGAAGATGTATTTGCAGCTGTAAGGTGGTCTGCAAAGAAAAAAGGCGCACGTTTGCCAGAAATCGTGCAAATAAGGTACCACATGATGTAGCAGGTGTTTGACATACTTTTGTCTAGATTGTTTTCAAAATTTTTACAAGAAATGTGACTAGTTATTTTTCTTCGTGACCATGCAGCTTGAATAGTGTGTGGTGCAGATTATTTGTTTAAATCAGTGCTTAGAAGTAAATGACTGCCGGACCACAGTGCAGTAGCATTGCTAGGATCGAACGTATCCAATGATTACTCGTAAACTACGAAAAGAGCGAGTAATGGGCCGTAGCGAACAGTTTTATAACCGCCGGCCGAAATCGGCCCGCGCGGTCCAAAGCGACAGAAAAACTGCGGGTCGAAATCGACCCGCGCGGTCGTCAATGGGTTAAAAAGCAGATTTGCTTTGCTTGCCATTAGTTAACTGGCTCAATTTTTAGGAGACTTTAGACAGTTATGGAAGTGAAATCCCTGAGCATTCTTTCTTCTGTGCGTATCAATGTGAACTCAGATCGTACCGCTATTTTATTGCTCGCAGATAAGATCTGCCGGTAGTTCCCGCATTGCTTGAAGCTCCGGTTTCAAACAGTCTTTTGCCGAGCACAACATTTGCTGCACATCGAATCTGAGAAAGGTTTAATAGATTGAACTTATATGCATGATGCCTCCGTCACAGTTGCCTATCGCTGAAGCACTCCACTTTTCCGTGTTAAAGAGACCAGTCTCGATTGTCGCGGATGTGAGACTGCAGAAAGGGGAAATTTGCTCATCATCGCTTAATGAAATTCTAGAACAAGAGCGGATAGAAGGATGGTCAGGCAGTATTGCATCGCAAGAACGTATAACTGAAGTTGTCTGGAACGCGGAATACGAACCCTTGTATTCATGCTTGAAAAGACATTATATAACGGAAGGAAAAGTCGAAAGAGCACAAAAGTCTAATCCATTTGGAACTGCTTCTGCTACACGCGTTCTTGTTAGAAGCTGGGCGGTCTTAGAGCAATCGGAGGTGCCGGTCAGGGTGAAATGATGGGAATTCCATTTTTAGGGAAAATTTACAGCCCTCCTTTCCCGATCGGGTTTAGTACGCCCGTTCTTATCTGTCTTGAATTTTTTCATTTCATATGCTTTGGCACCCCTTAACAGATTTTTTCCAGGTGTGGTCTCAACATTGTGCAGATTTGCGCGCTGCTTTGTTTGCCGAAAGAGACATATTATGAGCAGAAAATTGAATTCTTTAAAGCTTTGAATAATGATTCTTTACAGCTAAGGATAAAGGTTTTCTGCGGGCAGATTACAAATGATTACACGAGTTTTTCAGATTTTTCAGAGGATGTCATGGATACACACATTTTGTACCTGAAGGAGGGATATTTTAATTTGAAATTATACTTTATAAAATTCTGAGTATTAATTGCTAATGGTGACTTAAGTGGTTTTCCTATAAAAAATTTTCGAGTCGCAACAGAAGGAATGTTTTCTTACAAAAATAATGTTTTTACATCAGTACTAGACATTGTCAGAAAATAAAGTTGGCCTCATAAAGCTTCGAGGACTGTCCATTATACAGTAAAAACCAAGCTTTTCTGCAGTGATCTTTGATATGGTCTAGGGGTCGTATTCAAAATCGTCAATTTTCATGAAATAAAATTAATTTCCATCTGAAGAAGACCACCTATATAAGTTAAATTCGTCTTCAATAAACCTCAAGCTTTACTTGACACACAGTGAAAAATTACTCTTTTCTGATACGATCTTCAGCATGATCTGCTGAATGTCTTAATTTTGGACCAGTTGCCGAAAAACGTTGCAAACAAATCCCTTAGGCCACATAGAATGTGCCACTTTTCGAATCTGCTTCTAAGGGAATAGAACCTGCTTCTTCAAATTTTCATATTATTTGTCAGAGGCTCCAAAAACTCCCTGATTTATGATATTTTAAGTGCAGGCAAGTGCTTTTTTTGTGTACGACTGACGAAATTTACTATAGCCAATATGTATTAAATTTCGTCGATCCTATGCAAGAAATAGGGCGCGTGTAGCGCTGTCGGAGGAGGCGCGACTGTCGCATGCACCCGATACCAGGTTCTGGGTTCGGATTTCCCGCCCAGGCCAACCAAGCCTTCCATCCCTCCGGGGTCGATTAGTTGGTACCAGACTTGTCTGGGAGGGATAAAGCGCTGACTTTTTCATCCGCTGGCCACCGCAAGTCATTGTATGGTCAAATACGCATTCATATCGCCTCCACGACATCCCGTAGAAGTAGAATGCGCTGGCGCATCCCAGAAGGGATCGAGTAACGCCGTCCTTTATCCTTTATCCTTTATCCAAGAAATCACTTGGCCAGGAAATATTTTTCTGAGGGAGACAACCTTAGAAAATGGCACTGTGCGTTATAAAATTTCAAGCCTTTTTATCATATAGTAAAAAACAAGCTCCTCAGCACCAATTTAAAACATGATTAGTGGGGTCGATTTTGGATCGACTTCCAGAAAAAATCGAGCTAAAACCAAACGTCCAGGCCTACATATATAGGAGATGTTCTTTTTAGAAGCTGCGCTTGAAAATGAAAACTTGCCTCCCGTCTATTTTCCAACTCGCTATTATGTAGTTTTTCAGCAAATCTAAAAACTCTCCTAGTTATGACAGTTTATGTGTTCGCAACCTCATTCTCAGAATTCCACGGTCTTAGGCGTAGGCTTGACTATTCATTGAAACTGTCTTTCCATCTGATAGGGTAAACCTTAAACGATGAAAGACCCTGTATAATTTTGAGCTAATAATTATAGAGGAAAGGATCGGATCTATCATAGAGAAGGGGGGGGTCATTCCACTATAACTGTTTGATAACGGCGGCGAAACTGAGATAAGCTATTTCACAAAGAGAATACCGTAAAGTGCCTACGAGAGAAGCTTTCATTGCAATTTCCCAGCCTGGAATGTCCACACCTACCACTTTTGTTCTACTTGTCTAATGCTGCCCCTCTCCGATTAGGATAGATCCAAAAAATCAAGTCTTTCTGCAGCGATCTTCGATAAAAGTAGGGGATTCAATTTTTGCGACGTTTTTTTTTCGATAAATGATACAATGTTGAAACCACAGAACATATGGAAGATTGTTTCAGAAAAGCTAGATTTTTTCGCTGTACACTAAGCAAACTTTGTAGTTTTAATTAATTAAGTTTCATCTGCATGGTCGTCTGGTTAGGCGGAAATTAATTTTATTTTCCTGAAAATCGACTATTTTGAATAACGAGCCCAATATTCATATCGAGGATCTGAGGTGGTTGGCTTCATACTGTATAACAACAGCAACCAGTGCTCGAGATTACAGTTTCATTTGCTAAAGTTGTCTTCTTCTGATGGAGAAACATATTTCCGTGACAAGTCAATTCTTCGGTTGCGACCACGTGATCAATTCCAGGAGCGGCTGAAAAGTCTAGAGAAAGTAGAAATTAACATAAGAAATGCTTTGGAGTGGAATTTCAGAAGACGTCAATTCATAAGGTATAAAAATCGATCTGGTCCATAACATCCTCGAAAAAATCTCCACGAATACGATTCCACACCTGGAAACAACAACTTATTCAATCGAAGCCACACCTGAGAAAAACAGCTTTTATGGGATGTAAACTCACCTAAAAAGCCGAAACGTACAAGATTACGAGACGAATCCTCTTCCGAAGACAAGAGAGAGCAGAACTCCCAAGGCTAAGTCATTTGGTGAAGGTTCGCTTTTGGAAAACGACTACACTGCGACCGGAAAGTATAGGGACACCAGCAAATTGCGTAATTCTGCTAGCTACCCGCAGGAATTGATCTAAAAATTATACTATGGAATTCCACACGGCAAAAAACATATATACGAAAGAAATGGGCAAAATCCCCCGAGGTGGCAAGGAACGGGAAAGGATCACGTGACGGGACCCTGTTTTTGAGTGACCAGAAAGTATAGGGACACCACCAAATAAGGTGCGCGGAGAAAGGTACGTTGTTGAAAACTATTTTGCTATGCAATATACTGCCTCACAATTTGCTCATTGTAAGGATGGGTCGCGGATCGATGCTATCAATAGAGGAACAAGCTCAAATCAAGGCCCTCAGAGATGCAGGACTCAGCATACGCCAAATTTCGACTCAACTGGGACGATCAAAGAACGTTATTAGCAAATTTCTACGCAGTCCTGATCTATATCACTCGAGGAAGTCTTCAGGACGTCCCAGGCTTCTTTCGACTCGAGACGAGAGGCAAATCGTGCGAATGGTTTCCAATAAATCAATCAGTTTGGAGGAAGTGCGCAAGAGTTTGAGTAAGAAAGTCTCGAAAGAAACGATTCGGTGCTGCTTAAAACGCAATGGGAATGTTGTATATACCCAGCTCCGTTCTGCTCCACGTTTGACAGAAACGCACAAGAGGAACAGGCTCGAGTTCGTCTCTAGGAACAAACGACGTCTTTGGACTAAGGCAGATTTTTTGCGTTGTCAGTTCTGACGTTAGGTATTTTAACATTTCATAGTTCAGGTGATCTTCTCGGACGAAAAGCGCTTTAACCTCGATGGTCCAGATGGAAACCGATTCTACTGGCATGACTTACGCAAGGAGAAGGAGTATTTCCCAAGAAGGAATTTTGGAGGCGGCACAGTTATGGTGTGGGCGGCATTCCACGCAGAAGGAAAGCTCCCTCTTGCCTTCACGTCAGCAAGGATGGACGCAGATGAATACCAGCA
This sequence comes from Heligmosomoides polygyrus polygyrus, assembly GCA_947396885.1. NCBI lineage: Eukaryota > Metazoa > Nematoda > Chromadorea > Rhabditida > Heligmosomidae > Heligmosomoides > Heligmosomoides polygyrus. The sequence continues at coordinate 32,386,435 of OX377205.1, read as the reverse complement.
ACTGTTGGAAACCCATCTGCTCCCATTCCTTCAACAGAATGCTGGTCAGGGATGGGTTTTTCAACAGGACAATGCACCGCCACATGCCAGCAGATCCACAAAAGGCTTCCTCAGAAGAAATTCTGTTGAAGTTCTCGACTGGCCTGCATGTTCTCCCGATATGAACCCAATGGAAAATATCTGGGGACACCTTGTAAGGAAGATTTACGAGCATAACCAGACATATTCTTCTCTGCAAGGACTTCGATCAGCAATTCTACGCGGTTGGGATGAACTTCCTCTACAAACACTTCGAAATCATGCTGCTTCGATGCCAGCCCGACTTGTAGATGTTGCAATGAACCGCGGAGGACCAATTGAGTACTAGTTATCAACGACTGTTTTTTATCTTAACAATGAAGTTGTTTTTTACTAGTGTCCCTATACTTTCTGGTCAATTGAAAATGGTGTGTCTCCATATTTTATTTTCTTATTTAGCTCACATCAAACCGATTTTCCTAAAATCTTTTGCTTCGAACTTCTTTGCCGTAACGAATTTTACAGTAAAAAGTTCAGGTCGATTGATATCGATTAGCGTACGAAAACTACAATTTTTAAGTGTCCCTATACTTTCTGGTCGCAGTGTAGTGGGATTCATTGGCGTCCAACCACTGTCCAGAACGTTTCTGTTATCATAAGGAATCCACTTTTCATCACAGGTGACGATTCTATCCAAAAACGGGCCAGTTTTGTTGCGTAAAGTAGAGAAGAACAAATCTCGAAACGTGACAATTTTCAATTCAACTCGTGGGGCACCCACTTTTTGAGCTTATCCACCTTCCCAAGGGGGTCTAAAGCATCTGCAACAGCAGTTTTAATGACGTCTAGCTCTCCGCGATCCCGCGGATTGTTTCCGATGGCTCAGCTTCCACCAATTCGTTCAACTCCTCGTCCAGGGTTGCTCTAGGTCGACCGCTACCCCTTTCAGCCTACCTTCGAGGCTGAAATCTCCGTTCCGAAATTTGCTGAACCACTGGCGAACAACGCTCCTTCCAAGACTATTAGGCCCCACAATTGATTGATTTGTCGAGTTGTCTCGGCTGCGGATTGTCCATTTTGAAGTTAAAATAAATTATCGTTCGGAATTGCTTCTTCGACATCAGTAAGCCGTTCAAGAACCCAGATATAAGACAACGTTCAATCATAGATTATTTAGTCAGATAGAGCAAAGAATTCTTTACAGAAAGTACCATTAATGCACAATGCAAGTTGTATTTTTACTTGATAATATGTAGCAACACAAAACGATTAGATCTTTCCGGACAACCTAATAACTTCACCTCCTTGTTAAGAATAAGGTAGATGATTGAGTTAACGCCACCGTTCAGCAGTACTATTCCTAGAGTGATTGCGTATGCTTCGGGTGCTTTTATACCAATGGCTGGATAGACGAAAAATGTCAACCATGCCGCTGTGTAGGTGAGAAACATGAGAAGGAATTGTACGCAGTATCTGAAAAATTGTTTTTAAAAAAGTCACGCGAAGATGCAAGAAGTTAACATGTCAACCTCCAGAATACAGATTGGTGGGCTACATGTTTTACGCGACTTTGGACTTTGAACAGAAGAAATCTCACTTTAACTCTCGTCGTCCAACTCTATCGTCTAAAGGTCCCGCTTTGATAATGTACATGAACAACTGAAAAGAAAAGCGATTGTTCTAAAGCTTTGGAAGAGCATCCCTGCATACATTTTTGAAGAGCTTGCGCACCAGGTTGCGAGTCATTCGATGCTTAGCGTTGCCATAGCGCTATCTTTCAGAGAGACGAGCGATGCAATGAGCACTGAGAACTCCATACCCTTTTGCGTTGCCAGGGAGGGAAGGACTAAGATGACGGTCTGTACTTGCAACGCGCGGCCGCTCGCAACGGAAGCATCCGTCAACGACCTTAAGTACGACGTCAACGAACTTAACGAGACGGGAAGACATCACCCTTACACGCCGGAGAAGAACTGATCCTCGAAACATGCTACAGCAGGGGAGTAGCTTCGGTATCCTCGTCAACACGTACTTAGCCGTAACGCGGGACTACTAGCTGCCGCTGTGCCTTACGTTCTTCGACCTGAAGAAGGCATTCGACTCCGTCGAAATGGGGCGGTCATCGACGCCCTGCTCACTCAGGGTGTTCCTACTCAGTACATCGGAGTCCTTCGAGAGCTGCACAGTGGATTCACGACCATGTTCTCATCGTTCTACAATGACGTCGTGATCGACGTGAAGAGAGGGGTTCGGCAAGGAGACTCCATATCCCCGAAGCTCTTCAGCGCCACCCTGGAAAACGTCATGCGCGAACTAGAATGGGAAGACACGGGAGTGAAGGTCGACGACCAGCAGCTGCACCATCTGCGCTTCGCTGATGACATCGTGTTCATAACATTGAGCATCAGTCAGGAGAAGCGAATGCTGGTCGACTTCGATAGTGTATGTGGGAATGTTGGACTGCAGCTGAATCTTACGAGGACGATGTTCATGAAGAACGGACAAGTTTCTGATGCCCCATTCTCGCTCAACGGAACGAACACCTCCGAATGCTCCAGCTATCTGGGTCGCGAAGTCAATATGGCCAACGACCTAGCGCCAGCGCTGAGTAGGAGGAAACGAGCGGCTTGGGGAGCTTTCAAGAGCGTCGAAGAAGTCGCGAAGAAGACGAAGAACGTCTGACTCCAGGCCTACCTATTCGACTCCACTGTTCTTGCTGCCCTAACATACGCCTCAGAGACCTGGGCTATACGAAAGCAGGATGAACACGCGATCAGCGTCGCGCAGCGTGGAATCGAGAGGACGATGCTCGGAGTGACACGACTCACGCAAGTGAGAGAAGGCCTCCGGAGTTCAGAGCTTCACCGACGTTCGAAGATCAGGGACGCTGTCGCGTGGGCCATGTTGTCGAAAATTAGGTAGGCCAGCCACATAATGCGCTTCGCAGACACCCCCTGGGCGAGAGCCTCACCAACTGGCTTCCGGGGGATGTCAAGGGAACACCAGGGCGCTCACCAACGCTTTGGTCGGACTTCTTCGCGAAAACCCTAAACGAACGATATGATGACGCTCTTCTTGTCGCTCGAGCGAGGAGGATCCATTGGAGCACTCTAGCACGCGACAGGGACGAATGGAGACGCTGATGGCGCCCGCTCGAGCAACTCGATGATCAGCGGGACCATAGGTGGTACAGGTGATATTAAATTACTCACGGCCATATATGAAAGCCCACAAATAATTGAAGTAATTATGTCCAACGGCAAATCGACATAATACATCGATGAGTTAAACATTTCATCGGCAACATTGAGGTAGGAATAGCTAAACACTCCTGGATCAGGAGTGATTCTAAAGAAAGAAAAAGTGAAGTCAAATTCGTTTCAACGCGAAGGCTTCGATAAAGAGATGCTAGTAACTGACCGGCAGCAGGGTGATAGTATTTGCGAATATGTAGCCATTCCAGCAGAAGCAAGGAAGCAAACAATAAACAGATACACAACTCGCTCACGTGTGAAAAATGTCCGAGTTGGAAAGCATACGACGACAAACCTATGAGAATGAAAATTATGCGAGACATTTATTTTGAGGAACAGTGGCGCTCCAATAGCTGTGCAAAAATGTACCTTACCAATAATGGTAACCCAGACATCACCTATTGCCTACATAACTCTAATGAACAAACCTTGCTACACTTGCAAACGTTTACTTATTGCCTTTAACATACCTGTTTGCTGCGAAAAGAATCTGAAGAAATGATCCAATATACCACACTCCAAGGAATGCAACGGAAATTATCTCAACTCCCAACGAGTCTTGACCATCAAAAAACCAGCTCTGCAAAACCATTCTTACTAGCGTTCCCGGGTAACAAGTAGCATTCGTATCAGGGGTGCACACAAGATTCCAAGCGTTAAATTTTTTAACGAAATTTGTCAATGGAAAATTTTCGTTAAATTTCCGGTAAATCGTTAAATTTCGTTAAAAAATACAATTAGCTGCAAACCATTATTTCAAGTGCAAAGATCAAGAAAATCCTTATACGTTTCAACTTTAAGAGGTCAGCAGCAAAGTTCAAGGAATGGAGTGTAACACTGCGGCGTAAAATAAACAATTCAACATCAGCAAACACAGAAAAATAAACAAGCTTTGCGCAATAGGTTATCTACAGGGTCTGGAATAAAAACATATGGAATTATCATTCAAGATGATCACTGACAAGGCATCTTAAATGTGTGACCAGGCAGGTACCCAGGGTATCTGCCTTCTTAGTTCCTTTGTCTGACTGTTCTGCGAGCCTATGCAATCTCGATGCGCGCACCAGCCCATTAAGTACAAAAAGAATTGATGAAAATACAATTAAAAGCCTATTAATGGAATGTTAACACGTTGTCGAACGCACGATTTTCGAGCTCCTAGGATCACTCCGTTTTCTTCAACGTTGGGACCGTGACACGACATTGTGTCACACGGTCCCACACTGCCGAAAAGGTGTGACACGTCGTCAATGTGTTAAAGTTCAGGAAAAGCAGCTTTCCTAATTTTTGTTATAAGCGTTTTTCTAAAATTGCTTAAAAAAACATCTAGAGGTCGAAAACATTCTCTCCCTCTCGACTATTCCAGGTGGTGAAGAAAAGTATTCAAAAGAGCAAAAGCAAAAGATAAGCAACGCGAGGTGGGGATAGGCATATCTTACAAAGAGGTTAGACGAGTATCTTTGAGGATTCGTTGACGTGCTTGAGTGATCGGCGGAGAAATTTCTAGCTCCAAAATGCCTTAAGGGATTAGGACAAACGACGCCAACGACGTCGTTACTCGATTCCTTTGGGATGCGCCACGCATTCTACTTCTATGAGGTGTAGTGGAGGGGACCTGAATGCGCATTTGGCCATTTCGCCATGACTTGCGGTAGCCAGCCGATGAACAAATCAGTGCTTTATCCTTTTCAATTGTCTGGTGGCCAACCAAATTCACCGACCCCAAAGGGATCGGTAAATTTGGTTGGCCTAGAGAGGAAATCACAAAAAAGGATAAGAAACCTGGTATAGGGTGGGGTTCACGCGACAGCCGGCAGCTCCTCCTACTGCGCAACACGCGCCCCAAAAAGCATTATTTCCAAAAATTTAAAACAAATTCGTGAAATTATTGAAATATTTTTGCTGATTGCAATAGTTCTTCCGGAAAAAGTCCTAATCAGGAAGACTAGACCTGCAACGTTATTGAAGACTAAGGTTGAATGTGACAAACCCAATGCGAAAAATTCTGTCCTTTAAAAATTCCGTCAAATTTCTAAAAATTTCCGTTAAGTCGTTAAGCCGGATTTTAACGAAAAATGCCGATAATTCGTTAAATCCGTTAGATCTTTAACCGTTAAATGTGCACCCCCGATTCGCATCAGCTCTTACCCCAACGATCAATGAAGGCACGACATAGAGAACGTGAATAAGAAGCTGGCAAGTTTCCACGATGATGTTAAAAGCAGACAAAAGATAAACGGCGTTGTCCTTTGATGCGTACAGACGGCCTAAAAACTGCTTTCATGCTTCTTATGTGTATTAAACGCAACCCATCTGCCGTCAAATGAAACATCTCGCTATATCAAGTAAATCGTCATTATATTAGCATGTGGTACGTTATGCGTCATTTCCACTTCGGTTGCTATATGAACTCCTTTGCAAGTTGAAGAATTGAAACACGTCATACTAGGCTTACTTCTTTAAAGCAACTTACTTTTGATTATGCACACCGTCACGAACAAATTTAGCGATAGAAATATACAGGACTCGCTGAAGAGGAGAACGCCCACCAAGACGCGTGTTCCCTCGACCATCTGTAAATCAGTCCCGAGATTCATATCCATTCTCTTCGCGTAGCTTTTCACGTTTATAAGTACACTGGAAACAGGAACGTTTTCGATGTCCAATAAATAGTGGTTTATAACTCACATTGTGGGAACCGCTTCTACTAATTGGCGACAAGGAAAAGTTACTGTAATCAATTGTGGCATGCCTCATGGCGCAGCTGATGGAACCCTACCTATCTTCTCGCTCAAGCCAACCGAGCCATCCAATTGGTGTTGGATGTATTCTGAGAGTTAACACAGTGGCAAACGTAATATCGGTAGGAATGCCTATGTTCGAAGGGTTTCTGTCGCGGCATAATTCGAATCCTTCGTATCTTCGTATTCTCAATAGTGGAACTCGAAGTCGTGAAACATTCATTGACGCTTCGGCCATAAGCCCCTTACTAGATCTTATGCTACCATACGCTTATATTGCATTTTCACATCGAATTTGACACTTTTCAAATCAAACTAGACACCCTCTAAGCTAACCTAAGACTTTTGAAATCAAAGCGAACTGTTCCAAATCGAAATGAGTCTCTTCTACGTTAACCTGGATCCTTTCCAAAAGAAAAAAGTCAGAATAATTTTTTGTTCAAAGAAAATTTTAGTATGAAAGTCAACATCTGATAGACATTCTTTCGAGTATTTTGGAGTATTGCTATTCAGTTGCTTTCCATGGTTTTGCTCTTTTTCGGATTTGTATGGTTCTCATGCTTTGTACTTTAATTTTATTTGATTTTCTGGGTCTGTTTCGTTTTCTTCCTTTTCTACATTGAATATTCTAATGAGAGTTTAGAAAAAAGAGTTTTCCGTTTTTTTTTGTTAAAATATTTCGCTCACTGCTTTACATTTAGCCGTTCCTTGGCGCCAAGGTCGGCAAACTTTGAAGTTTTGAATGAATGAACACTCTGTTTGAAATTTTAAAAAACTAAAGATAAAACTTTCATTTTTGAGCAAACATTATGGTTTAAAATTTCCTATAAACAGCAGAGAGGCGGACATTTTTAGTTACAAAGAGATTGCGCCATGCCCTCGTCCAAGGCGTCGCGCTTTTTATTCAATTGATAGGAACATTCAAGTTTGCATGGAGTTTCAAACCTGTAAACCGTACAGCGAAAACATTTGTAAAGAGCAAACATATCTTCGTTTAGATGCTTCATGCAAACGGCATTTACACTATCAATCAAATAAAAATCGCGACGAGCTTTTCGAGTGTATGGATGGACCCCATTCTTTATGCGCTATGTGCTCGCTTCTTTGCTGTGCTTTGAGACATTTTTTATTTTTATTTTTTTTTCTCAAAGGGTATTTTTTCTCAAATCTACAAAATTATTAACTTATTGCTGCAGGTAAACTAAAAAATTGCAAAAAATATTTTATCAAATTTTCCCTGCACAAACAATTATTGCAACCATCATATTGAGTCAGTAGTTTAACCTTCCCAAGGTAATTTCAATTTGAAAGAGTTCGCTTTGATTTTAAAAGTTAAGACGCTTAGAATAGTGTTCAATTCGACGTGAAAATGGTGTATACACGGGGAGAACAAAGACCAGTCTCCTTCGTTTACGGTCAAACCAGACTACTGCAAGTCCTTCGACCAACCGTTCCCTTCGATGGAACCCAGAGATCGTTACGTGTTCTGTTGTACTTGAATATACCATTTTCGCGTCAAATTCAAACATTTTTCAAAAAAAATTCTAAACTCTTCTAAGCATGTTTGAACCCTTTGAAATCAAACTGAACATCTTTCAATCAAAATGCGCGTCTTCCATACTAGGCAAAAGACTACAACACTAGACAAGACTAAAATAGGCAATACTAGACTAAAATAGCTTTTGTTCCTTAATATTCTTTAATTCGCCTACCTCAATAAGTGAACACATTCTTCCAAATTTTATAAAAATCATATTTTATAGAAATCTCATTTTTCAAGGAAATAATGAGTCCATTTTTTATGAACAGACGCAGCAATCACTTAATGTATCAAAAGAAGGGGTCGCACCATGCATCCGATTTCGTCGCGGTTTTTATTCGGTTGATAGTGTGAATGCTGCTTACTTGAAACAGGGGTTTGAGGATGTGTGTTTCTTTAACTGTTCTACGTTGTAATGTTTCACATGTGTTGCTCAAGGTAAGTATTGTTTCTCAAAGTTTTTCCAAACCTGATTTAGAGGAGTAATGAGCATAGAGGGCGAGTTTGCTCTACCCCTTTTCGAAGCGGCAGGCGCCACTTTGAACTCTCTATGAATATTAGATTTCGATTTATTTCGTGTTCAAAATTTTCCGCCTGATAGGGTATTAAAGCACTCTTCATCGTAGGCAAAGGTGGTGAGGTCATGTGGTGAGGTCTTCGAGTTCGCCCAAATTCGCCTGGAAAGTTTATTGAAGGCGCTCGTCACTTACATGGTGTCGCGACCTAAGTCGCGATTAAGCTATTTCACACGCCTCGAGCGTGAGCGCTCGGTTCCGCCGCTTATCTGATCGCGTTGCGGCACTGTCGTCTGTGTGAGCCGTCGCAGACGGCTTGGATTTTTCTTGCATTTTTTGACTTTTCATTTGCCTATCGTTTTCTCTTCATCCACATGGGACGTCGATTGTCGTAGCTGTTAGGCTACGTAAGACCAATAAACGAAGAAGACAATTGTGTACCGAGTACAAACACATGGGTTCGTTTCTAAAATTTCCTTTTATTACGTTGGGCGACGTTAGTAAGGTTGTTAGACCCTTGGTGATCGACTTCCCTTCATCTTCGGGTAGAGACGTCAGTTTTACTATTAATTCAGATACCATGAAACCTATTCATCACAGTAACAGTCACCTACCGTGTTCATCCAAATTTTTTAAAATGACCATTATGTAGGGCATGAGCACATTAAATAACCCATCTAAGCCAGGTTTGGACAAAAAAATCATTTCTGGAGTGGTGAAGATACCCTTTTTTGAATGTGGCATATTTTTTTAAAGGGTGCAAAAATCTTATATCACTGGGGAAGCAAACCACAAACCGACCAGTGTTACAGTACCGTTTCTCTACCAATCGAGCCGCAACGGTTCGGCGGGCTGGGCTCTTTCCAGTTTACAGTCACGACCGTAGCTTTTCATAAATCCCGAAAAAGCCGCATTTTCGCGGCTTTTTCGGCATTTTGAAGTAACTCCCTTCAAAGTCATCTATTTGAGAAAACAAACACATTTTTAAGCTCAACTACTCAAGCTCTAGAGCAATGTCAAAAATTTCAAAATTTAACCGAATTTCCCTAAATTTTAGTTTTACTTTCAAAATCGTGCTCCATTTACGTGTTTACCGTCGCGAACATCCGCATGCTCACAATTCCTCTAACTTTAGGTTTTCGCTGTTGGTGGCCAAAAAAATGACTGGAACACGCTCTTTGCGATTGGAGCAGCTTATTCCCAGGATTTGCATGTTTTCGGAGTATCTCAAGCATGACGTACGTCGCCAGTGCTTTGTCATGCGAGGAATGCTCCAAGGGTGCGCCTTGCAGAAAGTATATAGGATCTAACATTCTATCTTCTATCTTCCTTTACTGGAAAACTGTGAAGCCTTCGAGACTATTTCGAACCGCTTGGAAAATTTTATCAGAAATTTCCAGCCGCTCTGCTCAGGAATTGCTGTACTCTAGACTCTAGACTGGTGTGCGCCTTGAACAATGCGTATAGAATCGTATCTATCAATCGAGTGGGGCAACCGCTCGCAAATTGCGTGCGCGGGCATGTTCGGAGTGCGACAATTCTGTCAAGTTTGAATCTTTCCGACTGCATCTCGAAGGTTTCACAAGGTTCTTTCTTGAAGCACACTAAAGCACAACGTTGTAGCTCATGAAGAGACTATGTTACAGCGGTGCAGGTGCAACTTGTGCGACCCAATTTTTTTCCGATTTCGGTCGAACTACGGGAAGACGCGTCGAGCTAACGAGCAGAGCACTGAAGGCACTTTACGGTGACATGCTTACAGCTATCCAGCTGCTTAAACTACCTTACCCTGATTTGTCATTTTAGCGGCGGAGGGCAGCGGTGAAGTTTCTTCCACCCTTACTCGCCCAAATTTGAGTTTTCGACACTAGCATTGGTACTATTCTGTTCAGCTTGGAAAGCTCTATCGAACGGTATCAATCACGAACAATTCTGGAAGTATCGATTTTTTGCCAATTTCGCATACAAGACTAGGGCGCTCTAGGCCGTTGTAGACGGGACGATGACGTCACCGAAAATCGGTGCTTTCGAATTTCGCCAAGTTTGATACCATACGATAGAGATTTTCGTTATGAATTGAACGGTGTTACTTATAATAGCGAGAACTGTAATCTAGGCGAGTAAGAGCGGGGAGAACATCGACCACCAAAAGTCCGCCACCCTAAAATGGTAGCTGGAGCTAAGGCTGTTTAACAGCTAGTTGTGAGTACGTCATCATAAAGCATCTAAAGTGTTCTGCTCGCCTGTGCATTTGTAGGCCGTTAGTTCCCGCGGGTTCGACTGAATTCGGAAAAAATCGTGTCACACAAGGCTAACCTGCATTTTCGCACCGCTGCAACTTTGTCCAATCATAAGCTACGTACTGTGTTTCACCGCACTTCTTGAACACTCTACTGCCTACAAAATGCACAAGCGGCAGCCCGAATGGTTCACACCTGACAGAGTTATCGCGTAAACAGAACACGCCCGCGTGTCCAATGTAGCACAACCACAGTCGTTGTTCTCCATTTAACTTTGAAGGGAGTTATTTCGAAAGGCCGAAAAAGCCGCGAAAATGCCTGTTATCTGTTATGCTTGGCTTGCGACATAAACACTGAGCAACATCCCAATCCGTTTCCCGGTTGTCGCCCTCTGTGTAGTGCAACTTCGCTTATTCAGACACAACACACCACTGAGTCGCAGTGCAGCTAATGATTTGAACTAGCTGCAATGATATTAGAACGGATGTTTGGATATTCTTGAAGGGAACGTACTTTGAGAGCTCTTAAGCTTTACATAAGTGAGCTCGAGCTTCGGCCCAGTATGAAATGGCTTTGTATCAATAAGTACTGCAGAAACGAATCTAATCTGGGGCATTTGATGATTGAACAGAAACCTTTGTAGTAAACGCCGCTGTGGTGTGATTTATCTGAACTTTGCGAAGTCTTTTGAAATCTCCTAAAAAGTTTCTGTTCAAACTGGAAAAATTTAGGAAACATTCCATGATAACGAAGCGCATTGCTGATTTCCTAAATGGTATATCATCTTAGGCTAAAATTTGATACGTATTCTCCGAAGTAAAGCACATTACAGGTGGGACATCAAAGGTACTTGCGAAAATACCAGATTTGTTGCGAAATGTTTGTGATGGTGATGTGATATGATGGTGATATTTGGGCAGACAATATAATAGAAGTATACAAGGTGATCAATCATGTTTTCAAAGGGGAAGCATCAAAATCAAAAAAGGGCGCTATGTGACAACGGAGGGGTCAGCGAAATTGGAAAAAATATATATGCCTAGGTAGATATTTATGTAAGCAATACAAAACCACTTACCATTTAACCGGAATGGTCCTCCATGTTGCTTGGGGGGAGTCCTCCGAGTGACCAAAGTAACCTAAGCCTGAGGGTTAGAAATTACCTTAAAAATCATGCCCAAATCTGTGATTTCGTTGACGCGGAGGAGAGCACTGAACAGATATTCCTCTTCTTAAATTTGCTTCCAGATTTTAGGCAAGGGAAGGGACTCCGGGGTGTAGGCAATTTAAACACGGGTGCGTTACTCGGCCACACCCCGGAGTCCCTTCCCTTGCCGAAATCTGGATCCCCCCTCACTCCCATCCCCCTCGGCGCGCCTCCCTTTCCTTCCGAATCCACCCCCCCCCCCTTCGCTCCAACCCCCCTCGGCGCGCCTCTCCCTCCTCCCTCCCTCCCACATCATACACAAGTAAAAAAGCGCTATGGTAGTTGGGGAGTCACCCTGCAAAAGTGTCACAGACAAAAAAAAGAAACGGTAACACACTGATAGTAAAGGAAACAACCAAACAATGCTATAGCTCTGTTCTGTGCTCTCCTCCGCTGACGCGGAGAGCACAGATTTAGGCAAGGGAAGGGACTCCAGGGTGTGGCCCGAGTGGCGCACCCGTGCTAGAATTGCCTACATCCTGGAGTTGCCTCCCTTGCCAAATACGGAACCACGTAAAACACGGATCTGTAATCGAAAAGCGGAGATAAGACTGCATGCACATTCGCTATATGTAGCTACACGCCGCGGCTGCCCGCCGCGGCAGGCCATGGTGACCCCCCCCCACAACCACCATAGCGCCAAAAAAGAGCTCTAAAAGAACTCTAAACAAAAAACCGCTTGGGATGGTTTTTCGTCGCGCCGTCTCGCGCACTCCACCCTTCCGTTCTCTCTCCTCGTGCAATATCATATTCGCTGCAGGACCCACGTCCGATAGTAGGAGCACGCCCTTTAAAGTTTCCGGCAAAGTGACGTAGGTGAGTGTTTTTTTTCATTTTCGTTATTGTTTCCGGGATTTATTCCCTTTTAACGAATCAACTAGGATGTGCTGAGTCGCATCCTAGGTGATTCGTTGAATTTCGTTAACCCCTCCGTTGTCACATAGCGCCCAAAAAACAATCAAAGAAACAAGAATCAAATCAAAAAACAAAGAATCAAGGATCCAACCAAATGATCGTGTTATTAATATAGTTGCCTGACTAAGCAGCGGCATCTGTCATTGGCTCCGCATAAAGCGAGTTTCATGCGCATTATCAGTACTACGTCAACTCCGTAGAGTGCATGTCAATTGGATGGTGTTTACATCACATAGATGGATTTCATCAGAGGGCTTGGTTTTGCATTTAACAACAAAATAGACTTTCCCAGCATGTCAAAAGTCGCTGTAGAATAGCGGTTTTGCAAACATTTCATATCTTCAAAGTCTTTCTGTAAGTGTTTCTGAACTCTTTTGTTTAAGGCTTGCGAGGCCTATATCCAACATCGGGCACTACAGTGTTCAATCCTCATAGCAAAAAAGATGTCTACAGCATCAAGAAGGTTCAAAATATTTAATTTTACTCGGAAACTGATGATTCGATGATATTCCACGATACCTAATACAGTGTTCAGAAACAGGTACTGGGATCTTCCATTCCTCGTATCAATTAATTGGCTTTATTTTCGTACAGTTTGATGCCTTCTCGAACTAGAGAAGTGATAATGAAAATGGCATTGCCTTCTCCAGAACTAAAGTTCGAGTTTCCTTCTTTACGCATAGAGCAGGTAGGACATACATATGATTCGCGAAAACCTTTCAAAAATGTACTCCTGCTACAGTTTAGGCGGTTTTTACAGGGAGCGGCAATATTACCCGCTCACCTAAACATTTTACATTTTTCCGTTTTTTCCCAAAAATTTTTCCCTTCACTGGCCTAATATATGGTCAACGTACATTGTGGGACTCATACGTACTTGAATACAAGTGGCTAGGCGTTCCAACCTATGAAGTTCTATTATCGAACATCGTAAGGCCGGCATGCAAACGGAAAACATTGTGAAGATCCTTTCCGTGGCACGAAGAACGGTTCAGGATACAGTAAAACGCTACAAAGAAATGAAGACCGAAGAGGATAGAAAAGGAAAAAGGTGCCCACAACAGCTACGAATCGGAAAAATGTGAAACGTGTGAGAGAAAAAATCAGAAGGAGCGAAAGGAGGTCGATGCGTCAGATGGCAAAAGACGTAGGAATAAGCGAAATGTCAATAAGGAGGGTAGTCAAAGGAAAGCTCAAGAAGTTTCCTTATCGTTTTCAGAAATGCAAACTATTGACGGAAGAAGAACTACGAAGAAGAGGAGATTGGAGAGATGCAAAAGGTTGCTGCAACGATTGACCGTGGCACGCGCTCGAGACATCGTCTTTAGCGATGAAAAGAGTTACGGGTTGAATTCACTCTTTAACTACCAAAATGAGGGGATTATTGGGAACTCACTTGCTGATGCTATCGCCGGAGGACGACTTTAGGAAAGTGCGAAATTCATCTTCCATTATGGTCTGGGGAGCAGTCACATCTTCAGGAAAAACTGCACTTGTTTTCGTCGAAGCTGGCGTGGAAATCAACGCAGCGGTTTATAATGATAAAAGACGTTCAACGGCTTGCCTGCCGCCAAACGTCTGGTTAGGGCTTCGCCCCAAACCCGGAGATAGAACACCCCGAACGTCTTTTTTCCTCTTTAGACCTTCTCTCATTCATTACAACAACAAAAAACTGGTTTTGCTATATAGAATGGTATAGCGGAACAGGGCAAAACAGATCCATCACCTTCACTGGACCCCACTAACTGGTCCATTATCACTGGTTCCCCTTTATTGTCAGCCCTTTTCCGGTTCACCCTTCGCTGGTCCCCCTTCTGCCTTCGTCGGTCCCTGGTCACTCTTCACCGGTCAACCTTCTATCGGTTCCCTCTTCGCTGGTCATCCTATCCTTCACCGATCCCTATTATTGGTTGGACCCCTTCCCCTCCCCCCATTCACCGCTCCCCATTCCTGGTACCTTTCTCACCGGTCCCCTTCACCTGGTTCCCTCTTTCATTAGTCAACCTTCTATGGGTCCCCCTTCACTGGAACCCTCCCCCACCTCACCGATCCCCATTACTGGTCCCTTCCTCACCGGCCCCCAACTTCACTGGACCCCTCCCCTCCTTCACCGGTCCACCCTTCACTGGACCACTTCCCCCCCCCCCTTCACCGGTACCCACTACTGGTACCTTCCTCACCGGTCCCCCTTCACCTGGTTCCCTCTTCACCGGTCAACATTCTACCGTTTCCCCCTTCACTGGGCTCCTACCCCTCCTTCACACGTCCACCCCTCACTGGACAACTCAACCCCCCCCCCTTAACCGGTCCCCATTACTGGCCCCTTTCTCACCGGTCCCATCTTCACTATACCCCTCCCCCCTCCTTCACCGGTCCCCCTTCACTGGACCCTTCTCCCCTCCTTCACCGGTCCCCCTTCACTGGACCCCTCCCCCCTCCTTCACCGGTCCCCCTTCACTGGACCCTTCTCCCCTCCTTCACCGGGTCCCCCTTCACTGAATCAACTCTCACCGGTCCCCTTTGCTGGTCCCACCTTCACTGGTTGCTCCTTTATTGGTCAACCCTTTACCGGTCCCCTTTACTGGAACCCCATTCTTCACCGGTCTCCCATTACTGGTCCCACCTTTACTGGTGACACGTCGTCGTCTAAAATCCGGACAATCGCGCGACATCGGTGACACCTCTTCCAAACCCAGACACCTGTTGAACAACGTCGGTCACATGTGTTCTCAACCTGAGTTTGCTTTGCGCAACATCGATGACACGTCGTTTGAATCAAGAAGGCCTTTCGCGACATCGGTGACACCTCTTCTGAACCCAGGCACCTGATGAACGACGTCGACGACATACCCAGGCACCTGATGAACGACGTCGACGACATGCCTTCTCAAGCCGGACCTGCTTTGCGCGACATCAGTGACACGTTGTCTGAATCCGAACACCCCTTGCGCGACATCGGTGACATCTCTTCTCAACCTGACCGTCCTTTGCGCGACACTGGTGACATGTCGTCTGAACATGGACGCCTGTCGACAACTACAACAGTTGACAACTGGTGACAACTACAACATCTCCCCCCCCCCCCCCCACCCCCCTCCCTTCCCTATGCTTCCTCCCAACACACTCCTTCAGCACTTCTGTGCAAACAAACACACACTCACCCACAGACAAACGAGCGTTCTGGCTTATGTATAGTAGGATCCTCGAAAAAGTTTTTAGACCGTGGGTCGATTCCCACTTCAGAGCAGCCTACTGGTGCTTCTAACAAGATTCTGCTCCAGCACACAAAGCGAAGGTGCTCCAAGACCAGTGCGCCGAGCAGCTGCCTGACTTCATCATAATGAAAAATGGCTCTCCAGTTCTCCGGACCTTAACCCGATGGATTATTCTGTGTGGGCCGTCTTGGAAAAAAACTTGCTCTACCATAACCAAAATTTGGGCTCTCTTAACGAAGGCTTTTGCAATATTGGGACGAAATTTATGAATTGACCTGCGTGCTATATGCGAAGCGTTTGTCGAATGTCTGAAGGACAGTGTGCTTCGGATAACTGGTTGATTCGGATAACATTTCGAGGACCACGGAATCTTGGATGACTCGGATAACGGCGATTTTGTGGGTCTCAGATTTTTTGATGATTCGGAATATCCGAATCGGATATCCGAAAATGATTCGCTCGGATCCAATACATACTGTACCCCGAGGGCGACGGCGAAACGGTCCGACAACGAAGAACTGCCCTTGAACATGCAGCAACACGAAACGATCAGCTCTAGCTTCACACAGACATATGTTCTGACTTTTTAAGACTTTGAAAAAGGCGGCATTGCCGAAACGTTAGTCTTCAGTGAAGCGTGTACTATCTCGGTTTCGACTTCAAAAGCACATTAAACAATTAGAGAACAATGAATGCCGAGATTCATCGAGGGTACTTTACACAGAGCATTTGAACGACATAGTCTTGGCTTCACAGGTCGAAGGTCATACGTACACCCAGGAGCGAGATACATAGGAGGCGAATCTTGAAATATATTATATTTGTGGTACTGAACTCCCACATGTGATAGAGTAGACCTGTTTTTCGTTTCCTTCTTTTTTTAATAGAAGGAATTGTGGGGAGTCCCGAATATGATATATCTGCATCGGTAAGGCTGAATTAGGACAACTACTCAGTGTGACGGAAAAACTATCACATTGACTGCCCATGCTGTGCAGAAGCAACTCGAGCCTTAACAATCGGAGGAACTCTTGCGAAATCTGTTCTAGTCAGAGGGGAGGGAACACATAAAAAATGACGTTATCAATTTACTGGAGACCCACAGCGGGAATTCAAGAGCACAAAATAGGACCCAACAAACAAACGAATGAACGAACAAATAAGCAAAACACAAACAAATCGCCGCAGTTGTAAAGAAATCTCTGCGGTCAAAGCACATTGGAAAACAGCTGACCGTCACCTGACATGTTATAACCAGGATCTACCATGGTGAAAAGGGCAGATAAAGGCGCATGCCGCGTGGTGACCATCGCATGGCATGTTATAACCCGGATCCGTCACAGCGAAGGGAAGCACATAACTTTGTCTGTTTACAACCGCTGTAAAATCTAGCGTATTTCGCTTGTTTTTTGTGTTTTTTTTTAACTTCGTCATTTTAGGCCCTATTTTGTCCTCCAGAAGCCGCTCCGATGTCTTAAGTCAATCTTTTACATAACTTTTAGATACACGCCCTCTCCGGACTAGGATAGATCCCTCTTTTGCACAAGGCTGGTTCAATGTTATGATCCCACCTAGGTCAACCAAGCCTTTCGTCCCCAGAAAGTTAGCAAATTGGTGCCATGGCGCACTCCACGAATGAAATGAACAACGTCAACGTTTGCCCTTAATGCATTCTTTTGTTTATTCCAATAAGTCGATTTCAAAAAACCACTGCTTCTTGAATGTTAGGTGCAAAAGGCTAAAAGTGTGCGAGTTAACGTTAAAAGGAGGAGAAAGCTGAGAAATTTCTATTATCAGGCCTTTTTGGAATTGGATCCGGCTGTTCCGGGAATCTATGTTGACCCTGCCGCGGCTAATTGCACCGCGTCGCTCCCTTCCCTTCAACATCGCAGCACGATCACCCGACTCGTCGAATGCTGTAACCCAAAATTCTGTCAAATGTGTTGTTTTGAGGCGGCTGAGTATAAAAACTATGCGGCGCGAAAAATCAATAGCTATGCCAATCATATCGCTGCCCCGCGCGGCGGCGCAAATATGAAAGGCGGCATAAACGTTACGCGTCGAAGATTTTACTCAAGCGTGACGGCATCTAGTTCGGAAATCGACTATACTAACTTTTTGTTATGTTCCTCTTATTTACTGATGCTCGTCGCTTGTGTTTGTTTTGATCTGGTTCTATCTTGCGTTCGAATTTTGCGGCATAACAAAACATAAGCATATACATATTCGGTATTGCGCTCAAAATGCAGTGAGGAAGCCGAAGAAACGGACAATTCTCAGTTTTAATATAAATACCAGATAGAGTTTGTTTAATAGGATGAGTAACTAATAAAGGAATGAGCGTAGAAAAGAAGCTTTTGCATAGGTTATGATTCGCGAGGGGCGAGCATATGTAGATAAGTATTGAAGAGGGATGGGCGTGAGAAGCGATGTGAGGTTAAACCGCAAGAAAGGCTGATTAGGCCATGTCCAATGACAAAAACCTTGACAACAATACAACATATTACACTGAAGCTTTAGTTTAAGAATTAAATGTCATTTCTGCAAAAACTAAACTAGAAGCGAATAAACTCATCGTCACCATTTAACAGAACTCATCGCGCATAAGCATTCTATATGTGTTGTCATTCTACCTCCACTATGGCATTCAGCCTGAAAGAAGAACATTTTTAAAACACCCCTCTAGACAAGCACGTTGCATAAAAGTTTTTGCAGCTGCAAATCCTCCAGAGCGCAGCTCTGTCGTAGAAATATGGGCAGTAGAAGGCTTCATAATTTCTTCATATAGGATCTGTCTAGAACTATGCGCTCGCAAATTTCAGTCTCTTTCTGCAACCTACTGAACGTCAGCGAAGAAGCATTGCGGGCAAACTGCTATTTGTTATGATTCAACGCTTGACTGATCAACTTCAAGAAGTAGATACTCTTTTACATCCTTTTCTGCCAGACGAAACCAGTGCATTTATTAGCACATGCCTTTGTAAAAAAAAGTTCAACAGGACTAGTGAGGGCGGTTGAGATCCCTCTCGCAAACCTAAAGGGACAACTGGTTCGGAACACCTGTATGCAGCACATGCACCACACCATTATCTGTTGTCTCTTCGACTTCTGCAGTTGTGAGAATGCAATAATGCCCATAAATAACACTATATTGAGAGCAACATGTCGGCTCGATGTAAGCGGTGTTTTGCGCACTATTCCGCGTACACTAGTTCATCTATCTCGATTCTCAAACCGTTTTCTTTCTGACACGCGACATATGCAGTGCTGACATCGCCCGAAAAATAAATCGCGACGCAATTAGCACACGCTCAATTGAAAGTCGCTACTGCTATCAGTCGTCCACGCCTGTGCACGTTGCCTCCTCCGAGTGCGCCACCACGGTGGATTGCTTACAGTCTGAAATATTTGTGGCGTTCATGCATCATAACAAACTCCAGGCAGTGCGATGACTAGTGCAAAAGAATAAACCAAACGAAAAGATACTAATCGCTACTGACCTGGAAGTACTAACCTTGAAGTAAAATACTAAATCGTCTACCTTGAGTGTGCTTCATGAAGCCAGTCTTCATTGTTCTTAAAATTTTAAGCGGAAATCTTCCAATAATACATGCTTAGATTGTGTGTCTAATTATGCACCCTTGTGCTGCCATTGAAAAAGGTTTTCGTAGGCATTTCCAAAAGAAAACGAAAATACAATGGTTAAATTTGTAGGAAGCAGTGTATTGCAGCAACTTTCAAATTTCTGACGGTAAGAAAACCTTGATTTCCCTATGCATTCATAAGTAGGGTATAAAAGGTGCCCACTGCTAATTCGACGTATTGTTCGAGATGTTGACGAAGGCTGTGCGACACGACTAGAAACTCAAACAAGTCGTCAATTTAGTAAGAATTCAAGGTAACAATAACACCTCGAGAGCCGAACTTGATCTGATGACGTATACGTCTTCAGGGAGATCGCAATCACGGGAACTGCTACTTTTGCGAATTGTGGGCAAACAACCGTTTCTTTCAAGCCAGTACGATTAGAATCAAGACTTTCGATCTGTAGAAATGTGAAAGGTTCAATGTGCGACCACGCCGAAGTATGTCTTCGTAGAGTTCATTCAGACAGTAGCCTTCATCGAAAACGACGTAGTGAAAATGATCTTAAACATTGCCTAGGTGTCTGACAGTAGCGCACCGTCGATTTATACAATCCTAGGCGTCGAAATGTTAAGGTGTTTTAATATCGTTAGTTTTCTGGGCATCACAGCTGTCATTACTATTTTATTTTCCATGCTCAAACCCCTAATCAGTTTTTGATTCCCGTGGGTCAGGTCGCGTGCTCTGTATCGTAATTGTTAAGCGGTAGAATGAGAAGGGTAGGAATAAGAGGTTCAATGAGCACTTTAGGTTCTTTTTCTCTATCCCTAAATCTGACCGCTAATGGAGACTGCAGACGTAACTGAAACTTTGAAGATGGCTTGTGGTTGCGCTTGTTTGCCCCAATCGTTTTTGGCGGTCTTTCTATTAGCATCATAAGGTTATCTCCACATTTTTATTTCACTTTCATTTTGGACACATGCTGGCCACTTCTTATACCATCGGGGCTTCTTCTTCTTCTTCGATGTCCGTTCCTCCACGTGGTGACACTGGAAACTGCCCGCTTTGTGAGCCGAGCCGAACACGGACACTCGAGTGCAGGCGACAGGCCCTTGTGACAGTGAACAAAAAGGAAATGTATTTATGGACATTACCTAAAAAACCTATTATATCCTGTTTCACCTCTATGATCTATACAGGATATAATAGAGTAGAAAAAACCAAGATAAGACCCACAACCGACATACTCCCGGAGGATCATCAGTAGGGCAGGGAGCAGTGGTACGGTCGAGCCCTATCGAGAGGTTTATATACCCAAACCCTAGATCAGGTTGCGACGGTAAAAGGGTCAAACAGATCAAAAAGAATAACAGTGGGATAGAGGTGGTCATATGAAAGAAGTACCTAAAAATAATCAAGAAATTTAAAATAGTGTTTCGATAAAGGCTCTAGTTTCTCTACACGTGTTGAAAAAACTATATCTCTAACTAATGCACTTATTTTTTAGTATACATTTTAGTATAGATTGTAAGATAATGGCTTTATGGTAACATAATTCTTATCAAGACTGTGTAGGTAACATGAGTCTATCTATAAAATCTTTAAGGCTACTGTTTCTGTATATTCGTAAAGTCTCCGTATATATTCGGTTGTCCCATATGTCCCCGCCGTTTTTTCAACGATTCATTCTCCCGCATAGCGCTATACAGCATTCGAGAGATTTTTAGGTCGTTAAAGTGAAAATTGAAAAGTGAAAAAGTAGCCCCATTTGCGCAGTTGCTTCTCTCGCTTATGTTTGCATTTTTTTTGCGCAGCTTTTTAGCGTCTGGAACACAATGTTCGGTGCTACAAGAATACGTGTTGGTCTTATTTGCTCATTTGTCCTTTATCGATTTTTAGGTCATCAAATTGGGACGTCCGACTTTTCCGTCCGAACTTTTACCGAGACTCCTGCTCTGTGGTAGTACTTTTTTGCTCGGTGTTATATGTCGTTTGAAAGAGAATATTTTGCTCTGTAAGAATTTGGGTCGCGTTTATTGGCTCATCTTGGAGGATGATCACTTTTGGCACCTTCTTCTCTTTACTTTCAACCATACTTCTGGCGCGGCTAAGGCACTAAAACCCTGGTTGACCGTACAAAAACTATTTTTTACCGCCAGTTACAATTCTTGCAAAAATCGTTGAAAATGTCTGTGTGATGAATGAAAAAAGAAAAAAAGATAAACCTACCTAGATAAAAACAAGGTAACGGCAAGAAATGAGCGTGAATAGTAATACAGGTATTTATTTATAACGATTTTATTTTTATTCATTAATTTATTTATATAATTTTATTGTTTTTTAATTAACTGATTAAATAATCTATAATACAATATATATTAGGTTTGTAGCTGTATAATATTTGTCTATTTATTTACTAAACATTGAATTATTTTTATTTTAATTTATATTGTTTTTATTTTATTATTTATTTATTTATTTATTTATTTATTAACTTATTACCTTTTATTTAAACGATTCAAATTTTAATTTATTTAATTTCATTAATTAGCTTTACAAGTTAACTGATTGTTGTTATATTATTTTTTTATATAATATCCAAATATTTCAATAATTAATTAAAATTGAGGTTTATTTAATTAGAATTTACTTTGGAATGTATATTAAAAGGTTGTCCCATAAGTCCCCGCCGTTTTTTCAACGATTCTCTGTAGATTTCGCCGGCGGTCTTTTGCACAGCGCTGCATAGCTATCGAAAGAGAACTATTTGCTCTATCAGAGCTTGCATTGCGCTGCTTTTTTCATTCCGAATTCTGTCAATTTTTAGCTCGTTAAAGTGAAAAGTGAAAATGTAGCCATTCGCGCACTTGTTCTCTCCGCTTAGTTTTGTAATTTTTTGCGCATTTCTTTCTAGCACTTGGAAGACAATGATCTGTACTACAAGAATATGTGTTGATCCTATTTTCTCACTTGCTCTTTATTGATTTTTATGCCATCAAATTGGGAATTCCGACTTTTCCGTCCGAATTTTTACCAAAACTCCGGTTCTGTGGTTGGACTTTTTTGCTTGGTGTCATATGTCGTTTGGAAGAGGATATCTTGCTCAGTAAGAATTTGTGTCGCGTTTATTATCTCACGCTGATTTCTGTCGAATATCAACAACTGAAAAAGGAGAAGGAGTTGTTGGTGAAGACGATTTTCCTCTTTTTGGCATTTTGTTGGTATTCATTAGAAATCAATGAATGCAACACACATTCTTATAGAGCAAGACATTTTCTTTCGAATGACATATAATACCAACTCAAAAGTTCAAGCCACAGAGCAGGAGCTGTCAGCAAAAATAACCATCCTCCTTCGGACGTCCCAATTTTATGACCTAAAAATCAATAAAGGACAAATGAGCAAATAGCATTAACACATACTCTTGTAATACAAAACATTATCTTTTATTTTTTTCTATATATATATTAGGTTGTAACGAAATAAATGGCACTGAACCACTGTAAATTTACACAGTTAATATCTCGGCTCGTAGGCAAGTTTATTATTCCATGATAAAAACCTTCTGATTCTACGCATCTTTGCCAACGTGACACAAGCTTTTTTATCCCAATAGCATAAAAATCAGAAGTTCTGGAATTGACGAAATCTTCGAAGGCACTTTCGGCATCCTGTTGGTATTTGAATACTTTCCCTACCAAAAAGTCGCCAAGATGCTTGATGAAAAGGTAGTCTGTTGGGGAGAGGTCGGGAGAAAACGGAGGATGTGGTAGAGTTTCAATGCTCAGCTCATTCAATTTCTGCAACGTCATTCGTGCTACATGGGGGCGAGCATTGTCGTGCAGAAGGAGAACTCGCCTTCGGTTTACCAGGCCGGCCGGATATCCTTCAACTTTTTCATCATTTCCTCAATTTCAATGCAGTTCTTCTCTGCCGTAATGGATTCACCGGGAGGGAGGAAGCTGTGGTGAATAATTTCCAGCGAACACCACCATACTGTCACCATTACTTTCTTTTGGTGCAATTCCGGCTTCGCAAAAACCTGGGGGCTCTCATCGCTGCCCACCCACTGTGCCAATCGTCGCCTGTTGTCATACATTATCCATTTCTCGTCACAGGTTACGATGCGATCAAGGAATGGGTCCGTTTCGTTCCGTAGAAGCAGTGCGGACGAGATCTCATATCGTCGGCTTCTTGACAGCTCGTGAGGCACCCATCTTTCCAGCTTTTTGGCCTTTCCAATTTCCTTCAGATGCCGGGCAGCTGTGTTGTGACTGACGTCAAGAACCTTCGCTATCTCCCTGGTACCTTTGTGTGGATCCTCCTCTACCACATCTCTCAGCTTGTCCTCATCAACATCACTATGCCTCCCACGACCTTCATGTTCTTCAAAGCTCTCATCTCCATTCCGCAACTTCTGATACCAACGATACGCCGTCCGAATTGTGGAACATCCTTGACCGAATGCGGCGTTGATCTTCTCGTCCGCCACCTTCGCTGTAGTGCCCAGCTTGAATTCATACAAGTAAATGCCTCGGATTACCCTTTTCTCCATCCGCAAAAAGTCAATAAAACTCTAAAGTTTTCCCACTTTTACATAGAAAATTTGGTACTCGCCGGTAGAGCAAAGTTTGCGCTTCTAAATGATATGCCACATGTTACGACTTGTTCTTGGTCAAACGCGTAAAGACGCGCCAAAAAATGGCGCGAGCCAGTGCCATTTAATTCGTTACAACCTTATATATATATATATATCCAATAAGTAGTCTTTTTTCAACCTTGACTTCAATTGAACAAACTTTCAACAAAACTTCATTTCAGCCAACAGATAATCACCACCATTATCAACAACCTTTCTCCGTCTAACAAGCAAATCTTCAATACCTGAGCTAAATAACTGTTGTGGTTTTTGAGTAAAATATGTGGACATAGCATCTTGAATATCCTCGAAACTTTCAAATTTCTTGTCCCAAAGAAAATGCTGTAGAAATCGGATTAGTTGGTAATCCGAATATTGGTTTTTTCTAGCTTCCATTTTGCTCAGTGCGTCTTGCATTGTCGTGATGGAGAAATACGCCCTTTCTGTTGACGATCGCCGGATACTTTTCCAGTAAAGCTTTGTTCACTCGATACAATTGCTCACGGTAAAGGTAGTCTGCGTCAACGGTCTGTCCAGATTCAAGCACTTCAAAGTGGACAATTCCACGGATATTTCACATAGAGAAGCGCCTTTCTGAGATGAGTATTCGGCTTCGCAATACTTCTTTGTTATTTATTTTTGGAAAGCCACTGCTTTTAGCGCTTCGGATTATCGTACAAGATCTATTTCCGTTTTCTGTGATCAGCCGATCAAAAAACGGGTTGGGCGGTGTCGCCGAAGCAGGGCATTGCAAGGCGTCGTTCGGTTGGCACGGTTCTCGACGGATAAATCGTACGGTACCCAAACGTCTGCTCTGCATACCTTGCCAATTTGACGTGAATAAAAATGTATTGTTGATTTTGTTCGTTGAGAGTATTCGAAAGTTTCTCCACTGTTTGACAGGGATTCGCCTCCAATTCTGCTATCAGCATGTCGTTATGAAATGTTACCGGTCTTCCTGACCGAGAGGAGTCAGAGAGGTCAAAATTACCTGATTTGAACTTGGAAAACTATCGCTGGCGTTTGCAAACGTCCAAAGCATCTAGATATATATGGCAGATATTTTTGGTAGCAACCCTTCCGAAATTCGAACAGCATGCAATGCCGAATATGCTTTTTTGAGGATTGCCAGGCCATTTCACCTGAACTTGCAAGCTAACAATTCAACGAATTCTAGATTCTAAAAGTGCAAGTCTCATTTACCTTAGATTCACTTTAGTGAAATAGAAAATACAAAAATACATCAAAATTCAAAAATTGCCGACAAATAATGAGCTAAAACCGTAGTGCACAAAAAACGACATTACTTATTGGAAGACCTAATAATAAATAAATAGTATTATTAGCCTTATTGATATTATTGTATTTCGTTTGTATACAATTATAACTTGATTGGCCCGTGCTCGCTTGAAATAACATGTGTAGATATGTCTAAGTTTGATAGATATGTCTATGTTGAAGGATAGATAGATATGTCTATGTTGAAGGATTAAACAGAATTGTAAAAATATTTGTAAATGAAGCAGAACGAACGATAAGAGATAGGAGAGCAAAATGTAGCAAGATGAGGAGAGCAAATTTGTTATATGTTTGGGAAAAAAGAAGAGTCTCATATTGTTTTGAAAATAAGCTGCTACAGTACAGCTAGATTAAAGGGACGAGGCAGGCTACCGTGCTATACGGCTCACATTTTCAAATTTTAGGCCTGTCGATAACGTATATTTCTTGTCATTGACTTGCATGCTCCGTGTTCGTCATTCGTCGTTATCTTGTTAGCTTGTCGACTACTTCAACCTTATACATTTTAACTGTAACAAATCCATTGTTATCATTAATTTTATAGTGCATAGGAAATGTAGTTAGTAATCATAACATAATCATCCATTAGCACTTGGTTACCCGTACACATTACCATTATGATGTAATGAAAGAGGTAAATATAATGTTTGAATTATATTGATTAAAATAAATACAGAATGTTTATAAATATCCACTGCGTATATAATTGCGTTATTATATTTAGATTATACATTGTAAAAATATATACACATTTCAATACACAAATGTACAATTATCCTTAAATGTATGTCTATATAAATTAACTTAAGACACACAAATATACATACACCCATTAATAAATTAACCCAAACTAAATTATTCACTGTGATGTAGCATTATTTTAACTATATTTAATATGACTAAGTTAATAATCATGCTAAGTTGTTATAGTACGCGTATTAGATTTATGTTAGATTTTACATAACAAAATATTAATATCAAAAATATTAATATTAACATTAATAATAATAACAATAATAATAATGTTATTATTATTATTAATACTGTTATCAATATTTTGTATCACATATCTAATTACAGCACAATTAGCTTATATTGTTTTAAATACTACTTAATTTGTATAGATAGCGATACATGAATTGTGCAATAATTAAACACTATTATTACCATTCATTATCTTTAATGGCAAATTAAATATCTATGAGTTTGACAAATTAATGTCAATATCTAAATATTTTTGATTTTGGTAGTTTAAATTATTGTTAATAAATTGAATATTATTAAAATTATCAATTTCAATATTAAACAATATTAATTTACTTATACTGTATATATTTATATTTATCTTATATTATTTTTATTATTATTTCAATTGTTTATTATGTATGTTAATGTGCTTGAAGAATTTATTCCGTGCTACAACTCGTGATGTATAAATGGTAGAGTATTAAGCAACAACTGTTACGCTACATATTTCTGTATATTTAGTAATGTCCTCAGGAAACGGAAATATCCACACCAGGATGGACGAGACAAACGTAGAGCAAGAATCGAGAGTAGGTGTGTGTAAATAGTATAAATCAAAAAAATTTGGATAAAAAATTTTGTTTTTATAAACGAATAAGTTTAGGAATGTTCTTCAACGAACTCCAAACGAAGAGCCAAATTCAATGACAACTTCCGGTCGAAAATTTCAAAAGAATATTCGCGCATAATCAACATTCCGATGGAAATGAGATGAAATGAAGTAAACGATCTAATAAGGAAGCTGCTGTGAACGTTTAAGTGTGTAAAAAACTATATATATATATATTTTATAAATGTAACTAAGTTTTTTAGGAACAATAGTACTGAAGGCTCCAATCCATTCTCATGGCCCATACCGATAGGAAAGACAGCATCAACATTTTCTATTCATGTGATTATAAATAAGGATAGTAAGGCAAACGGGAAGGGAGAAGAGTAAGAAAACAGTTTTTAGGTCAAGACGTCCTATAATTTTTGAACATGCAGAAAGGAGGGATACCGACAACTAAATGAACTCAACCTAAAGAATAATTGGAATATTCATTCCGTCTCATTCAGGAGAAAAGTTTAACGAATAAGGATAAGAAAACTTATGGTCAGTTATATTAATATATGGTGGGATAAACTAGGTATAATCATAGTTATGGTCAAACATTATTTATTTGATTTTGTCCGTGAGAAATAGGATAAGAGAAATATACCGTAGTAAGAAGAAGCAGCCAATCTGAAAGTGAAAAAAGACCAATTCCAGTTAAAAAACGTATGGATGAGTAATTATGTAAAATGTAGAATATAATAGAGTTTAATATAAATAAATTGACTAATTATAGACATTCGATCATGTCATTTTGGGAAGGCATCTAAAAACAAATTTTGATGGATGGCAAGAACTGGCCATAAATGCGCTTACCGATGAAAAAATTTTGAAAGAGGTAATATCTATAAAAATTATTTTAAAAATTAAGAATAAGGGTATTAGAAATTAATTAAACTTTTTCTTTAAGAGAGGATTACACCATGTCGGTTCTTTGGTTCTACCTGGCTTGGAGGATAAAATAAATAACGAAGTTTAAAAAATATTTAATTTCAATTTAATTTAATTTAATTTTTATATTTATTTTTTATTTTTGTATATTTTACATATATAAATAAAGTTGGCAATCAAGTGTTTAGGAAGGAAATCAAACTCGTTAGAAGCCAATGGAGAATAAGATCTGCGAACAATCGATACCAGTGAACCAGTCAAGGAGATTGGAAGAGTAAAGTAATAAATGAAGAGGCAAGAATTGCGAGGAATGGGAAGACTAACCGTTTTATGATGTTGTTACGTTACGTTATTAATTGTTTAAGAATAAGAGGAAATAAATTCTACAAGTGAACTTGTGTAGTAAACACTAACGATAAGATAGGAAGACTATCCAACCCGATAGATTAGACCACAGATCTGTATATGGCCAACCGGCCTGCGGGCCAAATGTGCCTAGTTATATAAGGAGAAATACAATACCTAAAACAAAACTGAGTAATAACTCGGTCTGGTCTCTAATACTTTCCGGATTTCCTTTTGGATGTATATGTAACCAGTTCTAACAATGAACAAAAAGAAAATGTATCTATCGACATTACCTAAACAACCTACTATATCCTCTTTCACCTCTAAGTCCTATACAGAATATAAAAGAGTAGAAGTAAATTAAGATAAGAGCCACCGACATACTCCCGGAGGATCATCAGTAGGGCAGGGAGTAGTGGTACGGATGAGCCCTATCGAGGGGTTTATATACCCGAACCCTAGGGTCAGGTTGCGGCGGGAAAAGGGTCAAACAATTCAAGAGGGGGTAACAGTGAGATAGAGACCGGCCCATGGGGATCCCATGACACATCACATGGCTGGTGGTGCTTTGTAACGCGAGATAATGCTACGGCGTTCGCGGAACGTCCGACGCGCACTCGTAAAGCCCGATGCATAGCCTCACCATTTTGAACACCGTTTTCCGAAAACGCGACTCCCACCTCCTCTCATATTATAGTGGGAGCTCCAAGTCTCAGATAAACTTTGTGCTTGTGAAGGACCATGACCGAAATTTCGTCACCGACGCGAAGATCGTGCCGTATGAAACGGTCGCCCCACAGCATCGTCCGCTGATCTGTACTTTGAAGATCGCCTCTCCGAGGCTGAAGCAGGTCGAGCGATGTGGTGCTGTAAGAATCAAGTGGTGGCGAATGAAAGAGAAGGAAGCAGCTGTGATTTCTCGCGTGCGGTTACCGACAGTTATGACTGTCGACGAAACTTGGAAGAAAGCAACCGACGCGCTGCAAGGTCGGAACTCGGCACTACGAAGCCTGGACGACGCAAAGTCGACAAGCAGGCGTGGCTGTGGACTGACGATGTGAAAGCGAAGGTGCGAGAGAAGAAGTCGCTGTATCATGTGTTTCTCGGCGGCAGAACAGCCATCTTCTGACAGACCGCAAAAAGGCGCTGAAGCGATGGCGTGATTACTTTGAGAAAACTTCCATTATGGAATTTCCTCATCCGGCCATCCCTTCTGTGGCTTCTGTTCACGGTCCCGTTCACAAGATCACCGTGGAGGAAACAGAGGCGGCTCTGAAGAAGAGGAAGCCCGGTAAGGCGACGGGGCCGGATGATCTGGCAGCCGATGTTTGGAAGTCGAAGCTCTGGTATCCTGCTGAGTGGTTGACTGAGTTCTTCAACCAGGTAGTAAAGGAGAGGAAAGTACCGAAGTGTTGGCAAAACAAAACAGTATGACGATTCCGATCTGGAAGAAGAAGGGCAGTCCTGCGGTCTGCTTAAATTACCGTCCGATTCGCTTCCTTTCGCGCAGCATGAAGATCTTCGAGCGAATCCTCGATAGACGAATCCGTGAAATCGTCAAGCCCTCCGACAACCAGTGCGGCTTTGTGTCTGGTTGTGGGACCATTGATGCTATACACGCCGCCCGCCTCCTGGCGGAGAAACATCGCGAGAAACAGAAGCCGGTGCATATCGCCTCCTCGACTCCTCGAGTAGGCTTTCGACCGCGTACCGCGTGAGGTTATATGGTACGCCTTGCGACGACACAACGTACCTGAGGAACTTATAGAGTGGGTGAGGATGCTCTACTCTTGCCCAAAGAGTAGAGTGCAAGCTGCAGCTGGAACCTCAATGGAGTTTCCCATCTCTGTTGGGGTGCACCAGGGTTCTGCGCTTTCTCGACTCCTCTTTGTTGTCGTCATGAATGCCATCACACGAGATCTTCAGAAGCTCGTCCCTTGGACGTTGCTTTATGCCGATGACGTGATGCTCGCTTGAGAAGAGAAAGACGATCTCGAGCGGCAGGTGCAAGCTTGGTGCGACCGTCTGGCGAGCTTCGGACTCAAATTGAACGTCAAGAAGCCCGAGTACCTAACGACTGACGTGAACGAGTCCGGCTCCATTAAGATTAATGGTACTGAACTTGCACGCACTTCGGTGTTTAAATACCTGGGATCAGCAATAGCTTCTGACGGCGGTCTGATGGTTGTAGTGAACGCACGCGTGAGTGCGGCTTGGTCCAAGTGGCGTTCGCTGACTGGCGTGCTCTGCGATAGGAAGATACCAGAGCGCCTGAAGTCGAAGTTTTACAGAGCCGTCGTGCGCCCGGTAGCGATGTACGGCGCTGAGTGTTGGCCTGCGACCAAGGAAGTTGAAACACGCCTCAGCGTCATGGAGATGAAGATGCTGCGCTGGATGGCAGGAGAATGAAGCAGCTGTGACATCTCGAATTCGATTCGACGCAACACGACCGACAGGCAGTCATGGCTGTAGACTAACGATGTTGGAGAAAAAGTCCGTGAGAAGAAAGGGTTATGCCACGCATTCCTCAGCGAGACAGCGGAGAAATGGCGCTTCTAGCAAGAAGCGAAGAAATCGGCCAAGAGGGCAATGGTCGTTGCAAGAGCCACTCGTTACGGTGATGTCAACGAAAGACTTGTCTCACGCGATGGAGAGCGATTTCTTCATCGACTCGCCAAGGGTCGCCACCGCCAGACCAAAGATGTCGATAAGCTCTGTGGCATCAACGATGAGAATGGCCATCTCCTAATGAATCGCAAAATGGCCTTGAATCGATGGCGAAACAACTTCGAGGAAACCTCGATGAAAGGGTTTGTCCATCAAGCCATACCTTCTGCTTCTCCCATATACGGTCCCATTCAGAAAATCACTGTTGAGGAGACAGAATATGAAAATCGCTCCTCCGAGCACTAGGCAGACCAAGCGAGCAGCGAGTCCAGCAAGAAATAAGGGGTGACGATTGAAGGAGAATGAAGCAGCTGTGACATCTCAAATTCGATTCGACGCAACACGACCGACAGGCAGTCATGGCTGTAGACTAACGACGTTGGAGAAAAAGTCCGTGAGAAGAAAGGGTTATGCCACGCATTCCTCAGCGATACAGCCAGAAATGGCGCTTCTAGCAAGAAGCGAAGAAATCGGCCAAGAGGGCAATGGTCGTTGCAAGAGCCACTCGTTACGGTGATGTCAACGAAAGACTTGTCTCACGCGATGGAGAGCGATTTCTTCATCGACTCGCCAAGGGTCGCCACTGCCAGACCGAGGATGTCGATAAGTTCTGTGGCATCAACGATGAGAATGGCCATCTCCTAATGGATCGCAAAATGGCCTTGAATCGATGGCGAAACAACTTCGAGGAAATCTCAATGAAAGAGTTTGTCCATCAAGTCATACCCTCTGCTTCTCCCATGTACGGTCCCGTTCAGAAAATCACTGTTGAGGAGGCAGAAGCGGCTTTGAAGAAGATGAAGCCAGGCAAGTCAACGGGCCCTGATGATCTAGCGGCCGATTTGTGGAAGTCCTAATCCTGGTACCCTGCTGAGTGGATGATGATGTTCTTCAAGCAGGTGGTTGCGGAGAAGGAAGTACCTGCACAGTTGGCAGATAAGCACGGCGATCCCGATTTGGAAGAAGGCAGTCCAGCAGACTGCATAAGCTACCGTCCAATTCGTTTGCTTTCGCATAGCATAAAGATCTTTGAGCGAGTTGTTGATGGACGCATTCGCGATGTCGTCCAGCTTTCTGCCAACCAGTGTGGCTTCGTATCTGGGTGTGGCACCATCGATGCCATACACGCCGTTCGTCTACTTATAAAAAGGCACCGCGAGAAGCAAAGCCGGTGCAAATAGCCTTTCTCGACGTGGAGAAGTTTTCGACTGCGTACCGCGTGAAGTGATATGGTATGCTTTAAGACATGGCCGGGATCCTTGACCTGATCGGCGACTTCGCGAATCGAACTGAGGGCTGCCCATGCTGCGCGTCTCCTGCGGGTGATTTCAGGAGCGAGGTCGTTATCCATGTTCAGCTCTCTTCCCAGATAGACGTAGGAGACGACCTGTTGCAGAGCGACTCCATTTAACCTTACGAGTCCCGTGTCGCACCAATGGTTGACCATAAATTGTGTTTTGGACATATTCATGTCCAATCCAATCTTCATACCTGCCACATTGATCTCGTTCAGCATTTCCTCGACTTCTGCCGTGCATGTGCCACCTCATCGCGATGAAGAGGTGAACATCACTTTGTGATGGCTAACGGCACAAACGGTCACGCAGTACGCGACGCTTTGTGGGCGGCTCTCCTGTACCCCTGGCCAGGAACATGTGAGTAACCAGACCGCAGCTATAGCTCAAACAACTAAACCCGCGCCCCAGTCCTCCACGCGCCGGAGGTGGACTTCTACGACGTCGGTTGCATCCACCTCCGACGAGGGGCCATCTAATCTCGGAGTTAAACTATCAGGACGTCATTGGAATCGGACTTCCGGAAACTCCCTCCCACCATGACACGGAAACTGCCTACTCGTCTGCACTTATAACTGTCGTTCGATCGCATCTGAGCAGGATCTTCGGACATTGCTTTACAGAAGCCGCAACATCAAATACGACGTTATCGCCTTGCAGGAAACGAAAGGCAGAACGGAAACCATAAGAAGGACCGACCACAACGAGCTTCTCATTATAAGAGCAAAGGTGGACAGAAAGAATATTGGCGGAGTTGGATTTCTCGTCAATTCGACAGTGCACCACCTAGTAGACTCTTACAAGATCATCAGTCCGCGAGTAGCTATTCTTCGTCTGGAAACCAAAGATCAAGGAACCATCTCCATCATAAATGGATATGCTCCAACATCTGCGGCCACAGATGAAGAAAAGGAGGAATTCTACAAGCTGTTCGAAAGGACAGTCAACGACGAGAAGAGCTACCACAAAGTTGTCGTTGGTGACTTTAACGCTATTGTCGGTACGAGTGATCACGACGAATGGAGGCTAGGACCACATGGAACTTCCTCAAGGAACGAAAACGGAGAGCGCCTGATAGACTTCCTATCCGCGTGCCGTCTCTACCATGGAAATTCTATGTTTAAGAAGCCTTCAAACCGACGATGGACCTGGGAAAGCCCAAATGGAGAAACACGCTCGGAGATAGACCATGTTCTTACAAACAAACGCTGGAGTCTGTTCGACGTCTCCGTGCTGCCTTCATTTGACACCGGCTCGGATCACCGTCTTGTCCGTGCGAAGCTGACTCTCAAAAAGAGAATGTTCAAACGTGACACTCATAAACCGACACCGGTGAGGTTCCCCACATTCAAGTCTGAGGAGTTGGAATATGCAATAAAGTCGTACGATTGGAATCTTCTTGAAGATCCATCAGAAGACTACGACCTTCTCTCTAAAGGACTGTTGAAATGTGCTAGCAGCTCTCACGAAGCCACATCACCGTCTGCTTCAAGACTCAGCGCACATGCGATTAAGCTCTAGGAGCAAGGAAGAGCTGTTAAACTGGATCCTAATGCTTCCCATCTGGAAAAAGTCACCATCTCGAAGGCCTGCCGGATTGCAGTGAAGGAGTCCATTCAAGCCTACAGAAGATTAAAGCTGTTAAAAGCTGCTGGGAAAGGTTCAAGCATAAAGCGCTGCAAACGAGATCTCTGCGATCAGAAGGCTATAATGTCAGCTCTTGTGGATAAGGAAGGAACAACGCAACGTCTCGAAGAGCGATGGAGGCCATCGTTCAAGAATTCTACACAGATCTGTTCCGTTCTTCCATCAATGCCCCGAAATGCTTGATGCCACCAGCTGAGGAAGTACCTCCCATTCTAGAATCAGAGATTGCTCATGCCATCAGAAGGATGAAGCCGGGCACTGCTCCCGGACCGGACGGCATTTCTGCTGATCTCCTTCGTGCGGGTGGCAGTGCCCTCTGCTCACTTCTTGCCAAGCACTTCAACCACTACCTTCGACTTGGTAGGATTATGGACTCATGGAAGGAGTCGAAAACAGTTTTGATCTTCAAAAAGGGTCAGCAGGAGGAGTATCAACAACTATCGACCCATCAGTCTTCTCTCGGTTGTGTACAAGATCTTCACCAAGATACTGCTTAACCGCATGGAGCGTTGCTTGGATGAATATTAGCCAGTGGAACAAGCAGGGTTTCGCAAGGATTTCTCCTGCATGGACCATATTCAGACTGTCTCACAGCTCATCGATAGGAGCCGCGAATACCACCTCCCACTTGTCCTTGCCTTCGTGGATTACCGAAAAGCGTTCGACTCTGTGGAAATCAATGCCGTTTTGAACGCACTTGTGCACGCTGGTATAACATCGCCCTACATCCGACGACTTCTCAACGAATGCTTCTCAAGCACATCGACAACCATCCAGCTGTTCGATCGAAAGCTTAAAATTTCTATCGGGAAAGGAGTACGGCAGGGAGACACGATTTCTCCCAAGCTATTCACAGCGGCACTCCAGGATGCCATGAAAGACTTGAACTGGGACGATAAAGGCTACCTTTTCGACGGTAAACGGACCAGCAACCTTCGCTTCGCCGACGATATTGTTCTGATCTCTACGGAAGAAGGATAACTTTATAAAAAGCAACGTTTGAGTTTCGCGCGTCCTTTAAAGGGCGGGTATGGTGTGTACGCAATCTGAGTCGACGCGCAGCAATCGGTACGCAGCGTACTCATGTGTTGTCATTTATTCGAACTTTGAATTCAGACCGTGTGGTTTTTTGCTTGTCGTTGGGCGTTTATTGTTTTTTCTTATTCTCGTTGATTGTTTTCTCTTATTGTTTTTCGTTTGTGTAGCTTTTCAGGTGGTCAGCTTTTCGGACTGCTTGTCGGACCGAAATCATCGGCAGCACAGTGGCCCTTGTAAGTTCTTCTGTCTTCTGTTTCCCCTAAATGTTTTTCGTTTCTATATCTGGATCATTCCATTTTTAGATTACGTTGCTTGTCGAACAGGAGCCCTATTACACAGCTTAGTGGTCCTCGTAAGTCTTTCTGTCTTCTGTTTCTTCTTAATGTTTTCGTTTGTATAACTGAAGCATTCTGTTTTCAGGTTACGCTGCGTGTCGGGGCAAAACCATCTTCGGCAACTTAGTGGTCCTCGTAAATTCTTCTGTCATCTTATGTATGAATCCTCTTTATTATAAAGAGATACCGAGTAATTAGTTATGGACAAATGCAATTACGAACTGGTGGAAAGAAAGACAAAGAATGCTGTTAATTATTTCATGCTTTTGGTACGCTACGGGGGGGGTTGAGAGGAAGCGATCTTTTTGAGTTTCTTCACCATCGCAGCAAGAGGTGAGTGCTTTTCTTGAGATCTTGTTCCCACAGTCACTTCTTCAAACGCACTTGGCGCACAACTTCTTGTCAACTCTTCGACGCATGTTTGTCTGCTACTCCAACGTTGTTTGTGGCGAACCGCGGAGCACATACACTACGCAAAATGTTTCCTCACGCATGTTGGGTCATTCATGTTTGACTCGTTTGCTATTGTTGTTTAAATTTAGTTCCGTGTGATTCTAGTTCGGGAGACCGCATATGTTGATGGATGGGGGAAGGTGCACTCTGCACTCAATAAAAATTATTTCTTTCGAAAAGGTAATGAATAAAGGGTTATTCTCAGCAAGAGAGCAATCGTCTACTGTATTATCGAAGAGATTACCTAACTAGGTCGTTGCGACATTATCTGATTGATAGGGTAAATGCTCCTTACTTGAAATAGGGGTGTGAGAATGTGTCTCAGTTGTTCTTATTGTACCGTTTATACTTGTATCTGTGTTAGTATCTGTGTTAGTTCACGCACAGTTTT
Organism: Heligmosomoides polygyrus polygyrus; assembly: GCA_947396885.1. Classification (NCBI taxonomy): domain Eukaryota; kingdom Metazoa; phylum Nematoda; class Chromadorea; order Rhabditida; family Heligmosomidae; genus Heligmosomoides; species Heligmosomoides polygyrus. The sequence goes on along the minus strand of OX377205.1, from coordinate 32,350,581 downwards.
CGCTTTCGGTCGAATTAAAATCGCGATGATCCATTTAAGTGTATGGCGAGATCTATTCGCTTAATACACTAAATAATAGTTGTTTTCTTGTGTTTTAAAACAACATTTTATTCATTATATCTCCTTGAAAAATAAAATGGCACAATTCTGGTTGAGGTGACGATGAATTCTTTTTTTCCTTTTAGCATTCTAGAGTTCACTATTCCTGTACAATGCTAGTAGGGGAGAGGGAGGGGTGGGCTTAGGAAAGCGAAAAATTCTATCCTATTCTAGGATATCATATTGAAAACATCTAACCCTTGCAGGCACTGCACCCCCCCCCCTTCCCTTCCCGCCGTCTATGTTGCGCCTGTATGTTTTTTTTTCACAACCCCTGAGTATCCCGAGAATTCTGTATATTCGCGGTATCACACCGCTTAGGAAACTTCAGAGGGTGGTGGGACATATTAAACAATGCTGGTGAGCTAAAGAAGTAGGGATGAGTTGCATAAGTGTTGATGGTCCTCCAAACTAGGTACTTATTTGCATGGCGAGAAGCACATTTGATTAGTAACATATTCTTTTCACTATAAAAAATCATAAATTGCTTAATAGGCCGAAAAACTCAAGCTGCGTATTATTCAAGGTACTTTTAAATCATTATTTTCTAAGAAGTTGTGGTCTTATTTGCATTTCTTGAATTGTAGTAGGCGCACTTAGCAGGAGGGTTTCTCCTATAAAATTAGTTAGTGCGGCTTGGTCTTGTGAGGTCTAGTTTGAAATATGTTCATCTTACGCAAATGTATAATCACCAGTAGGTATGATTTACAGAAAAGTTACCTGCTTAATAATTAAATATGCTTAATATTTTTAATGCTTCGTTTTTTAATCAATAAGAGAAAAACATAACAACATAACTAGATAAATAACTGCAGAAAAAGGAAAACAGCAGCAACAACAAACAAAAGTAAAACATTGCATGACGAGTATGGAAAACAGTAACAACAGTAAACACAAAATAAGCAAAACACTGCATGACAAGTTTACATTTTAGGTCGGAAAATACGACGCCTTCTTCGCGAAATCCGGAAAAACTTGGCTATGCAAAGAATGCAGCTGGACATGTGCTAAGAAAAATGACTGCACCACGGCGTCAACTCGCCATCATATCAAATTGAAACACCTGACATCTTCAGTCGCATTCAAGGAATGAAACGCGAAGAACATAAGGCCATCTAATATGGAGCGCCACCTAAGAGAAGATGAGACGAAGCAAGAACCACCCGCGAAGATCCACGACTGACTACTCCAGAAATAGCCGATACCTTGAGCGAGTGAGATCCCGATGGAGAGTGATGCAAAAAATAGCAGGACGATAACACAGTTCATTGCGATGTCAACGCTGCCATTCTCTATAGCTGAGAGTCCGGGTTTTCTTAACATAATATCCTAATGCCGCGATTTAAAGTGAGACCTCGCACGTATTTCGCAGGGACAGCTTTACCCAGTCGTATGATGAATACGTAATGAGAGTCAAGGCCTTGCTGTATGAACATCACACATCAGCTTCTCTTCAACTTCTTCACTTTCGTGTAGTCATCTTCTGCCATTATACACTCCATTCATAGCCTCACTGCACATTTCTTCGACTCGAAAAGGATCCCACGCTTTGTAGTCTTGTCTGCTTCGCAGTTGAAAAAGCGTCATACGGCCGAAAATTTGCAAAAAAGAGATCGCGAAAACGTTAACCACCGCCATATCTCTGTGCGAGAAGCCTCCTGAGGGCAGTCCGAGTATACGCGAAGAATCAGAGGAGAACCTCACGAATCCATTTCACTCGTTTTTCCACTACTCCTCCACTCGTCAGGAAACATCTTCCAGCATACAAACAATGGATGCACACACTAAGGCCTCTGCTGTGAGTGGTTAACATATTGAACAACAGCAGTGCTCAATTTTCAAAACTTATGTCTTAGGAAGTGATGGAGTACCTGTTTCCTCGATGACAGCAAATTCTTTCGAATTCCGTCGTAGTGAGATCAACTCTGCTAAGTATCCTTACATAAGGCAGCTGGCGCTCTAATACCCGCAAGCGACTTCTTCAGAGTCGAAACATTTATTCTCTCCCGCCGGTCTTATATTCGGTGACCTTCGCACTACATTAACGATTGAACATCTTGAAAAGCTTCTTCTTTTGCACCACAACATACTCATATTGGGTTTCCATTAAGTTGTTTTGTTTCGAATCGAGAGTTCTTATGTCTCACTTTGTTCTTACATTCCTACTCCGTGGCAAGATGAGGAAGCGATCTCATTTGTGGAAAAACATGAAAAACGAGCTTAAAACGTCTAAATGGAAATTCGTACAGCTTACAGCGCTAAATTTTTATTCTCTTTTCATTCTTATGCTTTATGCATGAAAGGTTTCCTTCTGCCACGGTTCAACCTTGTATTGTCATTTTACTTGTTTTTGTTGTATTGTATTGGTATTTCTGTGGTGTTTAATTATGTAGTGTTATTGTTATAGTATTGTTGCAAATGAAAATGAAGTCTCATAAATGTTGATTTGAGTGATTGTGCATGAACAAAACCTAGGAACGTGGATGCCTTGCGATTTCTTACGATTTACGATTCACGACGATTTCGCAGTTACGATTTACGATTTACGAAATTTCAAATTTCATTTACGTACACCACTGATGGCAACGGTGTCATGTAGACTAATTTCCGTAAACTACTTGGCGACACATTTTTCTAGAACTGTTTGTACATCTATATAAGGCGCTGGAAACGTCTTAATATACCTTTATCTCTAGTCAGCCCTTCCCGCTCTGGATTCACCTCACTGAGGGCAGCCCATCGACGGCCACCGTGAGCGGATTGTGGCGTGAAGTGAAAGTCCACAACGTAGTCAGTCGGTATTTTGCAGATGCTAGGCGCCTCGGATATGACCACTAGAGATATCGTGAAGCATAATTCTCGACGAATCGACCCAAGCGGAGCAGTTTGCGGCCATGAATGCGATTTTTGAGCGCCATCGTCTCAACCTCCTTGGCCATGCTGCGGAAAATACCAACCAAGGTGGCAGAAAGCACCAAGGGAAGGACCAAGAGAGGACAGAACCAGCTGCTGAAGAGCACGGGCGAGCAGATTGAAGCCCAATATGGGCGCTCGAAGAACAGCTCGGGGGCACAGCAGCTGAGAGCTGAACTCCTTTCGTTGAAGGCGATGGCCAAGGAGGTGTAAGACGCACTGGAGATACAGCGATCTTCTGCTCGAGACGATCTCGCTGCACAACGCGGTAGCTCTTCACAAAAGCCTTGCAGCACGGGTAGAGGAATGGTCGAGGAGACCCGTATGCCAGTGAGATGTGACTAGAGTGAGAACGCTGGGAGAGCAGCGTTTTACGAGCAGTTAAAAGCAGCCGACTTTGACGATGTGGTCTACCACGCGGGATTCGATCCGCTATCTGCTGCGCAAGGTAAGCGGCTGGATGAAACATGCATGAGCAAGCAATGATTTGATCAGAATCTGTTTCAGCATGGAAGGATGACCGCATCGTCGCCTCTGACGACGGCCGCGATTCAGCTGACTGCGAGATAACCCGAAGCGCAAGATGAGTCGGGTAACGCAGAAGGAGCGCGATATTCGCAGCGATGACTCTACCTGATCTAGACAAGTACAGGGATCCCCAGGGAAAGAATTTCAGCAACTATGTTGAAACGAGACGTTCAGCGGCTTAGTGGCCGCCAAACGTCTGGTTGGGGCATCGCCCCCAAACCCCACGAAGAGAGCAACCGCAATTTTCCTCCATTCTCCTTTAAGCCTTCTTACTTTTATTAAGTAAAAACTGGCTTGACTATATAGAATAGTGCAGCGAGATATGGTAGGGCAGAATCTTCACTGCTCCTATGAAGCCTATCCACCCTCTACCGCACGTACGGGACTTATTCTCCGAAGTGCCTGTTCTCCACGTGGTGAGAAACAGATTATGGGAGCTCAAATTCGAAATGCTTAATCTGCAGAAACATAATTAAAATTAATCGGCATAGGTCGACAGGTCGGCAACATTTGCGATCCGACGGCAGTAATACTCCTCCGACTCCCACAGTCTCTCTACCTCTTCCTCCCTTACCCTTCCCACATTGGACGATATTGAGGGAAAATACTGCCCCCCCCCCTCCTCTTCACTGGCCTCCCGCCTACTGATCCCGCTTACCCGGAATCCCTACGCAAGTTGGACGTCTGCGGCACGTCTTCTCATCTTTTCTTGAATCCCATGCGCATGTTGGACGACGTCTTCGGCATGTCTCTTGAAACCATACGCACGTCGTGCGACTCTTCAGTACGTATTCTGAATCCCTACGCACGTTGGACGATATTGAAGGACAATACTGGTCCCCTTATCACCCTCGCCCCTCTAGTAGTGGTCTCCCTTTGTTGATTCTCTCTTTAGTGGTCTCCCTCCTAGTGGTCCCGCTTACTCGAAATCCTTGCGCTCGTTGGATGACGTTTTCAGCACACGTCCTGAATCCATACGCACGTTTGACAATGTCTCCAGCACGTCTCGTCGATCCTGACGCACATTGAACGACGTCTAAAGCACGTTTTCTGATTCCCTACGTACCGCACTTGGTCACCATTCATACCCTACGCGTTGAGCACTGAATGCACCGTAAAGTTGGACCATCCGACGCCAAGGATATAGTTCGCCAGCAATCGCCCATAGTTAACCTCAACGAAAACCCTGCTGGCATACGTCGCCCTGTTGAAGCCATCGCTTGGCTTTAGCCCCCCCCTCCACGTGACTGACAACGGGACCCACGGATTAAGCGAAGTATATATAGCAAGATTCCGCATGAAGTACGAAAGGATAGAGATGCGTGACGACATGCTGTCGCAGCTGTTTTTCTCCAAAATGGACAGCTACCCTAAGGCAGTAGTCCAGTCCCTACCCACGCACGAACGTGAAGTTAATTTCGGGATCTGGTAGAGGCGCTCGAGGTCAAGTTGCGAGACGACGACTGGTTCACACAGCTAAAGGCCTACCTGGAGTTGAAATACCTAAGGAAAACTGGAGACGTCACAACATGCTGCGTCGAGCTAGAAAGGCTAACGCGGAGTGCGTACCCAGACCAGTCGGAAGATCTCTTACGCACCAGAGCCGGAAAGCTGGTAAGCCAGTTTACCAACTGGCCGGAGGTCAAACGGAAGGAGTACACAGACGGGATCATGCTACCACGGTGAACCGACCAAGGAATGATCGAGGAGTAGTACGGAGCCCCAGCGACGCGACAATACTTCAATTGCAACAAGCTTGGGAGAAAAGAAAAGACTGCGCAGCAGCAGAAAGCAGAACCAAGAACAAACCCGCAGAGCTGGATAAACAGCCAAGATAGCCGAAGATCTTCAGCGGCCTCGTTCAGTAGGTGGATGTATGGAGCCACCGAAGCGGATGGTCTCCACGAATCTGGTGGGCGCGCATACAACAGCGCAGGTCCATTTGTTGGGCGAAGACGCGAACTTCTCTTTTGGATACCGGCTCGCAGGTAAGTATCATACCACTACAGATGCTTATGGTTGCGCAGCAGAACGGGTATGGCGTAAACGTCGACCTCGAGGAAATCGACTCCGATAGGAGCAACCAGGTCTTCGATGCCTCAGGCAACGCCATGTCGTTGAAAGGCGCCGTAAGGCTTACACTATAGGTAAGCAAGGGCCCGAGGCAAAGGATCGGCTTATTTGTAATGGTCGACGGTGAGGACATGCTTGTGTTGGGTACGAATGCGTTGGAAAATTGGGTTGGTGCCTGTCACCAAACGCAGTGCCTTCGCAAAATAGGATAGAACCCGTCAGCGGAAATGCGCACCAACGCATAGAAAGGAACGTTAAGGAAGCAGCAGAGCAACAACGGAGCAACAAAGCTTTCAACAAGGTTGCGGCAGAAGGCTATATTTAAAGCCTGGAGAGACAAAACTCGTCTCGGTTCGTTGTGACAAAAGGAAGCAAGATGGAGTAATGTGGTCGTCTACAAGATCCTGTAGGATACGGTCTGCCAGGGTGCCCAACACCAAGTCCAGATACCGGTGGCAAATTGCTTTGCGGGAGGAAAGATTTTTTATGAGGGAAAGGTGGTAGGCACGTACGAGACCGAAGAGATCGTTGAGCTCGAACCGGTAAATCACGTAGAAGACAAACGCACTTCGGTTGTTCACGTAGATAGAGATGAGAAGCTTACAAGGAACCTGGGCAATAGACTGGGAGGGGCGAACAGGCGTTGGCCGTGGCTAGCATAGTCAAGCAGTACTCCAGGGTGTGTGCGGTCAGCGAACAAGTGCTGACCCAAACGACGCTGGTAGAGCACACGATTGACACAGGAGACGCTAAGGCAATACGCCAGAAAGCATGCCCCGCGCCGTTAGGGATGCGACTAGAGCTACGGCGCACTTTTAACGACCTCCATGAGAGGAAGGCCATTGAACAAGACCGCTCGAGCTGGGCATCGCTCATAGCATTGGTTTAGAAGAAAGGCGGTTTCCACAGGCTCTGGTGGATTACCGAAAGATCAACCAAGTTACGAGGGTCGACCGCCACCCTCTCTCGACCATTGACGGCATCATGCAGAGCTTAAGGGGAACGAGATGGTTTTCGACATTGGACCTTTCCTCGGGATATTGGCAGATAAGCCTCTCTCAGGACACTAGGGAAAAGGCCGCTTTTATAACCACCGTTTATAACCAATTCCGAGTGCTTCCCTTCGAGCTGGCAGCGTGGCCACCGGTGCTTTAGAGGTTGATGCATCGGTACTGGAAGAGCTCCATGGAGAAGAGGTATTCTCTTACTTAGATCACATTGTGGTCGGAACTGAATCAATGACGCAGCACCTGGTCGTCCTAGAAAAGGTTGTCAGAACTTTGTCCAAACCAGGACTAAAGCTAAACACTAAAATTTATGTGATTGCAGAGTGGAAGGAAGAATTCAGAGCCAGGTAAATGACTATGAGGGAGTGCATATAAATCCAGCCAAAGTAAGTTCTATCTGCGAATACTCGCTTCCAAGATTACAGTCAGACCTGCTTACCTTCATAGGTATATGCTCGTACTACCCAAAATTCGTGCTCGTGTTTTCGAATATAGCGGCATCGCTACACGGAATTACTTCGGAAAAAGTGCTATTCGGATGGGACGGAGAAAAGATATCCTTTTCGAACGACTGAAGACGATAGTCTCTACAGCGCCTGTGCTTGCTCAACCGGACATGGAAGGAGCGAGAAGTGGTAGAAAACCGATCAGAATCCATAAGGGTCAAGGGGTCGGGGCGGCAGGAAGGCGACAATGGGTTTCAGCACCCTGTGTTCTTCGCCTCGAAAGGGCTTCGTATTGTGAGAAAAACTATCACGTGACGGATCTCGGGGCGCTGGCAGTGGTGTTCGCCTCACGGAATTCTCATATGTTTGTATATGGGCTCCCAGTAGAGGTGGATATGGATCATCAGGCAATATCCGCCTTCTTTAAACAGTCGAATGTCTCACTTAGGGTGCTCAGGTGGGCACTCGAGTTGCAGAAGTACTGGGTCAAAATCATTTACGTGAAGGGAGCCAAAAATAGGGTGCGGATACCATGAGCATTATAATAAGTGAGAGCAAAATGAAGGAACCTATCCCCAATGAGACTATAGTGGCCAAAAATTCGGGGGAACCGGATTGGACGACAGAACTGCGGGCACGTCCGGTCTATGGCAGAATCATAACAGAGCTCGAAGCAGAAAGCCTTGACAAGTAGGTGAACATGACAGAGTGTTCACGAGACTACAAGGTGGCCTATTTCTCGATGGACCACGGATACTTGGGCTTGTTGCAGAACGATCTTGTTCGTTGAGTGCTGTCACCGTCAAAAAGGCGAAGTATTTTCGACGAGACTCGCGCTGCTCTGCTGGCAGGGCATTTCGGCCCAAAGAAACTTTTAGGGCAGTAATCAAGGCGAGTAGACTGGGAGACTATGTCCAGCGACGTCACAAAATAGGCACAGGAGTGTCGAAGTTGTTTGTGTAACAACTACCGTCAGGCCATGATACCCCGTTGAGGCCGATCGTGACGACCAGGCTCTACGAGCTGGTGGGAGTCGACATACTGGAGATGGGCACAACGTCAGATGGAAACCATACATACCTTTCGTGGTGGATCACCTCACGAAGTTTGGTGGGACCTACGCTTCCGAGGACGCCGCCGCGGTGGCACGCGTACTGTTCAAATGGTGGCTAGCAGAAGGAGGCCGTCAGCCGGTTTCTCTCTGATCAAGGGGAAAGTTCGAGAACAGGCTCATATAGCAGTTGAAGGATCTGATGGGAGTCTGTCATGTATTCACGAAAGGGTATAACCTCACGAGAACGGGCTGCCGGAACGATTCAACCAGACATTCATACAGATACTTTTGAAGAAGGTGGCCGTAGCTGGTGAGTTGGACAAGATGTTGCCATTTTGTGTTTTCGCCTACAATACTACGGTCCATGAAGACACAGGACAGTCTCCATTCTTTCTGCTGCATAGCTTCGACGCGTACATACCGTAGGACTCTGGCTCAGACAACCATATCAGCAGATATAGGGTGGACGTGGAGAGCTATTCGCACAAAGTAGTTATAGGAACGGAGGCAGGTCGACAATATGCGCGTGAGGTCAACGAAAGGAGGCAGCTAAAGATGGCTTATGACTGGTATAAAGGTGCATGTAAGGCACCGCCAAAGGTAGGCGATCGGGTGCACATGAAGGTTCCTAGCGAGAAGTAGTCGCCCCGTAATCCTAAGCTCGCAAACTCCTGGGAAGGACCCTATCGCGTCATCGAGAGCAGCGACAACAGCGCCTTGCTATCCTTTACACAGGATAACAGAGATCCCCCAAGTGCGCCGTTTGACCTTTTAGTGAAGCTGACACCTCAAATCTCAGATGAGCCGCTGCGCACCACAAAGACGCGTAGGAAAAGAGGGAGGCATACAAAGATTTAACAAAAACGAGAGGACAGTGGCGACAGCGAAGATTTCGTATTTCAGTACGTTCTTCTCGATCGACCATCCATTGAATCTGAGGAGGAAGTGCGGGTGTGGACTCTTCGACCACAAGGCGCACGTAGCTCTACCTAGCCTCAGTCACCCCATGGCCAGATCGAAAGAACAGCTGACATGTTCCAGCTTGCCAACATCAGCTTCCATCAGCGAACAAGTGCTGCGGTGACGAGAAGAAAAAGTAGGAGTTGAGGATGAAAAACTCCTTGTATTTGAAGCCGCATAGACTGGCTCTGGCCATAATTGCACACGCTCATCGATGCCACGACTTCGCCGAAGATGTTGAACATGTGCAGGGATCGAACGTCGAATATCCAGTAATCTTTCCGTGGCAAGTGCGATGCGATATGGGAGCGTGCGACACGGCGGTTCTGAAAATTTTATTTATTTATTTTATTTTATTTTATAGATGCACAATAAGTGCGCTAAAACGGAACATGAACAAAAAGTTTCGCACAACTCAACAAAATCAACACATAAACTCAACACTGGTGTAACAAATAAAGACATATAAAGAGATTGAAAATTAAGTGTCAATTTGAATGAATAGGAATTAGAACTCAGATAATTCAACTATTATATGTTGCAAAGGTCGACTTAACGCTCAGTATAGCTATGGTGTGATTCCGGTGCAGTGGAGAATCACATTCGAGCAGCTTGGTCGAACGGAAGCACCAAAGAGTCCGGTCTTAGTCCGGTGATACCTAGGCCTTCATTACGCATCCATTCGATGCTGCTTCAATAGGAACTAAGGTATCCATGCCGAACTTGCAGACGTAAATTGCCTCAATGTAAAGCATGACTCTACGCAATACATATGTGTATATATTATATAACGAAAACATAAACATGAGAAAAATCCATAATGGGCTCCTCTGTACTTAAGCTCCGAATAGCCTCCAACTTCAGTCATGAAATCGAGGCCGGTATACTGATTCACTAAGCGTGAACAAACACAACATACTGTGTGTCAAAACGTAATCCCGTATCTCTAGTATCACTTCCAACGTACAACTGGTATCTACGATCCGGGACCCTTGCTCTATTTAACGGGTACCACTGCAACGAGTGCGTATGGTAACTGTGCATGTAGCTCAACCCAACCGCCAAGACCTCTTGAACATGCAGATCTAAAAGAAGATGCTTAACTTGCCTCAGCTTTTCTTAAAGACGGGTACACTAGTTGACTCAAAATACTGTTTTGTAGCATTTGAAGCCAACTAGCTCCCTGTAAAACAAGGAGTTATGTAACTGTGTCCGACGGTTTCTACCAGGCTGTCCAATAATTCTTGTCCGAAAATTTCACCATTTTTAATTTTTTTTTCAACTTTCTTGAAAAGCAAGTCTGTTCAACAATATAATCACCACAGTTATCCACAACAGTGGCCCATCGATTGGGCAGGTCGCCGATGCCCTTCGCCCAGAACTCCGGGGGCTGCGACTCGAAGAAGTCCGCGCTGTCGGATTTGAGGTTGTCGTAGTTGGTGAATTTTCCTCCGGCCAAATGGTGCTTCAGCGGGCGGAACAAGTGGTAGTCGGAGGGGGCGAGGTCCGGGGAATACGGCGGATGGGCAACCGTCTCCCAGCCGAGCGTCGCCAACTTCTGCTGGGTCTCCTTCGCCACGTGGGGGCGCGCGTAGTCGTGCAGCAGGTGGACCGAGGCCCGTCGGGGACGCTTTTCTCGGATGGCGGCGGCTAGTTTCTCGAGCTGATCGGTGTAGATGGAGGCGGTGACCGTCCTGCCTTGCGGGAGCAGCTCGAAATACAGCATGCCCTTGGCGTCCCACCAGAAGGCCTCCCGCTGAGCTCCCTGTCCTCGAGGCTCGTGTCGCCGCTCTCGAAACGATTGAACCAGCGCCTGACTGTGCGTTGGGACACTGCATCCTCCTTGCACGCTCTGCAGATGTTGGCGACCGCGGAGCCTGTGTCGTTGCCCAGCAGCCACTCGTAGTACATGAACGTACGAATTCGACCTTGGTCCATTTTAGCTTGTACTGGTAGCTAGACGCGGGGACTACGCCTTATATACCCCTGGCGTGGAACTCTGGAGAATCTTCTAGAAGGTTTTTACACTTGCTTGATATTATAACACTTCTAAGGAAAATTATAGAATTTTGAAAATTTTCGGACAGAAATTATTGGACAGCCTGGTATTTACTGGCGCAAGTTGCACAGAAAATTTACCTGAACGCCCACTACACGGCCTGAAAGTCCAGTATTTAAAGGGCTTTATTTTAAGTGTCCTTTAAGAACTTTATAACAAAAGCTAATGTCATTGAAAGTACGACTGTAATGGAGGCTGTTTAGATTGAAGTATTTCAGTCTTTCACTATAACTTGGCGATTGGTGTTCAATTATTGGTGCGCATCTCCACAAAAGCGTTTTAGTGAAAATCTTTTGAACACTTTCCAGTTTTAACTGCATTTTTCTAGAGGACGGACTCTAAATTTTCGAGCCGTACTCTAGGATCGGTAATACGCAGGTGTTGTATAATCTTATCAGGGTGGGCGCGTCATTGCACCGAATGCTTCTAAGAATAGAGAACAGCGTGAAGAGAGCTTTTTTAATGATTGCCCTTATGTGGGACATAAAATCTAGACGAGAGTTGAGACAAATGATGTGCTACACTTTGCCTGGCACCTCAGCGACGAACCAGCTCCGGGTGTTCCTGGCTCTACCCGTGGCTTTCGTACGCATCCAGACGGAACTCGGTTACGACGAGAGCATCGCTGTGTATGTCTATTAGAGATGGAAATTCCTGGCACGGAAACTCTTGTACCACGCTGCAGTGGACGCTATAGTGATCTTGTGGCCAGACGAGCTGCCGTCGGACAGGTTCATGAGGCAAACCCTCTTGCGGTGGAACGCCAACTGCAGACAGGAGGGACACTGCTGTTTTTCCGCTCCCGTACGAGGACGTGGATTGGACGAAAATGGGCACTTCGTTTGAAACTTCACTGCACCGGAAAGGAAGTTTGCGGCCGTGGTCGGGGCCAATACTGGAGTGCGGAGAGCGCCTCATCTCGCTACCTGCCTGGCCACTGACCCGCGCTACAAACGGACGCCATTCATTGGACGCAAGGTCGTGCACTATCTCGAGAAGATGCGGCAATACGCGATGCGCGATATCTTGAAGGTGGGAAAATTTGGAGCTGCTTCCGCGGAGCTGAAGCAACAGCGGAAAAGCCGAATGAGCTCGCCGGCGACGTGATGAACACCGCCAAAATTTCACCGTGATGCTGGATCCGGAGCGCAGACGGCAGCTGAGGGATATAACGTTCGTCCAACCGTGTCCCCATGAAGGTGGATCACTGGCCAAGGGCACCCCTGGGAATCCACGGAAAAAGAGGACATCCAACGGACGTGACGACCACGACTGCACCTCGAATCCAAACGTACACAGTCGTGGGAGGGGCCGTCGGCAGCTTTGCATCGGAACAATCCAGCACTAAGGGGTGACAGGTGAAAATTGGGCGAGAATGCCTCGCAGAAGTGACCTCACTGTGTAATATGCAGGTTGTGGCAGTTCTTGAACACAAGTAATTGGCGGCCCCAACGGCTGCTTTAAAGCAAATGGGATGAAATTCATACCATTTATAAATGTCGACTCGGCACAGTAAAAAGCAGTTAGATTTCCAAATGACCTCCTTTTGCACGAATAAATGCCTGTACTCTCTTGGGAATGCATTCATGGCGGTACGCAGGGCTTCTTTATCAATTTCCTTCCCGGCTTATATATATTTTTTCGATTGGTTGGATTTTCGGATGATTCGAATAAACGATTCTTCATCGGATCAGATATCGGATATCCGATTCGGATAACAACGAATAATGCAGTAGTAATAGAGGCAAAATTTCTTCGGTATGAAGTGAATTAAAAGAGTACATCATCTATGAGATTCTTTAAGAAATGCCAAAGAAAACTAATAAGTTTGTCAAATTAATAGGAAATAGCCAAACACGATAACACAACATAACCTCAGACTGCAAGGGGACTGGCGGAGGGTTGCCATTTTATAAGACCGTCACGTACCACGTGTGGTAACCCACGTAGTTAGGGATCTTTTGTGGAACTCGCAAGAAGTGTAATTCCGCATGATCGCGTTGGACAAATTCTGAAGTAGTTGGATGTTCATCTGCTTCCTAACAAAGGTGAACTGATCTTGTACAAACCCCTTCTTGAGTCATCAACCGAATGGAATAGTGTGATAAATGACAGACATACACACATATATTACATGCTGCCATATGTCCTTAGAGGAGTCACTACACGATTTCAAAATTAGTTTTACGAAATCACGAGCAGAATCTGGAAGCAACCCATGCCAAATGAATATGAAGTTTGCTCTGAAAATGTCTGACTATCCATCAGCAGTGTGCTTAGCTATGATTTACAAAATTTGAGCCGTAAATCGTAAATCTTGACCTTTGATGAACTAGCACACAGATAAAGTAGTCTAACTTTCAATCTGTGCACTGCACAGAAGAGTTCTATACTCAGACTAATGTTTACGTTCGAGTTGTGAAATGGCATATATTTCACTCTCGTTTTCGTATATATTTTTTACCAGAAGTAGAGCTGCCTACTGGAGGCCAAACGTCTGGTTGGGAGCTTCGCCACCAAACCGATAATATGGAATGTTGACCGCAGCGGTTATTCTTTTCAACTTTGATCCTTCTTCGCTTTACTTCGGCAAGAATTGTTTGAAATATAACGTAGAATAGCACAGTAGGATATGATATAATGCTGTTTTCAAAGCGGTTCTATGAAGACTGTGCACCCTCAATCACATCTATGCGATTTATTTATTTATTTATTTATTTATTTATTGCCAATTCAAACAACACACTATTAGAAGAGAAATTACAGGAGGAGCAAAATAAATTGGCTATTGAAAGAGAACATGAAATAAAAGAAAAATAAGAAGGAAGATAGGGCAAGGGTAGGATTCGCTTGATGAAGATTGAGAAAAGCTGAAAGCTTTACTTATGCGCATATCGAGCATGCAAAAGTGGAGGTCGTTTGTACTTTGCTGAGACAGTTAAAGTGCAGTCGGCGAAAAGAAAAGAAAATGACACTGCGAGGCGAAAACAGATGGCTTAAGATACTACTACCATAGGTGCTAGAATAGCTGTAACCTATATGGGATGGACCTTGTATGTGTTGAAGTGAAAGTTGGTGCGCACCCCAAAAGGTTACCCTGATGGGAGGTCATAAGCCCTTACCTACTCGCGTTTCAATTGAAAGATGGTTGGTAGAAGACTTAAGACATACAGTGCCTCAGGTGCATAAAAGTTCGTTTAAAAATGCTCCACTCTGCGAAATTTGTGCAACAGTAAAGGCGCTAGAGGTACACTTAAAGAGAGAATGAGAAACACTACGCTATATCGTGAGACGTACAGCAAAGACTGATTTAGTTCGGTGAAAGCAGGCTCGTAAGCTACAATAGGTCTATGGCATTGACAGCAAGGAAGTGTAATATCGGATGTTTCAATGAGAGGAAAAGCAATGAAAGAAAAGCATTGATGTGCTGTGGAAGACAGTATCGCCGAACGTCTGGGTGAAGCATCGAGCAGCCTGGCGGTTGAATTCCTGTCTGTAATGATAACTGCACAACACTACTCTACTATACTCATCGCTAAAGACGTGCTATTTTGACTGAGACAACTCCAATATTTGGTCATTGACCTTTCTAGAGTGTTCGGCAGTTGCATATAAGAGGCCGCGAAATAGGATGCCATACGTCTCCTGCACCGACGCACAGCCACGCTTCCCACAACGGACTGCCGATGGAAACCAACAAGCCAGGACAACAGCGACAACCAGCCACCGCGACCGACTCCAACCACAGCCCCCACAACCACCATCAGAACGAACGAGCCAGCCGCCAGTGGAAGGAAACAACGAAGAAACCAGGAAAAGACAAACCGATTTTCCATGTCAATAAATCATTGGCAGTGTGGCGATGTCCGTTCCTCCACGTGATGCCACTGGAAACTACTCGCTCTGCGAGTTAAGCCGAACACGGACACTCGATTGCAGGCGACAGGCCCTTGTGACAAGCCGGCCTACGAAGACACATGTCACATCACATGGTGTATGACAGCTCAAGTGTTTCGAGATAGTGCTACGGCGTCCGCGGGAGCCGACGCGCACTCGCAGAGCCCGGCGAATGTGAGAAGTATGCGAGGGTTCCTGATGCGAGGACGGCATCGGGGGCACTAGTCCGAAAGTCCCGTAACGTAAGCAGGACCCTCGTGGAAACGCTGAATGTGGGTACGTTGACGGGCCGCTCGTGCGAGTTGGTTGAAGTACTGGAGCGTAAAAGAGTTGATCTCTGTGCGGTGCAGGAGACGAGGTGGTCCTGCCGCAAGTCAAGGGACGTAGGACGTGGCTTCAAGGCCGTTCTATGTGGAAGTCCCAGGACCACCAGTGGAGTTGGAGTCATCGTCTCCGAACGATTTCGTGACTCGATTGTAAGCGTCGAACGCTTTGACGATCGATTGATGAAGGTCGTTGTCGCCGCTAAGGAGCGACTCTATCACTTCTTCTCTGCGTATGCTCCACAGACTGGCGGCTCCGATCAAGCCAAGGATGAGTTTTGGAACCTGCTTAATGAGAAGACAGCAGAGGTACCGCCAAAGATGTCATCATAGTCGCTGGTGACCTTAATGGGCACGTAGGTGCTGAGAAAGACGAGTACAGCTGTCATGGTGGTTTCGGATACGGGTCTCGTAACCCCGATGGTGAGCGTATTCTTGAGTATGCGGAATCGCATAGCCTCAGCATTGTGAACACCGTCTTCCGAAAACGCGACTCGCACCTCATCTCATATTATAGTGGGAGCTCCAAATCTCAGATAGACTTTGTGCTTGTGAAGGATCGTGAACGGAGTCTTGTCACAGACGCGAAAGTCGTGCCGTATGAGACGGTCGCCCCACAGCACCGACCGCTGATCTGCACTTTGAAGATCGCCCCTCTGAGGCTGAAGCAGGTTGAGCGATGCGGTGCAGCTAGAGTCAAGTGGTGGCGAATGAGAGAGAAGGAAGCAGCTGTGATTTCTCGCGTGCGGTTACCGACAGTCACGACTGTCGACGAAACTTGGAAGAAGGCGACCGACGCGATTCGTCAAGCTGCACAGTCAGAACTCGGCATTACGAAACCTGGGCGACGGAAGGTTGACAAGCAGACATGGCTGTGGACAAACGACGTGAAAGCAAAAGTGCGAGAGAAGAAGTCGCTCTATCATGTGTTTCTCGGCGAAAAGACAGCCGATAACTGGCGGAAGTACCAAGAAGCGAAGAAAGCTGCAAAGAAGGCCGTGGCTGTTGCGAAAGCCACTCATTATGGAGATGTCTACGTATCTGTACCGGCTTGCTAAGAATCGCCATCACCAGACCGAGGACATTGAGAAGTTCTTCGGCATCAATGACGAGAACGGCCTTCTTCTAACGGACCGCAAGAAGGCATTGAAGCGATGGCGCGATTACTTTGAGGAAATCCCTACGGTAGAGTTCCAGCCATCCCTTCAACGGCTCCAACCCATGGCCCCGTTCAGAAGATCACCGTGGAGGAGATTGAAGCGGCTTTGAAGAAGATGAGGCCAGGCAAAGCGACTGGGCCCGATGACGTGACAGCTGATTTGTGGAAGTCCAAGTACTGGTACCCTGCTGAGTGGTTGGCGAAGTTCTTTAATCAGGTTGTGGCGGAGAAGAAGGTGCCTGAGTGTTGGCACCAAAGTACGACGATCTTGATTTGGAAGAAGAAGGACAGTCCTGCAGACTGCTCCAATTACCGTGCGATTCGCTTGCTTTCGCACAGCATGAAGATCTTTGAGCGAATTGTCGATGGACGAATTCGGGACATCGTCCAGCTTTCCAGCAATCAGTACGGCTTCGTGGCTGGCTGTGGCACCGTTGATGCCATTCACGCCGCCCGCCTCCTGATAGAGAAGCATCGCGAGAAACCGAAGGCAGTGCATATCGCCTTCCTCGACTTGGAGAAGGCCTTTGACCGCGTACCGCGTGAATTGATATGGTACGCCTTGCGACATCATGGAGTTCCTGAAGAGCTCATAGAGTGGGTGCGAATTCTCTACTCTTGTCCAAAGAGTCGAGTTCAAGCTGCAGCTGGAACCTCGATGGAGTTTCCCATCTCTGTCGGGGTACATCAGGGTTCTCCGCTTTCCCCACTCCTCTTTGTTGTCGTCATGGATGCCATCACACGAGATCTTCAGAAGCTCGTCCCTTGGACGTTGCTTTATGCCGATGACGTGATGCTCGCTAGCGAAAATAAAGGAGAATTCGAACGAGAGTTGCAAGCTTGGTGTGATCGCTTGGAGCGGTTTGGACTCAGAATGAACGTGAAGAAGACCGAGTATTTAACGACGGAGGTTACCGAGTTCAGCTCCATCAAGGTTAACGGCATCGAGCTTCCACGCACTGCGGTCTTTAAGTAACTGGGATCAGCAGTCGCGTCTGACGGCAAACTGATGGTCGAAGTGAATTCACGCGTGAGTGCAGCTTGGTTCAAGTGGCGCTCGTTGACTGGCGTGCTCTGCGACAAGAAGATACCAGAGCGCTTTAAGTCAAAGATCTACAGGGCAGTCATACGGCCAGTAGCGATGTACGGCGCTGAGTGTTGGCCTGCGACCAAGGAAGTTGAAACGCCCCTCAGCGTCATGGAGACGAAGATGCTGCGCTGGGCGGCTGGAGTCGCGCGCATGGGCCGCATCCGAAACGAAGCTATTCGGCAGAAGTACGGTGTCGCGCCGATAGCGGACAAGATGCGCTAAGCTCGCTTACGATGGTACGGCCACGTTCTGCGTAGAAAGAAAGATAGCGTCCGCAAGATAGGCCTCAACTTCGAGGTAATAGGAAAGCGGCCTAGAGGGCGCCCGAAGCAGAGCTGGGCTGATGCGTTACATACGGACTTGAAAGCGGCTGGTGTCCACCCTGATCTAGCGCTGGATCGGGAAAGGTGGCGTCATGACACCAGAATGGCGGACCCCGCTAAGAAGCGGGACAGACGCTGAAGAAGAAGAAGAAGAAGAAGAAGAAGAAGAAGAAGAATAAATCATTGGCAGGTCGCTACACCAGGGGAACTGTGCTCCCGTTTCTGCGCGCTAGGACAGCGAGCGCACAGGCTGCGCCATCGTGCACGGGAAGTCAGCCAGCAAGAGGGCACTCAAGTGTGGGGTTCACCAACCACAGTGTAGCTATAGTCGTGCTATGACTTGTGAGGCCTACTGATGTCTGGATTCAGTGTACATCATTAGCCGATGCAGAAGCGTCATCCTTTAGTTACCTTAGTCTTTGAGCTAAACAGGTCTGGAATGCGCAAGACTTTCTATAAATGAAAAGATCGGGATGCAGATTATTCCACTCCGCAACTCTTCGTACAAGGAAGGGAGTTTTCATACCCAGTGGAGTTAGGTTTTTCGGGTCTTATACGGAACGAGTGGCCCCTAAATCTAACGATAGTCTGCGAGACCTCGAAAAGGTTAGAAATGCTGAGATTTATCTCGTTTTTTGTCAGCTTATACATTAGTGTAAAGTCCACTAACTTACGCCTGAATTGTAGTGCATCGGCATTAAGTATAGACAACCGCTCATCGTAAGAAAGGCCCAATTGACTACATCTGCTAAAGCAGCGATATGTGAAGCTTTTCTGAACCTTTTCAATTTTATCTATGTGCGCTTTCTTATGTGGCGACCATATCGGTGAGCAATACTCTAACAACGGCCTTACATACAAGACAAAAAGTCTGAAAAGCATAGCTGGGTCCCGTATTCTGAAAGATCTAACAACGAAGTTTGAACACCTGAGCGCTCTCCTAACACTATCATGAATATATTCTTTAAAACTGAGGTTTGTATCGTAGGTAACACCTAAATCACGTATCTTACTAACTCAGGTTAAAGTAGAATTCCCTAAGGTAAACGATACGTTAGGATGGTGACGCCCTAGCGTCATGACAGCGGTTTTTTGAGCAGATATCTCTAAGAACAAAGCCTTCGACCACTCAGCAACGGCATTTATTGACTCTTGAAGCCTCTGACAGTCGTTGACTGTAAAAAGTTAGCTGTCATCGGCATAAATGCTAAAGTAGCAACCGGGCTGGAGAACGCGGGGTAAGTCGTTAATGAAGATTATGAATAAAAGGAGACCTAGACACGTTCCTTGAGGAACGCCGCTTGGTGTAGGATAGTACGGAGAAAAGTTGTCGTTTATTACTACAGACTGAACTCGGTCAGTAAGGAAAGAACACAAGAATTTCAGAGGTTGACCCTTGATCCCGTAGGAGCAGAGTTTTCTAACCAGTAAAGGTGTGGAGATGTAATCGAAAGCTTTTGCATAATTTAGGTAGCAGACAGACACATAGTTTCCTCTATCTAACTCTCTATGCCATAAGGGGATGGTAGAAATAAGGGCGGACGTGGTTGATTTATGCTCAAAAAACCCGTGCTGTTCTTTTCGAAGTAGCTGATTTTCACTTAGGTACGAAGTAATTTTTTTGCACAAAATGCGCTCCATAACCTTGCTTATTGAACTGGTTAGACATATGGATCTATAATTAGTAACGTCGTTTTTTGGCCCTTTCTTGAGAATTGGTCGTACAAGACCAATTTTCCACAGTTTCGGTACTTTCCCATGTAACAAGAGCCGGTTGAAAAGTATAGTGAGGGGAGAAGCGAGCCCTAGTGCTGCCTTTTTCAGGAATATGTAAGGAATCCGGTCAGACGATGTTGAAACCCTGTTTGGTAGCTTACGCAGCACGCGGTATTTATTTATTTATTTGTTACGACTATTTAAGACAGTCGTGTGACAACTAATTGAACATCACTACTCAACAACAAATAACACTTCAAAAAAACTGAACAATAAAAATACAATTCGCAATTCAGAAGAGCCTTCTTAGCAACTCGTCTGAAAGGTTCAAAATTTTTTCGAGAGGGGTGTAAATCACTTTTTAATGCCAGGTATGCAGATCCGCCCCTAACAGTAAAAAAGTGAGCCCTAGCTCCTGATTTCGGTTTGGAGTACCAAATTTTGTAGCTAGTTCCTCTGGTTCTGGATGCGACGAGCTTGTAAAATTTCGTCGATCTTATTCGTACTTGCCCCGACAGAATTTTGAACACTCGGCACACATCTGTCAACAACCTTCGTGAGCTCAGAGAGCTTTATTGCGTATTTCCGCTCTAGGAATTCGAGAATGGAAGAATCCATTGTACCTTATCACTAGTTTCCTGGTATAGTTGTTTTGGACACGTTCAATCTCTTAAATATCCTTCTTCTTATGTGGCGAAAACAAGACTGTCCCGCTTTCGACAATAGGTCTCACAAACGACTTATACGCTTGCAGCAAAACTGATTTATTCGTAGTAGAGAGTCCTTTAAATATCTGGTAAGTCCTATTAAGCGCTTTTCTGCAAATTAGTCTATAGTGCTCTGAAAATTCTAGTTTGTTGTTGTAATGAAAACCAAGATCCACAACCTTATCTGCCACAGCTATAGGAAGTCCACCTATCTCATAATTGGGAATAGAATTGGATTTTCCAATTCTCATAACTTTCGTTTTCTCTGCTGCTAACGGTAGCTGCCATGACTTACCAGGAAACTATCTCAACGGTAGGTCGGAACGGCCCAAGTGTTTTATATGGGCAGAACCGCCTCTCTCTGGGAAACAACAAAACGCAAATATCTCAACCCCAATACAACTCTGCGCAGAGTTAGGGACGACGGAAGTTGGGCCGTTGGAGGCGTTAGCCCAATGCCTGCAGGCGGAGGGCGGGCTCAAGTTGGCTGGAAACAGAGATTATGGGGGTTACGCCGCCCCTCTACGCACTGTGCCACCATCGCTCGCTCGTCATCGCTGTATCCAGGCAACTTGAGCCCGCCCTCCGCCTCCAGGCATAGGGCTAACGCCGCCAACGGCCCAACTTCCGTCGTCCCTAACTCTATGCAGAGTTGTATTGGGGTTGAGATATTTGCGTTTTGTTGTTTCCCAGAGAGAGGCGGTTCAGCCCATATACAACACTTGGGCCGATCTGACCTACCGTTGAGATAGTTTCCTGGTTAGACCACTTTTCAACGATGTCGATAGCTTGTTGAAGACATTGAGAATCATCTTCAACAAATTCGCAGTACATTTTTAAATCGTCCGCAAACTGTTTGCACACCACTCTAGAGTCACGCAGTACGTTTGGGAGGTCAGCGGTGTATATAGAAAATAGAATTGGCGATAGAACTCCCCCTGCGGAACTCTGCTAGTTACATTTCTCATTTCCGTTACCCTAGCACAAAGATGTGTGAGGAGGAGCCGACGACGAAGAAGGTGGTAGAGATGCTGGCACCTCTGTCCTGAATTTAACCAGCGTACTATACAAGGCAGATCTAGGATCGGAGCCCTTTGAGGTTCGGAAACAAGCTTGTTCTCAAGAGCATCAAGTCTCTTAAGGGTTGCGGCTTGCGACTGCTGCATTTTAACAAATACTTGAAGGATCTTTTCAAACCGCTCGAAATACTCGTCCCATCGTTTGAGCACGGGCATAAGCCATGACGGCGCCTCATCGTTGGCGTTCTTCTTAGGAGCCATTTCGAGTAAATCGCGAAGCGAAGAGAGCAGCGAATATCGACCGGCCCAGGTGAGTACTCTAGGCGGGAATATACTCTAGGCAGGAATGAACTCTATACTCTCAATTGTGATCCCGACTCTGTGTGGAGGCAAATACACACAGGCGATTCCACTTGTTATATAGTATCGTGCGATTT
>OX377205.1:32263014-32328571 GCA_947396885.1 Heligmosomoides polygyrus polygyrus | reverse complement strand
TACAACCTCTCTTTTGAAACAGAATGCTCGTTAAACGACATGTAATAGCGCTTCCTCTGGATCCAAACGCTCGTTGTAGGATGTCTGTGAAGTGTCTTCTGAATACGAGTTCCTCTTGCTCGACCTCTGTAGCACGTTGTGTGAGTACAAATGATCGCTGCACCATACCTGTGACACGACTTCTGAATCTCAGCGCACGTTGACCAAGTTCCGCGATACGTTTTGTTAACCAAGATGAACGTTGGATGGAGCCTGTGGCAGGTATTCCGAATCCAGATGCTCATTGAACGACGAATGTGTCACGTCTGACCGTCAGATTATCAACGGCGCAGAGTTCCGCAGCAGGGCGCGCTAACATTTTTTTATCCTATTTTTATTCCACGGATCTCCCTCGATAGAGAGCCTTCGGGCTCTCTTGTTAAGAGGGATCTCGGGCCGCTTGTCGCAGGGCCACGTGGCGCGTCCCCGGGTGGTGGATAGGGGAATTAAACGCGAACCAAATGCGACCATCTACTGCCCAGAGACGCAGGTGGGATGCAGGGGATGGACTCCTTGCTCCTGCTGTGTCGGGTCGATGCGCTCCTTGTGCGTGGGAGCGGCATGTTCGTGCACAGTGTGTGTGTGGATGTGTCCGTGACTGTGCGGATTGTAACTGTGTCGGCTCAGCCAAAAGCTTGCACTCGGTAAACTGGGAGTACATGTAAGGCGATTCGAGGCCGCCTTAAGTCTCGCCCCGTCCCTTCTGGCAGTCTGACTGGCTGCCCGGAGTACCCCGCCCGCACGACAGAGCCTGACTAGCTACCCGTGTTGTGTTCCAGTCAGCAGCACTAAAGGGCCTCATTCCCCTGACCCCGAAAGAGCCCCCATTTCTGCAGCGATGGGAAGGACGAGTACGGAGAGGCTGCTAAAATCTCAGGGCCTAACCAGGCTGCGCAAATTGAGAAGGACTAGGATGACGATCTGTACTTACAACGCCCGCACGCTTGCATCGGAAGCATCCGTCGAGGACCTGATGATGCAAGCCAGGAAGATCAAGTACGACGTCATCGGACTGACCGAAACGAGAAGACACCACCCCCTGCACGCCGCCTACGACTCCGGAGAAGAACTGTTCCTCGGAACATGCGACAGCAGAGGAGTAGGCGGCGTTGGTGTCCTCGTCAACACGCACTTGGCCATGAACATCGATTCGTACGAGTCTCTGACAAGCCGAATCGGACGTCTGCGACTGAAGCGATGTGGTTCCGTGCCAGCTTTGACTGTATTCGTCGCGTATGCCCCAACATCCGACTACGACGACGAAGAGGTCGAAGCCTTCTACGTGGAGCTGGAGAAGTTCTATAAGGAAGATCACACCTTCTACAAGGTGATCGTCGGCGACTTCAACGCCAAAATCGGACCGCGAAGGTCGCCGGAAGAACTTCACATCGGAACCCACGGTTTGGAGTGGAACGAGCAAGGTGAAAGGCTGTCTGAGTTTATCATGTCGACCAAGACCATCCATGGAAACTCGCAGTTCCAGAAGCCTCCCTCCCTACGATGGACCTGGGAATCTCCCGGTGGCCAGTTCCACAACGAGATCGACCACATCATCTTCAACCGCAAATATTGCCTGACCGACGTCTCCGTTGTCCCCAAGTTCTACACGAGATCGGACCACCGCCTCCTTCGCGCAAGGTTCCGCTTTTCGCATCAAGGAGAGAAGGCCGCGAAGTTCAAGAAGAGGAGTCCCAGAACGACCATCAACTGGGACCTCTACACCTCTCTTGCCGGCCTTTGGGAAGATGCCGTCATGGACAACGTCGACGAGGAATACGACCGCTTCGTGCACCATCTCCACGATAGTGCTAAGGGAGCCGAGAGCTTGAAGACCACCAAGAGACGTCTGTCTCCGGAAACTCTCGAGCTGATACGCCAGCGTGGAGCAGCACGAGCGTCAGGCAACTACCAACTGCCGAGCTTGCGAAGCTATGCAGAGAGGCGATAAAGGAGGATCTTAAGGAGAGAAGGGCGGAAGTGTTGGCTGAAGCTGCAGAGGCAGGGTTGAGCATCCGCAATGCCCGCCGGAACTTCGCCAACTTCAAGACCAAGATGACAGCTCTCCGACGTCCCGACGGAACCGTCACCTCTTCCAGAAGGACCATGGAGAGGGTCATCCACGACTTCTACTCCGATCTCTTCGATAGCCACGTCCACCTGCCCCCATGCCATCTTCCGCAGGATGGATACGTCGTCCCCTCTGTTCTCCCTTCCGAGATCCGACACGCCATCTCGTCGGTGAAGAAACGTACAGCACCCGGTCCCGACAGGATCAGACCCGAACACCTGGGCCGGTATGCATATCTCGCTCGGGGCGCCCCGTCGGGGAATAATTTAAAGGGCGGCGGAATCCCGCGATGCACACCTCCGGGGAGGTACCGTATTCCCCAGCCCCCTCGGGGTCGGGGCGCCACCGACTCAGACGTAAGGGGAATTCTGCAGACAGCGAAGCAAAACGTACTAATCGAGCGGAATTTCGACAGCGAAGTAAGGAAAATAAGTAGGTGGGTGCATATTTATTCAATTCGGAGTTAGATTTTCATTTTTCTTTCCATGTATGAGTAATGTCAGGTGATGGTTTACAGCTATTGCTTCTGTTTTGCTTTTTCTTTGAAGTTGATTCTCTCTGTCTTGCTCCGCGGACGGTTTTTGGTTTCCTAATGGTGTTATAGCATTCCGGAATGCTTGTTCGCGTTCCACATAACTACGTAGATGTAGTGTAGTTGTTGTAGTGCAGATGTGGTACAGTCGAAAACGGAGCAAGAGTAGGAGCAGGTCTGGTGTTTTTGAAAGTTTTTCGATTTTTTACTTAGCATACGAGAAGTCGTGGAGGAAGATTGTTTGTTTAGAGGTATCCGCATTCTATCTCGATAGTACTTTTTCGCTTGACTCCAGATTTTTGCCTTTCTAGGCTGCTGCAAGTGTCTGTCACAGTCTCTGTCACGGATACTGTCGGCAAATGGTCATTTTATAGTGTACTACCGTCGTTTCCGAAAAGACTTCCACGTGGAGGTAGCCGAACTGTTTCATTTTTCCTTTTTACTACAAGTTGTTTTTATTATTCATCGTCGAACCATTATTTTTCGTGCTTGAATTACATGAAGCCGACGCCCATCCAGTTTCAGGCAGCTCCTTGCATAAAGGCAGAGAGGGACCTAATCGGTATTGCCCAAGCTCTATCCGGAGAAACACTAGCCTTCATTCTCGCTATGTTTCGTCATATCTTGAACCAAAGCTTCAAGAAGCGGATGGCCAAAGCTGGAAGATTTGATGGTCCTAAAGGTGAGTACCTGCGGGATTAGTGTTTCACAAGTTGAGTTCTAATTCACTTATTCCAGCTATTATTATGTCTCCTACTGGGCTACTCTCGACTTGCAATGCAGAATGGAAAGGAGCGAACAAGTTCGTCAAACCACGTAGAATCCATCCATTTCAATCATTATGCATTACATTTGCATTTACATTACATGTTCCGATACATAAATAAATGAATAAATATACATTGCGTGCGATGTGTTGCAAAAGTGTGTTTACGAACAACGGTTTTAATTCTCGAACCGGTGTCGTGTTGGATATTTCGAGCACATGAAACTATTATTAACACACTTCACTTCAACAGGTTAATGGACTCAAACAAGACATGTTGTTAACAAGGCTTTACAACGCTTAATAAGCGGAACTGAATTATGGCGTATAGTAAGATAGCTGCGTAGCTATCTTACTATATTAAGAAAGCGTGCGTCTGTCCATCTGCATGTCTGTCTGAGACGTTTCCATGCCATCGCACAATGGCTATATCTGTACACGCAAAAGTCTGGTCAATTTATGAAGTCTGGTCAATTTCCGCCGACGGGCGAGGGGACCGCTTAATGCGAGAAATTGAAATTTGTGGCGTGGCGTATGAACCCTTGTCCGTGATCACGGACAACGCCTCCTCCCCTACGCCGATGGAGGTCCCCACGCGAGGCGGGATCCATATGCATCGCGGGTTGGGGGCCCCGAACCGGCCGGGAACGACCTGCTGTTGGGGCACCCCGAGCGGGGCGCCCCGCCGCCCCGAGATATGCATACGGCCCCTGAAGAACCTCCCGCCTACGCTCATCAACACCCTGGCGCGGCTCTTCACACGTTACCTGTCGGAGTGCAAGGTTCCATCTCAGTGGAAGACCAGCAGAACCGTCTTGCTGTACAAGAAGGGAGACGTGCACGACATTGGCAACTATCGCCCGATCTGCCTGCTGTCCGTAGTCTACAAGCTGTTCACTCGAGTTATCCTGAATAGGATTAGCAGAACGCTGGACGAAGGACAGCCATGCGAGCAAGCAGGATTTCGGAGAGGATTCAGCACGATCGACCACATACACACCATTACGAAGCTCATCGAAGTGTCGCGAGAGTACAAGCTGCCGCTGTGCCTTACGTTCATCGACCTGAAGAAGGCATTCGACTCTGTCGAAACTGAAGCGGTCATCGAAGCCCTGCTCAATCAGGGCGTTCCTACTCAGTACATCAGAGTCCTTCGAGAGCTGTACGGTGGATTCACGACCAAGATCTTACCATTCTACAACGACGTCGTCGTCGACGTGAAGAGAGGGGTTCGGCAAGGGGATACCATATCCCCGAAGCTCTTCAGCGCCACCCTCGAAAACGTCATGCGCGAACTAGAATGGGAAGACATGGGAGTGAAGGTCGACGGCCGGCAACTACATCATCTTCGCTTCGCTGACGACATCGTGCTCATAACACCGAGCATCAGCCAGGCGGAGCGAATGCTGGCCGACTTCGATCGTGTATGTGGGAACGTTCGACTGCAGCTGAATCTTACGAAGACGATGTTCATGAGGAACGGATGGGTTTCTGATGCCCCATTCTCGCTCAACGGAACGAACATCTCCGAATGCTCCAGCTATGTGTATCTGGGTCGCGAAGTCAATATGGCCAACGACCTAGCACCAGAGCTGAGCAGGAGGAAAAGAGCGGCTTGGGGAGCTTTCAAGAGCGTCGAAGAAGTCGCGAAGAAGACGAAGAACGTCCGACTCCGTGCCCACCTATTCGACTCCACTGTTCTTCCTGCCCTAACATACGCCTCAGAGACCTGGGCTATACGAAAGCAGGATGAACACGCGATCAGCGTCGTGCAGCGTGGAATCGAGAGGACGATGCTCGGAGTGACACGACTCACGCAAGTGAGAGAAGGCCTCCGGAGTTCCGAGCTTCGCCGACGCTCGAAGATCAGAGACGCTGTCGCGTGGGCCAAGTTGTCGAAAATTAGGTGGGCCGGCCACACAATGCGCTTCGCAGACACCCGCTGGACGAGAGCCATCACCGACTGGATTCCGCGGGATGTCAAAAGAACACCAGGACGCCCACCAATGCGTTGGTCGGACTTCTTCGTGAAAGCCCTGAACGACCGATATGACGCTCTTCGTGTCCCTCGAGCGAGGAGGATCCATTGGACCACTCTGGCACGCGACAGGGACGAATGGAGACGCTGCTGGCACCCGCTCGAGCAATTCGATGATCAACGGGACGACAGGTGATACAGGTGATTTTTATCCGATTTTATTCGAATCATTGCATTCTTCAAAATCCTGGATCTTCGGATGGTTCAGATGAGGGCAATTTTGAAAACTCCGGATCTTCGGATGATTCAGATAACGCCATTTTCTGTCGAGCCGAATTTCTGAGAATCTGAAACCGGATAAATAACCGGGCGGATCTCCGAGAGTGCATACACTATATTCTATTTTTATTCATATTGATGTTCAAAAAGTGGTTGCCCAAATTGGTGTTGTGTTGGACCTCGTCCTCAGTCAAAGCAATGCGTTCGTCCCTAAGGTACCCCTGAATTCGAGGAAAAGGTCTGCGTTAGTCAGTACCTTGCGGGATTGGCTATGCATGTTGCTTCCTCGGGTATCGCAGTGGCAATTCCACTAAATGGAGTTTACAGGACGTCTTAAAGTTTACTTATTTATATTTATTCTATACATGGGTAACCATACAAAGCAAAACAAATTTCATTTCAAAGCGCATCAAAAAAGCTATCATTTAGTGCAGTACAGGAAAAATCGCCCTATGCACTCAAAAGGTTCGTCGAGAATTTCATTTGATTGGTAATGTAGATGCTGCTTACATAAAGCATCAAAGTAAGGACATTGTGTTCTTTAAAATTGTTTTTGTTGTAGCGTTTATAAATACGCAACTCCATGCAAGCAAAAATGTGCCGTTAACCGAATAAAAATTGTGACGTCGAATGCTTTCTTGTACAAAAAAAATATTCTAAACTATTTGGAGAGTTTCTAGTTTGATGTAGAAGCTTGCTTTGATTTGAAAGGTGTTTATTTTGATTTCAAAAGCGTTAAGCATGTTTAGAAGGGCGTCCATTCTGACGAGCAATGCACTAAACAGATGAATTCAAAATAGAAAAAAATGCACAAAGTACTGGTAAAAATTTGCAACAAAGAGAATAAAGGTAAAAAATGTTAACATAATGACAAAACATGATGCTGAACTACACCACCTCTCCCATGTATGGGAGGATCAACACGCCGCGACATCGCAAGTGCGAAGACTCTGGTTAGGCGATTTATGGCGTCCTCAAATGGTACGAGGGGTCACAAGGGCAGGTGACGGGACTGACTCCGGAGCTAATCTATGTCCTGACCAGGGCTACTGGATATTTTACTCATTTGATAAACCGGAGGAAGTGAAAAAATTGAGATCGACCCACCATTCAAATCAGATTTAACACGCTGACGACGAGAGCGATTTTCGCGTGTCTGACTCGTGTGACGAAGCGCGCCGCACAAATGTGACACGACATATCGTGACCCAAACTTCGTCTAAGGACAAATTTGGGTTGCTAAACGCGATGCTAATGTTTGTCTCAAAAGTAACGGTCGGTTCGTCTAGGAGGTTATTTTGAAATCATACGAATCA
The DNA here is from genome assembly GCA_947396885.1 of Heligmosomoides polygyrus polygyrus. Lineage (NCBI taxonomy): Eukaryota > Metazoa > Nematoda > Chromadorea > Rhabditida > Heligmosomidae > Heligmosomoides > Heligmosomoides polygyrus. Next base: position 32,321,593 of record OX377205.1, on the reverse strand, counting down.
TACGTCCATTTTGAAATTTCGGCCAGCTAGCGAGGGTATGTTGGGATAGGTATCGGAAACGCTTACCAGCGCATACCTACCGTCATATACCCTGGCGACTGTGCTGTCTTGTGGAAGGACGCAGCTATAGATTAAATTTCGTGATTCATTGTAGACTATATTACCCACAAGGCATGTAAAAAATGTGTGATTGTAAAACGAGGCAAGAATGACCAATCGGACAGAGTGATTCAACAATGTCGATACCAGTGTGTAAGGTAAAGCAGTGATACTTCAGTATAGAAGAAACAAAAGGAATACACTACATAAACAAGCACGATGTGCAGTATGAGAAAGCAAGGTTACAAAGAAAACCGGTTTAGGAAGAAATCTTCGCTACACAAAAAAGTGTAAAAAAGCAGTTTTTTGCTAACAGTCAGCAGTTATGGGCTGTTTTTAAACATTGTAAGCAGCAAAATTTCTTGCATTCACTGCATTTTGTCTTAGACCTATTAGCCTTATTCCTGGCGGTGGATCTTCCTGAAGCTCGAGACAACGATTTGTAGCAGTCAGTGCAAAACCGTCTGTCTTCAGCCTTTGCATTTGGACCCGACACTAATTTCCGCTTTCGGGATCTTGACCTGCTGCTCGAGGCGTTGTTGATGATCTTGCACAGCAGATCTTCAACAACCAGCGTTCTGAAATAATTGATCTTGATCTTCATAACCTTCTCTCAATACAGAAGCCAGGCGTTGATGACCAAGGCATTCTGAGTTGAGAGATGAAAAAACAGCCGTATATAACATTTGGCTGTCTTCCTTGCAAACGGAGAATAGGCAGCCATTTGGGCACTGAGGTCAACGATTCCATTCATCGTGCTATAATCACAACAACCGTAGGCTTGCCGTTTCGATGACAGCTGGCACCATGTTTGGTAGAAAGCAAATGAATTTCCTTCTTGTCTCTCCATTTTAGAACAAGCACTCCTTTCGAATTTCGCTTGTATATGAACACTCCTTTCTAGAGTTCTTTGCCTCTGACCATTTGAGGTATGCCTTTACGGCTTCTTCCATGGGTTCCCACCAAGTCCGTCTTTCTTTATTGTGCAAGCGGCAAACTGGTGTACCAGTTATCAGTAAAGAGACAGCGTCCCTGCATCAGAAAGCCGTCCATCAGTGCTAGTGCTACCACTCTGCCACAATTGCTGTCCTTTTCGGGTATTTTCTGCATAGACCTTGACTTTTTGAGTGAAGCATGCACGAGAACAGAGCTTGAAGAGCTTGATTCCGAATTGAGGGCGCTTTGTTGCATTGTATTGATAAAACGATACTCGGCCTGTGAATGGCAACATCGACTCGTCGATGCACAGTTCTTGCTTAGCTTTCTACATGGCTTGAAATCTCTCATTCAGATGGCTGAGGATAGTCTGGAACCTGTAAATTTTGATATTCCTGTCGGCAGAAGAGTTGACCAAGAAGTAGAAATGTATTTGGATTTCTTCTAATCGATCTCTGGTCATAAAATCTCCGTCGATCAATGTTCATCTGTGGCGAAGTTTCAAGGCTTCAATGGCTAGTAGTTCCGCAGACTATCGAACGGACATCGGGCATTTGGAGGCAAAGACCAAAGTACGTTCTCAGTTCAGCAGTGGCGGTATTAGCCAATTCTATTGTTTCTCTTGTCCGTATACATTTTTCTGTTTAGCTACGATTTCAAGAAGTCATTCAGAAAAAAGGAACTCATAAAATTGTAGCACCGCTTCGCAATCGCCTACTCTAGAGCAGCTCCGACAGTTTCGTTCAATGTCCTTCATATTCTCGAGCATGGTCCATCCAAGTTCTCTCTGCTTCTTCGTCGCTGTCATCTGAGATATCGGAATCAGTGCCAGGAACAACAGTAGGAGCCATATCGTCCCCATCCAGGCCATCGCCAGCTTCAACGTCTCTGTCAAGCACTACATCCTCAAAGCTTTCGTTGAATTCCTCGATGTCGGGACGCTCATGACGTTAATACTCGACAGCACTTCTAGAAAATTCTATTGAACTTTACCAATTACCTTTCAGCTGTGTCATCAAAGCAGAGAAAGTAAGGAGAATTCAAAGCAAAAAATGAGAATAAGGAAGCTGCTAAGGAGAAAAGCAGTGATCGGAGATTATTGTGAAAGTGAAATTGAACACGTTTTTAAAAAGCGGAGATAAGATTTGTTTTCAGCCCCTCATATAACTCCTACAAAGAGGGGGTCAAGTCCGGGACACAACTATCGATTAAGAGGGAAACCGGCCGTAATAGTCGAAATGGACATCGGCATCGTGTTCAGCATCCTAAGTAACCTACCTGAGCGAAGGATAGATGGACCGGATATCATTCTTGTTGAAATAATATACCGTCGCGCACTATTGAGCGACACTGTCCCACGAAACAGACTGGCTGTCGCGCACCATTGAGCTACACTGTTGTCAACGACTGGTGCATCCACATAAATCATTCATCCACTCGTAAGTCATTCTTCGTTTTTTGAATAGTTCTTAGCGGCAGTCGGTTAGCATTTGGAGTGAGTTTGCTGCGTAACTAACTTGCTAAAATGTCTTCTAGCCTAGTCAAAGTCTCACCTGTGGAAGACTATAAAGAGCTTTCATAGGCCTCCAAATCTCTAATCTTCTTCCGACAGGAAACAATTCTTTCCCTATGATCATGAAAAAAGTGCGTAGACAACTGCAAAGAAAAAGCATGTGGACAACTTTGTCAACGCATAATTACTAACGATTGCAACCCTAATGGTACCAGCTTCGCGGTAAGATTTGAACTGTAACGTATAACGAAACAAACGTACACACACAAACGTGATATTCCAAAATTAGAGTTCACCAAAGTGGAGACATTTTCTAAAATTAATGGCACTTAAATTACTGGTTCCTCCGAAAATTTATATTATAATATAATTATAAAAATAATAAATTATATTTGTGATCGCGAAAAACTAAAGAATCCAAAGAACTATGCGCTATTATTTGTAAGGCAGCCAATAGGCTTTAAATTATACTTCACCTTCTTCTACTCTAGCTAGTTAGTAGCGTGCATCCTGTGGGTGTAATTCTCTCTCGCGAGGTAAGGGCTCAGCCGCGCCAGGCCAAAATTAGGTTACTGAACTATTTTTCAAGCACTCACGGGCATTTTGCAGCTCATCCGGAAGATAGCTCGGTGCTGATCCCAAATATATGTTTCACTTTACAATGCACTTTGTTTGAAGAGCACTATACAAAGCGGGGAAAAAAACGTTTTTCTGGCTTTTCCGCCCAAAAACCAAAAGTTGAGGATGGTATTGTAGCGGTCACGCGAAAAATGTCGATATGCATCTAACACGTTGTCGGGTGAGTGCCTCTCGTGAAAGAAAACGAGAGACGCAGCCAGCATCCTGTTGATCTTATTCTTCTGCATGGAACAAGAATTCAGTCCTGGTCGCATTATTAAGCTTGCCATTTTTGAACACAGAGTTGCCCCTAAAACCGCGTTAAAAACGGGAGTAGCGTTACATCCGTAGCGTTTCATACGGAGCTGAATTGTATTGGTGTAAAGGTGAGCCGACCGGTTCCCGAAAAAATCCACGTTGTATCGGGAGTCCAGCCTTATCCGGAGGGATGATTTACAATGGGAGGGACTGTATATTTAAATACGCATGCTACGTAATCCACCTTGCATCCTGTATTTGTTTGTAAATCTGAGGTGGTGCTGTTTGCCTGTTTGGTCCCCGACAAAACGTGTTGAACTGCATCCCCTTCTTTCGGCGAGTGATGCTGTCGCGCTCACGGTTCTACGTGAGAAACTGTCGTGTTGCTACATTAGTAGCTATGCATTACAGAATCCGGAGTCGAGTTACTGCTTCGGTTCAAACCTCGTCGTGGAGACATGCAGCCAGAAATACTAACCGTCCACATACACTGTGCATTATGATGCTAGCAGCACGAGTGCTTCCTGCTGTTCTCTACATGCACCTATCTTGCTGCTGGCACTATGACAGCTTCGTAATACAAGACAGTGGCATCACGGTAGCTGCACGAGTTTTGCAACAAGCTGCTACCCTGCTGCTAGAAGCAGATAGCGTTTTCCCCCATCATGATATTACCACAACATCTTCACGACAAGGTCTATACCAGGAAGGAAATCTGTTCCGGACGTTTTCCTGCTCGGCTGCTAACGTACTTTTGTTTGAGGATCTACTAGTGTAATGTTTTTCGGTTGATCAATGTCACTCATTTTTTGAAAAGCCCACCCAACACTGCGGGTATGCGAAGACGCATGTCTTTAAGATAAGCTATGAGAAGGTCAATCAATACCGACCAATAATGGTTCACTAATGCAGTGTTCTCTCATAAAATAGAATGTGCAGTTTCACTTACTTGCATGTGTGGATCACCTTCACAAGTTCTGAACAACTGACAATTTGTTCAGCTTTCTGACAGACATATGTCTAATAATTCTTATTTATTTCTTTATTCATTTATTTATATGTGGATATCTAAAAAGAAATAGGGCGAAAAGAACAATGTATATTGAAGAACAGCATAAAATACATCTCAATGAATTCAAACGATAGACAACAACTACAGCAGGAAGTAAACTATTAGGAAACATCCGGATACCTGTCAACGAGTTATTGGTATTGCCTTCACGACTTTTCAAGAGCATTTCTTCGAGCATTTTTAAAATATCTGATCTAGCTTTATTTGTGAAAAAAACCCTGCCTTATTGTTATTGTCAATAATGTGCCAACGAGGTTTTGAAGTGAATCCTTATTTCGGCTTTTTCCGTTTTGACTAATTCGTCCTCGTCACAGGCCTGAATGTGGTGCAAGGTTCTTGATATGGAATTTTTTTATTTATTTTAATTTATTGAGAGTTGCGTTATTGAGTCAATTGATGTAGTGTCGCTGTATACGAATGTCCAAAACGAAGAAGCCTTGCAAGCATTCTCCGAAAAGTTGGACACGCATGCTCAGGATATAAGCATCTTTGGACTTCAGAAAGCGCACATCATGACTCTAGTTGAGGAATGTTTGAAGTGCAACATTTTTAAATTGTCAGGATCGTATTTTTCACAACTCAGAGGGTTATCCATGAGCCAACGTTAGCATCTGGACTTGGTGTGTGTTTCATGAGTATATTGAGAGACCGGTGCTGAAACGGTCACAGCTAATGTGTTGTAGATATATTAATGACTTCTGTACCGTATTTTCAACACAGTTAGAAATGAAGCAGTTCTTTAGGTTATTGAATCTACAGTCACAGTACGCTAAACTAACCAGAGAAACCCCACAGGGTTGGCTTCCTTACATAAAAACGCAAATAAAACTGCCCGTCCGAGTGGTTAGGTTGTAGTGGTATCGAAAACCGAGCTCTAAGAACATTCTTATTCAAGTAAGTTCTACGCACTCTATGGCCATCAAACACGCTGTAGTTCGAAACATGTTTCGCACGACCTTGAAAATGTGAACAGGTCTTCAGGATCGTCAAGAATCAGTTCGTTTAGCTACGGATATAGCTATCTCCAATGAATATCTGGTGCTACAATGTCGGGGCTTTCACAATAACGCTCCTCAAAGATCACTACAAGGAAGATTACCTCTTGTCCTCTGCTTCTTCTCTGACAAGTCTCCTCCTAGCAGAAACCATCGAAAATGCACAGCTGTATGATGTCATTTTGGTAAATATTCTTAATGATAATATCAAGAGCATAAAGAAAGAAAGAAGAAGGCTACGGAATTAAGTGTGAAGTTTGTACCGCAATCTATATCGGCGAGACGGTAAGGATGCTAGCAGTGCGCAGAGGGGGTACCTTGCTAGTAAAAGGCGCGGATCATTAGTTCTCTTGATAAGCAGGATTAGGGTTGACGTGCATGATGGAAATGAATTGGCGTGAAATGTTAGATTTCGGCCGTTGAGGAAGAGATCATCGCAAGGAAGGCATTAGAAGCGCTCTGGATTTTCACGAAAAATGTCCGTCACAAGTGAACTCTTCCCTCGTATCACACTGCGAACTGTAGAACGAGCAGTTATTAGGCGTGCACGTCTAGGAATTTCAGCTGTACGGTAGACTGCACGGTGTATTTCATTCGCTCTTGCTGGTCTACTAACAGGGGGCGATTGCGCTCAACAATGTTAGTAGATCTATGTGCGAGTTTATCTCTCTTCCGAGGCTTTTTATGTTTCGTAGTAGATTTATGTCAAAACCATTAGAGTGGCTAGGGCGCTTCCTGGTGTAAAGTACGTATCACGAACCTTGCACCACATTCAGGCCTCTGACGATGGCGAATTAGTTGAAACGTATAGCCAAAATAAAGGTCCACATCAAAAGCTCGTTGGCACATTATTGACAACAACAAAGACTAACCGTGTCAAGGTTTCAATAAAAAAGAACCTGGAAACTACCCTGCCTTACACTGCTTCCGTCCTTTGGAAATTGGACCTTCTGCTGGTCACCTTTTGTACCTGTGCTAGATAAAGGATAAAGGATAAATGACGGCGTTGCTTTTTTTGGATGCGCTACGCATCCTTCTCTGGCAAAATGTCGTGGAGGTCATTTGAATGCGTGTTTGGCCTAGATTGCGGTGGTCTCCAGTTGAACAACTCTCATAGCAGCCACCTCCGGCTGCGTTTCACGCGCCTCGCTGGAGCAAGATGGTAAAACTTCTGAGCAGAAAGACCCATTGATAAAGTAATAGATGATTATATTATGTCCTTCTTGCAGGGTTCGTATTTTGAAAATATTGTTTCTCACAACAGCCGGAGGAGCGTGGGTGTACACCTATGCATTCTTATCTTGTTATAATGTGGACTTCAGTCTGACAATTTTTGGCCATTCTATTCTGTTATAATATCGATATGAACTACAATTCACAGCAGCAATGTCATAATTTCATATTTTGAAATAATGACATCATCACCAATTACCCATAATACATGGCGAACCCTAAGCAAGTGCTTATCACCTCCCTGTTCTTCCCTTATAATGTTTTTTTATAATGTCTTCTCAAATCTTGGTCAGCCAACAGTCGGACATCAGCATCCGAACTTGATATGCATTTCAGGAAACCACAACCATTTGCTCTGTTCGACTGCCCCAGGCAGAGCTGTCATAGATTACTTTTGCAGCGTCGGCAGTTCCGCAGTTGAACGCTTCTGAGCTCTGCTGGACGCGATTGTTTTTTCTTGCATTGACGAAATCTCGTTGAATATCTTCCTTCCAACGAGGCGATTCGCTGCGCAACGAACCTGAAATTGAGCGGTCAAGTATTGGTGTCAAAGGGTGGTCACACAAACATTCTGTACACATTTTATGAACCCGTTAAATGGTGGACGAAAATGGATAGGAATCGCTAGGTAATTCTTTTCATTTCTAACACTACGTCCCACTTAAGCATTCTCATTCCTCATCCTTTACCTCTTTTCTCACCCAATTTTGTCAAAAAATCCGTTGCTTAGTAGCTCCAGAATGTGTTGAAACACCTGACTTTTTGCCCTCCAAGTTTTCATTTCATTCAACAACACACAGCATGATCACAATCCGTATGTATCTCCTTGGTTGCAGGCCAGCATTCAGCTACGTACATCGCTGGTCGGACGACGATTCTGCAGATCTTCGATGTAAAGCGTTTTTCATTCTCCTGTAGCACAACCTTTGAAAACGGATGCTACCGCTATTTGGACCATCCTGAGCACACGCGGCAGCTAACGACGAACATCCATCTGCCATCAGACGCTGTTGTTGAATCGATTCTTGAAGCTTGACGTCCGTACGATCGCGCTGCCGATATTCTTAATGGATCCAGCCTTGCTTACGTCTGTCGTCAAGTACTCTGATTTTCTGACGTTTAGCTTGAGCCTGAGCATCATCAAGCGGTCACACCAAGCCAGCGCTTGTTGCTCGAGTTCAATCTTGTCTTCTCTGGCAATCCTTACGTTATCTCACAGCAGCGTCTAAGGGGGCAAGCTTCTGAAGATGTCTCGAAACAACATCCATTGCGACAATGAAAAGCAGCAGAGAAAGCCTTGATTAATGCAATGCTTTCTGCTTTTCGCCATATCTGTCTACCAGAGGATGAGCAGCACGTATGGCATCGCTGATACCACAGCTCCCTACTAAGCTACATTGGTTGGTGGAAAGCTGAGCGATATCGTGAATACGTCCATACACAGTTTCCTCGAAGATTCTTGCGTTGTCCAAGACAAGAGAATTTGACGATAGTTCGTGCAGTCCGTAGGCTTCATCTTATTCAGAGCCACTTCCATCTCCTCCACAGTGATCTTCTGCGCGAGTCCATGCGAGGAGGGATGCAATGAATAGACGCATGGGCAAATTCTATGGTGGAAATTTTTTCTAATTAGTCATGTCATCCTCCCACAGCCTTCCTGCAGTTCGTCAGCAGATGGCCATTGTCTTCCTTGATACCTAAGACTTTCTCGATGTTCTCGGTCTGACGACGGCGTGCTTTGTCAAGTTGGTAAAGACATCGGGATCACCATATTGAGCAGTTTTCGCAACACCTAGCCGCTTTCTTCGCCTCCTGGTACATACGAAAAATATCGGCAGTTTTGTGATATACAACATGTGATATAGTCTTTTCTTCTCTCAGACTTTTTCCCTCAGCCCACAGCCTGCTTCTTGACATTACGACGTCCAGGATTTTCATGCCTACTTCAGAACGTCCAGCTTATGCAATATCGTATCGGTGTCACATGTTTCACTGACAGTTGTTACCGTCTGTAACAGAATACGAGGAACGGCAGCTGCTTCCTTTTCTTTCAATCACCATCTCTTAATACTTGCAGGACCGCATTGCTCGACCCCTCTTTGCTTCGGATGGAAAACTTAGAGCGCAGATCAGTGGACGGTGCTGTATGGCGACAGTCTCATACGGGACAATCTCTCACCTGTGACCAGCCTTCGATGGCGAGAACACAAAGAATGAGGCCGATCTGTGTCTTGGTATTCCCACTATATGAAGGCACTAGATGGGAATCGCATTTACGGTGTTCGTAATGGTGAGATTGTGTGAGCACGCATGCTGAACATCTCGCTCACCACCAACGCTATGTCATATTTCAACTCACAAGCAACTAATCTAAGGTAGTACTGGGCCCGCTCGGACATTTCTACACACATCAACACTAATACGTGTTTTCATTGATAATTCCGAAGGACTTGGCAGTGATGTCACTTGTATCTATTCACCCCTTAGTCAATTTCATGACCTCCAGTGAAGGACCCTCCATAGAGCCTAGTCGCGACTGGAGCATGACAGCTGTCGGCCGAACATTTATACACACATCACCACTAACTTGTGTTTTCACTGGTGATTCCAAAGGGGTTGTCGACTGACAGCGGGTTTGGAGAAGTCGTATTTTACCCACAGCACCGTCTACGCTGTTGGTGTCGCTTCACCTACTGTAATAAATGTGCTACTGTGTAGAAGGACTTCAACGCTCTCATGCTCGGAGTTGTGGAAAGAGTTGTGCTAGGAAGGACTCTCAAGATTTTCTCTAAAACCTGAATTCGGATGCACTGTTCTATTGTTCTAAAGCTCCTGAGCTAAACTACCGCAAGTGTTGTAGAAGTTTAGAATTTGCAGTGCATAAACAGGTGATTCAGCATCTGTCATAGCCTCCTAAGCGGAAGATTTCATGAATTCCGCCAATTGACACTAAATCACTCCTGTTCAGTATCTATTGCATGGACTATCATATGCACTCCCACAATGGCTGCAAATCAAACCCGAGCAATAGAGTGTACCCTGGACATATGAATCCCATTCTTAACAACCTTCATGCTTTGTTTACCCAGAAATATTCTCAAACAGCCTATCTACAGGATAGAATTTTCACCTTTGTGGTTACTGTCAGCATCGTTCAACTTTTCACAACTTGTCATTTCCTACGCTGTCCAGAATCGTATAGAAATCACTCAAATAATGCAACCAATAACGTCAACGAGGGTATTTTAGGAAGCCGGCAAAATCACTTTTGATGAAAATGGAGAACGATCATACATTAAAAGGTATTCTCGGCGAAGAAAGACTAGTTTGTGTGACGGAACAAAAACCGCTACCTCTTTGTTTAGTGCAAGGTAAATAATAGAGTTAATGCCACAGTTGAGCATGAATACGAGCGTGGTAGCTACGTATGCCTCTGGGGCTTGAATACCGATCGCAGGGTAAAGAAAGAACGTCAGCCAGGTGACAGTATAGGTGAGGAACATTAGCAAGAACTGTATGCAGCATCTGAAAACGGGACTAATTCATTCTTCACGGCTTTTCCTTTCAGGCCTATCTAAAAACAGCTCACAAGCAACTAATTTCATTCAATAAAAACGCACCTTAGTTCTCGTTTTCCTGTCCGGTCCCTGCGAGCTCCCTTTTTAATTATATAGACGAATAACTAAAAATTACCTTTCTTATTAAGTCTATCATGGTAATGATGGTGTTATGGAATGCACAACAAATCAGCTGCCTATACATATAAGCAACAACTGTACCGTTTCGCAGCAACACGAAGGAGCTCACCGATATGTAGGATGTTAGACAGTATACAGAGGTCCCAATGTCTAACGGAAGGTCAACATGGTTCATGGAGGGATTATCGGTTCGGTTAGGGAACACCAGATATGAGTATCCGAAAAATCTTGGGTCCGGTGTGATCCTGGAAATGCCATTCAGATTTCAACGACAGGAGAACGCTGTCAGCGGAAAAATCGTTTATTGCTGTCCAAACATACCTGCAGCAAGGTGAAAGTATTTGCGAGTAGGTAACCATTCCTGACGCAGCAAGGCAGCTAATTGCTATGAGAACTATTACTCGTTCTCTTGTAAAGAACGTTCGCGTTGGAAAGCAGATGACAGAGAATCTGGAAAAATCGGAAAAGTCAAAACAAAATGTAAATAACGAATAAGGGGAATGCTCCATTCCTTCTGCCTATACGGAATGTTTTCAACAATAATTGTTGCGTTTTCGCTAGAAATTTTTCGCGGTTCGTTGTTTGTAACATTGTTTATGATACATATTGATCTACCCCATAAAGCAGCTGCATCGCCTGTCGTCCCGTTTATCATCGGGTTGCTCGAAAGGGTGCCAGCAGCGCCTCCATTCGTCCCTGTCGCGTGCCAGAGTGTTCCAATGATACGAAGAGCGTCATATCGATCGTTCATTTCGCTTACGATGAAGTTCGACCATCGCGTTGGTGGGTGTCCAGGTGCTCTTTTGACTTCCTATGGGAGTCAGTCGATGACGTCTCACGTCCAACGGATGTCTGCGAATTGCCGACCCACTTAATTTTCAACGACTGGGTCCATGCGAGAGAGTCTCTGATCTTCGAACGCCGGCGAAGCTCGGGACTCCGCGTTCTCTTACTTGCGTGAATCGCGTCTTTCCGAGAACCGCCCTCTCAATTCCACGCCTCGCAACGCTGATGGCGTGTCCATCCTGCCTTCGTATGGCTCAGGTCCATGCGTAGGTACGGCAGGAGAATAGTGGAGTCTACTAGGTGGGCACGGAATGGACGTTCTTCTCTTTTCCACGACTTCTTCGACGCTCTCAAAAGCTCCTCAAGCCGCTCGTTTCGTTGTGCCCAGCTCCTGCACTAGGTCGTTGGCCATATTGACTTCGCGACCCAGATACACGTAGCTGGAGCATTCTGAGATGTTCGCTCCTTTGAGCGCGAATGGGGCATCAGAATCTCGTCCCTTTCCCGTGAACATTCTAGTTCGCGCATGACACTTTCGATGATAGCGCTGAAGAGCAGACCCCTCTCTTCACCTCGATGACGTCGTCGTTGTGGAATGGTGAAATCGTGGTGGTGAATTCACTGTACATCTCTCAAAGGACTCTGATGCACTGAGTAGGAACACCCTGAGTGAGCAGGGCGTCGATGACCGCTTCAGTTTCGACGTAGTCGAATACCTTCTTCAGGTCGATGAACGTAAGCACAGCGGCAGCTTGTACTCTCGCGACACTACGATGAGCTTCGTAATGGTGTGTATGTGGTCGATCGTGCTGAATCCTCTCCGAATCCCTGCTTGTTCGCATGTCTGTCCTTCGTCCAGCGTTCTGCTAATCCTATTCAGGATCACTCGAGTGAACAGCTTGTAGACTACGGACAGTAGGCAGGTCGGTCGGTAGTTGCCACTGTCGTGCACGTCTCCCTTCTTGTACAGTAAGACGTCTTGCTGGTCTTCCACTTTGATGGAACCTTGCGCTCCTACGGGTAGCACGTGAAGATCCGGGCCATAGGTTGACGAGCACTGGCGGAAGGTTCTTCAGGAGTTCGGGTCTGATCCTGTCAGGACCGAGTTCTGTACGTTTCTTCACCGACGAGATAGCGTGTCGGATCTCGGAAGGGAGAACAGAGAGGGCTACGCATGCATCCTGCGGAAGATGGCATGGGGCAGGTGGACGTGGCTATCGAAGAGATCGGAGTAGAAGTCGTGGATGACTTTCTCCATTGTCCTTGTTGAAGGGGTGACGGTTCCTTCAGGACGTTGGAAAACGGTCATCTTGGTCTTTGCCGGCATTGCAGATGCTCAACCCTGCCTCTACAGCTTCAGCTACACTTCCATCTTTTCTCCTTAAATTCCTCCTTTATCGCCGATCTACATAGCTTCGCAAGCTCGGACGTCAGTTGGTAGTTGCATGACGCACGTGCAGTTCCACGCTGCCGTGTCCATGACGGTATCTTCCCAAAGGTCGGCAAGTGTAATTGTCCCCGCTGATAGTCGTTCTGAGACTTCTATTCTTGAACTTCTCGGCCTTCTCTTCTTCACGCGAAAAGCGGAACCTCGCTCGAAGGAGGCGGTGGTCCGATCCCGTGTAGAACTTGGGGACAACGAAGATGTCGGTCAGGCAACACTTGCGGTTGAAGATGATGTGATCGATCTCGTTGTGGAGCTGCCACCCAGGGGATTCCCAGGTCCATCGTAGGGAGGAAGGCTTCTGGAACTGTGAGTTTCCATGAATGGTCTTGTTCGACATGATGGACTAAGTCAGTTTTCCACCTCGCTCGTTCTTCTTCAAACCGTGTGTTCCCTTGTTTAGTTGTATCGGCGACTTTCGTGGCCCGATCTTGGCGTTGAAGTAAGGTGTGATGGTCCTTATAGAACTTTTCCAGCTCTACGTAGAGGGCCTTCGTTGTCGTAGTCGGATGTTGGTGCATATGCGACGATCACAATCTAAGCTGGCACGAAGCCACATTGCTTCAGCCGCAGACGTCCGATTTGGCTTGTCGGAGACTCGAACAATATGACCATGGCCTTGCGCGTGTTGAAGAGGACAGCAACGTCGTGTACATATACATGAGCATCGTGCACAAACTTTTGGGGTGTGAGTTGGTCTCTTCGAACAACCGATAGACAATTCAGCCTGTCAGCCTTAATAAACAAGCATGCTACAGTCTCAGCCACCTGTAAGGAAGATAGAAAAATCAACTCGAATACTCCTGAGATGAAGGGGATGGTGATGTCGGCTCCTAGACGTGATGGCACTGAAAACTGCGTGCTGAACACAGCCACCAAAACAGCATCGGCTAGATTACGGAGTTGTCGTTATCTACATAAAATGCGCCGCGTTCGGGCATCCGATTTGGAAAATGGCATCAATACTCTATGAATAGAGATCCCGCCACTAAAAGCGATAAATACTGGAGAAGAAGAAAAAACAAGAAGAAGAGGAACACATGAGATCAGACGGTCTCGATGACTGCACTTTCCCTTTAAAACATGCTCGGAAAAAGGTTGTCTTCGCGAAGGTGCGTGTAGAACACTGCCAGATGCAACGGCATCTTCTCTACTTTAAGGGAAAGAGCTGGAGGCTTTTTCCGCGCAGCAGTTGGAGCTAACCTGTTTGTGGCGAAGAGAATCTGAATGAGAGATCCCAGGTACCAAATGCCAAGAAAGATTGTGGCCACCACGGTCACTCCGAGCGACTCCTGCCCCGCGAAGAACCAGCTCTGCAAATACATCCTACAGTGATTACCACAAAGCAAGAGAAGAGGTTACTCACCCCGCTGATGATTGTTGGACCGACGTAGGAGACGTGGACGACAAGTTGGCAAATCTCACTGAGTATGTTGAACCCAGCGAGAAGGTAGACCGGATTATCTTTCTTCGCATACAGACGGCCTGAATTAAATATGAAGTTGAGTTAGAAGAAGAGGCCAAAATTGAATTAACTGAATTGAACACAGTCGCCTTTTGAGTGAGTTTCCAGTCCCATAGTATAGCCACCATCTCTCAGCCTGTCCAAATAATTTGACTTATTCTTACTCTTTATTATGCACGCGAGTACAAACATGTTCAGCAGAAGCATCGTCCACATCTCTAGATTGACAACAGCTCCAATAACTAGCCGCAAGGTGTTCACCATCTGAAAATCTCCAGTTCTATCATGAGCCGTTTGTCGACGTGAAGGCTTCAAAAATCGAAGAGTGCGCAAAAGAAGGTGGGTGAAAGCAGTATACCGCGTTGAGTATATGAAGCTGTCAATAAGACAAAAGCCAGGGAAAAACTACATTGAGGATTCAACTTGAAGGTCAGCCACATATGCATTCCGAGTATGGATGGGGAACGTTGTTCAACACGAGCTCGCGGAGAGGAAGAGCATCCAAACTTGCAGGAGTAGACCCCTCAGCAAGCACTTCACTAATCGTCGCAGTCGTTGCTGAGGGGTTTAGTTACTCAGTTCTTCTCAGAGGTTAAATAATTTAGTACCTCCCAATGATGCATGCATTGCAGCACAGGTCGTTTTCATGAAACGATTTACAAAGGAAACCAAAAATTTTAATGACGAGAAATTCAGCCATCTTAGGCTGTCGGTCAACAGCGTTGTAATCCGGTCACTTTGTTTCTTCGCTAAACTTCTCGCGAATCCTCATTACGCAAAAGATTACGGTTTGGGTACAATATCACGAAACTGACCAGCGATTCCCTTGCAGGCTTGGAGTTGAACACTTGGATACCATACGGCCTACACCTTCCTCTGTTTGTCGCGACTAAGAAAAGGCAAGAACAAAGACACTAACGTTGCACCGCCAGTAAAGTAGCAGATATGTAAATTCTGTATCACTCACAAACTTCAACATAGAACAGTTCCATTATAACCGTGTGCTGATTTGTCGTCACGTTGTGGTATTTACCAAGAAGCAAGATGAGTTTTGTAGGACTCCTGTAGGTTAAAAATATGCTTAAAGTCTTGGTTTCACGTCTACTACACCACGCAGATTGGGTTTCTCTGTCGTGAACCTCATCAGTTTCTGGTCAAACAATCTTTTGGGAGGTATTGGACGGTCTATTGGTGGAAATTGCAAGTTATAAGATCTGCTCGTTTGCACGTTCCTTTGTGAAGGCAGACCAAAAAGTTCACATCTCTTTTCGCCCATTACGAAACAACCTTTAGCTAACATCATGATAAAACACGTACCGACAGTTCTCTGACGAAGCTGTTCTGGGTGGTTTCGAGAAGATCGGTATCTTTCTTTTTGGTTGGATTAAAGGCCTTTGTTCCAGATCCTACGATTGGCCTCGCACAGATGTTGCAAGCATTGTTGTATACTTCTAGCAATTCGTGATGCGTTTCCGTTCAATTTCGATTGACGAGTTAATTAAGCACTCCCAGAATGTCGCGTCTTAGATGAAAATGAGCATTGTATTATCCATATATATTTTCACGATTGAGGGAACGGCGAATCGTTCCTCTGACAAACTCAAACTTGACCTGCCTGAACGATCCGTTAACGTAGTATGTCTTTTTCAATAATTCATTATATCTTGTCAAACACTTGTCATTGGGAGCATACCTCACAAATCTCTGTAACAGCTTTTCTGAAATAAAGATTGTTAAGCGTTGCTGTATTAACCTGTTTATTACGTCATTTTGAAGTGACCGATTTCGCTTCCTCAGTTTCTGCTCGACTTTTGGTGGCTACGGATATACAAGTTTCAGATGTTGTATACAAGTTCTGGAAGCTCGTATCTCCGCTTTCTCAACATTTGTAGCATTTGTGACATAGCTGCTTCTTTCCGAGTTTCTGACGTCGTTCTACAGTATGAATAAACGTGATATTCGGGTGCTCTACTTATATGAATGGAAAAGTGGACCAACGCTGTGGCCGCAGCTCGAAACATCAACCTTACATTTGGGGAGGATTCGGCTAGGAAACGCACAATTCGCCATTGGCTCGAAAGGTTTCGAAGATGAAGACCGAGGTAGATCTCCATCACTCCTTTACGATGACACATCAAAGCCATGGAAGAAGCGGATCCGCGTCAAACTGTGAGGAAGATAGCAAGCATTTCGGCACTATCCGTTGTCACTTAAATGCGACCGGAAAAGTAAAGAAGTTGGATAAATGGATCCCGCACGAACTGACCGACGGACAGGTGCTGGAGCGCCACGACACCTGTATTTCATTAAGGCTGCGTAATCTAAGGAAGCCTACTTTGGACAGCATCGTGACTTGTGATGAAAATGGATCCTTTATGACAATCGTCGTCGGTCTGCACAGTGGCTAGAATGAGAGTCCAAGGTGATGCCGAAACCAAGTCTCCATCCAAAGAAAACCGAAAAAAAAAGGTGTCTACATGGTGGACAATGTCTGGTACAGTCCATTACAAGTTCTTGAAGACTGGAGAGGAAATTGAAGTGATGCACCAGAGGTTGGTCGAAAAACAGCTGGTTTGGTCAATCGAAGAGGCCGAACCCTACTACTACGTGACATCGCGCGTCCGCACGTTTCGAAAACTCTTAAGGCGTTGTTTTTACTAAATTGCACACGATGTTGTACAGATCTTGATTGGCTAACGTTTGGTGGTATCGCTTTCTTCGGGGCCTGAAAGGAAGGATCAAATCAAAATGTGGCTAACGCGTCAAACGTCGCCTCAACCTTAGAAATTCAAGACAAGCTTTCGCTCACGTAGTCAATAAAGAGGTCGTGACGCTTACCTTAATGGAAGTCAGACGGACCAATCGGTGGTAGCAGGGCCGTTATCGAGACACAGGCGCCCCAATCACAATGCCAACCCGCTGTAGGGCTTGAACTCCCGTGAGGCTTAAGCTCCCATGAGCTCCCGTGAGAGTTCAGTAAAAACAAGGCCTCATGATCTCCGATGCTGAGGTTTACAGAGAGCAGTACATGGCGACTTCGTCGCAACGTGCCGCTTCGAAAATGGCCCAAAACATCCAGAAACTGGATGAATTGGGATATGAAACTCTGCCACAGTGTATTCAGTTGACCTGTCCCTCAACGACTGTCATTTTTTCAAGCATTTAGATCGTCGTGTAAAGAATCAAAAATTCAGCAACGAAGATGATCTCAAAAATTACTTCTTACGTTTTATTAATTCTCGTAGCTCTGATTTTTATAAAGATGGAATGCCTGAGCTATTGTCGCGTTGGGAAAGGTTTGCTAATTGTAATGGTGCTTATTTCGATTAATAAAATTGCTTCAAAGCAAAGTTACGATCTGTCAAAATTTTCAGTCAACGTCGGCTATTTCAATGCAACGACCTAATACATAGTAATAACCTGGGTAGGTCTAGTTATTCACCAGAACGTTAGAGAAAAGCTGGAGGAGTGGAAAGAGAACGGCCTAGTTGATGCCACAAGACTCTCTGAAACTCTCATTGCTGGATAACTGTTCTCATTGTTATCAGTATTCTTTTTTTGCTATAATTACGTGAGCACATAGTAGCTAACACCAAAAACACTGGCGGTAGCCGTTGCATGCACCCGATTCCACGTTTCTGGTTCGCACTTCCCGCCAAGGCAAGCCGAGAATTTCATACCTACGAGTTTGAGAAGTATAACCCTCTGACTTGTACATCGGCTTTCCATCGCTTATCATTGTAGAGGTCAAATACGCAACTATCTCCACGATATCACCTAGAAGTAGTGGATTTTAAATTTAACAGATTGTGGTCAGTATGTTGTGCCAGACGAGGTTTTTAGGTGGATCTTTGTTGATGCGGCCTGACGTTTCGACTTTCCTTTCGAAAGTAGTTCGCCTGTACTGGTATACTAGCGTCGGCGAATATCAGCCTTTACGGTGGATCCTATGCACCTCTGAAGAAAAGTCGAAGCGTCGGGCCGCGATAATAAGGATCCACCTAAAGACCTCTTCTGGAGCAGCATACTGACAACATACTAACCTACCATGCCGAGGTTTCAAGAAGAAAGAATTTGGGAACCGCTTTAAGATTAGCTCATTGTGCTTACATTTAAGAAGCTGTAAGAATAATTGTCGTTTACCGTTTCCAAAAAAACCGCGAGTTGCTGGCGAAGCAGCACCTTTTCTGAAATCCGCAACTTGCTGGCAAGACAGCACTGGTACTTATAAGCTTCTCCTAAGGTTCAATTGAAAGAACCGATTTTGCCAGTGTTCGAAGGAGTAAAGACAACATGTAAACGTAGAGTACATCGTTACTTCTCACTTCCAATACATTTTATGGAATCCAAAAACATTAAATTCTCTGGATACAAAGGCACTTCTGCTCACTTGCGCTGTCTTCTATATGATCTGGAGGCTACAACTCAACTTACTCGAAAAGACTTCAGCCAGTGTGCGCATTTCTCCTCACATTTGTGATGCTTGTCCTCGTCCTAGGGCTCTATTCAATGTGGCCTGCAAAAGACAAACACAGGAAATGTCGCCATTTAATCTTTTCTTGTGTCGAGGGACTGCTCCATAGACTGAAAGGATGCCATCTGAATGTGTGTAATTCTTGGCGTACTAAATAGTTTGCTAACGCAGAACATCGTCAGGCATTCCTTCTAATCTACGCGGACTTCTTTTGTGTGATTTTTGTGTCGTGTGGTCTCACAATACTTTATCCGAGATTTATCCAAGCTGTTTTGAATAGAGTTTCACAGGGGGCCACTGGCTTGTACCAACTTCAACCCCGAGATTTGATTTTTTCAAAAATTTGTTTTTTCCGAGTCAAAATCTTTGTTTGGTTCAAAGACAATCTTGTCGAAAAACCAAATCCAATGCGCGTTGCAAATGTGGGGCAGAATTCAATCTTCTGCAGCTTCGCGTATTATTAAGTCAGCAGTAAGCCACTACCGAACTCAAACAAAGACTTTGCTTTAACGCATTATAAACGCTTTTCAACATTTATGAACAGAGCACGTGGTAACGCAGTTGGTTACCGCAAATTGCTGTACAGTCAATATTCGCCTTCGAATGGCCTCAATCAGAATATCCCGTTGAAATAGATTCCGTGACGCGTATCACAAAGGGGTGAACAACGCCCACTCGCATGCCCTCATACTTTAATCAACGTCTAGCACATGGCTGGATGCGTAATGAAGCTCTCCTAGACGGAAGTAGTCACTCGTTAAGAGGCTTGTTTTGTAGTGAAGAAATATCAAATCAAAGGTGAGCGTGGGTTGTGTACTTATTCAACTCTATGCAACACCATGCAGCTTCATCCACTCTACCAGATTAGCAGATTAGCGTCCGCCGCACGGATGCTTCGAGGCTTCGTTCCCAGGCCCAGGGATAATGCCCTTCATCATCTTCTTTTCTCAGGCCCTCTTGCGTATATTACAGTAAAACCTCTCACAATACAGAATGCTATAGTAGGATATGGTGGAGTAAGATCTTTGCAACAGTCTCCGGTGAAGCCTGAACACCCTCATTCGCATACTCGGAAGTGCCCGTTCTCTATGTTGCGAGAAACGGACGAACCGTGAGACATACATATGCACTCTCCTTTTCCTATATAGGATCAGCTCTATTCCTCAGAAAGATCACAAAAACAGGCGATATTAGTGGCTTATTCGAAAGCGTTTACTGTTTTTTGTTTTCGCTTTACTCGCCCTTCCTACCCCAATCTATACCCTTTTGCCTATTGAACAAAATAACCAACAAGGCCACGCGCCTATCCACTTTGGACGACGCCTGTGACACGACTCCTGTATTCAGACGCATGTTCCATGTCGTCTATGGCACATCTTCTGAATCCCGACGCTCGAAGAATGATTTCTTCCTCACGCTGACGTATTTCCGCTTGAGATATCATAAACATGGATGATCGGCAGTCAAGACTGTAAATTTGCTAGCAATTGCCTACAGTTGAGCTCGAGGAAACATATGCTGCAGTCTTCCACTCCTCCTTTGGCATTGGTTTCCCGTCATCATGATGGGCAATGTAGCGCACTTATTAACTAAATCAAATATAGTAGGGTTATCCACATAAAAAAACACTTCACCAATAAAAGCGTGCAGTGAACACCGACACTTGATTGTGCAAGCGACAGGCCCTTGTGACAGACCGGCCTATGGAGACATGTCACATCACATGGTTGATGACGTTATGTGAGTACCGAGACAGTGCTACGGCGTCCGCGGGAGCCGAAGCGCACTCGCAAAGCCCGACGAGTGTGAAAAGTATGCGAGGGTCCCTGATGCGAGGACGGCATCGGGGGGAAGCTGAGCTAGTCCAAAAGTCCCGTAACGTAAGCAAAACCCCTGTAGCCGCACTGAATGTGTGTACGTTGACGGGCCGCTTGTGCACGCTGGCAGAGGCACTGGAGCGAAGACGAGTTGACTTATTTGCGGAACAGGAAGCACTATTGTAAGTCGAGAGACATAGGCCGAGGCTTTAAGGCCATTCTGTGCGGCAGACTCAGGACCACCAGCGGTGTTAGTGTGATCGTCTCCCAACGTTTCCGATATGCGATTGGCGCGGAATGTTTCAGCGACCGCTTTATGAAGGTCGCTGTCGTTGCTGAAAAACGAATGCATAGTTTCTTCTCTGTGTATGCTCCGCAGACAGGCTGTTCCGAGCAAGCCAAGGACGAGTTTGGACACTGCTTGACAAGAAGACAGCGAAGTTGCCGTCAGAAGAGGTTGTCGTTGTCGCAGGTGATCTCAACGGACACATTTGGGAATGCGAAAGACGGTCAAAGCTGTCATGGCGGTTTCGGATATGCGGCACGTAACGCTGATGATGAGCGAATTCTTGAGTATGCGGACTCGCATAATCTCACTATCGCAAACACAATATTTTGAAAGCGTGATTCCCATCTCGTGATTTTATATAGCAGGAATACCAAGACGCAGATGGACTTTATCCTTGTCCAGCACCGCGATCGAAGGCTGGACACAGATGCGAAAGTTGTGCCGTACGAGCCAAGCGGCACCGTCTGCTGATCTGCACACTTATGTTCACCCCTCCGAGGCTGAGCGAAGTCGAGTGATGCGGTCCAGCAAGATTCAAGTGGCGACCGATGAAAGAGAAGGACGCAGTTATTGTTGCTCGTATTCGGTTGCCACCGTTGAGGAGACATGTAGACATGCGACCGATTCGACACTACAAGCTGCACGTTCCGAACTGAGCATGACGAAGCCTTCGGCGTAAGATCGAGAACCAGGCATGGGTGTGGACTGACGACATCAAGGAAAGTCATAGAGAAGGACATACCATATCACGCTTTTCTCAGCGACAAAACAGCCAACAATTGGCGTGTATACTAAGAAGCGAAAAGGGCGGTTAAGAAGGCTACTGCCGTTGCAAAAACCTTTCATTATGATGATGTCAACGAGAGACTCGAGATGCGGGATGATCAACGACAACTTTTTCGGTTTGCCAAAGCATGCCATTGCCAGAGCGAGGACATTGAGAAGATTTTTAGCAACGGTGAGAATAGCGCTCTACCGGTCAACCGCAAAAGGGCTATAGAACGATTACATAACTACTTCGAAAGAAAGTAAACAGCACAGTATGTCCATCCACCCGTACCTTGCGTCCCTCCAATGTACGGTCCTGTGCAGAAGATCACTGTCGAAAAAACAGAAGCGGCTTTGAAGAAGATGATTCCAGCTAAAGCAACAGGTCTCGACGAATTAGCGGCAAATTTGTGGAAGTCGATAGTGCTGGCACCCGCTGAATGGCTGACGAAGTTTTTCAACCAGGTTGTTGAGAGGAAGGTTCTTGGTAGTTGGCAAGAAAGCACGAAAAACGTAACGAAGAGCGGTCCCGCGGACTGCACAAGCTACCGTCCAATCCGATCGCTCTCGCACAGTACCATAATCTTCGAGCGAATTGTGGATGGACGTATTCGTGAGATCGTCTGGTTTTCCACCAACCAGTGTGGCTTTGTGGCTGGCTGTGGCACCATCGATGCCGTTCATTCTGTTCGTTCTCTTGTAGAAGGCATATCGCGAGAAACAAAAACCTGCATCTCGATTGTCCTGACTTGGAAAAAGCATTCGATCATGTACCCCAAGAGGTCATACGATACGCCTTACGACAACACGTTGATACCGAAGAACTTATTGAGTGGGTGCGCATTCTTTACTCTTGCCCTAAGAGTCAAGTGCGAGCGGCGGCCGGTCCGTCGGTGTTCACCAAGGTTACGCGCTTTCCCCACTCCTTTTTGTTCTAGTAATAGATGCCATTTCGCGAGACCTTCAGAAACCTACTCCTTGGACGCTGCTATATGCAGATGACGTAATGCTTGCCAGTGAAGGCAAAGCCGAACTTGAGCGACAAGTGCAAGTTTGGTGTGACCCTTTGGCGGCGTTTTGGCTCAAACTAAACGTCAAAAGATCTGAGTACTTGACGATAGACGCAAACGAGAATGTGTCCATTGACATCAATAGCACTGCGCTAGTACGAGCGATACATTTCAAATACCTTGGATCTGTAACTGCGTCCGATGGTAGTCTTAAGGCCCTCATACACTTATGCGCCAACGCCGGCTTCCCTGCTTTATCCTTACGGTTAAGGATAAAGCAGGGAAGCCGCCGGCGGCGAGCTCTTGGTTTCTGCCCTATGGATAAGGATAGGGCCGCGGCGTTGCCACAGAAATGTGTGGGAAGCTTTACGTACGAGGAGAGCTCGCACATGAGCGCAGCGTGGTCCAAATCGTGCTCAATCACAGACATTTTCTGCCACAGGTAGATACCAGAGCGCCTTAAATCAAAGATCCACAGAACCGTTGTCCAACCAGTAGGGATGTGCGGTGCTGAGTGCTGGCCTGCAAAGAAGGTTGTTGAGTGCCAACGTTATGGAGACGGAAATGTTGCGTTGGATGGCTGGTGGTGTCGTTTGGATCATATTCGCAACGCCTCCATACGTCAGAGATTTGGTGTCACTTTAATTGCTGAAAAGTTACGTGAAGCGCTCCTACGATGGTGTGGTCATGTTCCTCGTGCGAATGGTGACACCAATCGGAAGATTGGCCTCAACATGGATGTGCCCGGAAAACGGCCTAGAGGGCGGCCTAGGCAATGCTGGCTTGGTACGTTGCAAATGGATTTAAAGGAAGTGGTCCACCCGATTAAGTATTTGATCGTGCTAAGTGGCGTCACCACACCAGAAGAGCGGACCCCGCAGCTAAGCAGGACAAACGCTGAGGAGGAAGAAGAAAAGCGTGTGCTATGATGTACATATTCAGAGGTTCCGTTGGACGCACAAATCAGGTGTGACTACTACAATAGGGTGCCTCAACAAAGATGATAAAAAAGTGCGAAATCAGCAGTAACAATACGTTCAGCTTCGCAACAGCGAGAATTGTCTACAATGCACTACAATATGGGTAGGCAGCAGCAGTGAAACGATTCCAGGAATACTTTGTCGAGTTGCTTCGAGTAAAGTTCACTCAAATTATTTATTCATAAAAAGATTTGCGTAACAGAACAACTAGAATTACCACAGCAGCTTTCCTAAAGCCTGAAGAGTGTCAGGCCTGCTAGATTAGTAGAATGCAACTCCGACGAAAAACTCGAGACTCATGCAAGTTCTGTGACACTGGATGAGCATCTGCTCACCTAAACATCGGTAGCATCCGTCGAGTACCTGATGATGCAAGCCTGGAAGATCAAGTACGACTTCAACGGGCTGACCGAGACGAGAAGACACCATCCCCTACACGCCGCCTACAACTCTGTAGAAGAATTGTTCCTCGGAGCATGCGACAGCAGGAGAGTACTCGGCATTGGTGCCCTCGTCAACACGCACTTGGCCATGAACATCGATTCGTACGAGTCTCTGACAAGCCGAATCGGAAGTCTACGACAGAAGCGATGTGGCTCCGTGCCAGCTTTTACTGTGTTCGTCGCGTATGCCCCAACATCAGACTACGACGACGAAGAGGTCGAGGCCTTTTACGTGGAGCTGGAAAAGTTCTATAAGGAAGAGCACACTTTCTGCAAGGTGAACGTCGGCGAATTCAACGCCAAGATCGAGCCACGAAGGTCGTCGGAAGGACTTCACATCGGAATCCACGGTTTGAAGTAGAACGAGCAGGGTGAAAAGCTGCCTGAGTTTATCATGTTGACCAAAACCATCCATACAAACTCAGACTTCTAGAAGACTCCCCACTACGAACGATGAACCTGGGAATCCCCCGGTGTCCAGTTCCACAATGAGATCGACCACATCATCTTCAACCGCAAGTATTGCCTGACCAACGTCTCCGCTGTCCCTAGTTCTACACGGGATCGGCCCAACGCCTCCCTTTCGCGAAGTTTCGCTTTCCGATTTTCGCGTCAATAAGAGAAGGCCGCAATGTTCAAGAAAAAGATGTCTAGAACGACCGCTAACTTGAACCTTTGCAGCTGTCTTGCCGACCTTTGGGAGGACACCGTCATGGACAACATTGAACAAGAATACGACCATTCCGTGCACCATCTCCGTGATAATGCTAAGGAAGCCGAGAACTTCAAGACCACCAAGAGACGTCTGTCTATGGAAACCCAGCGTGGAGCAGCACGAGCGTCAGGCAATTACCAACTGACGTCAGAGCTTGCGAAGCTATGCAGACAGCGATAACGAAGGATCTTAAGGAGCGAAGCGCGGCAGTGTTGGCTGAGGCTGCAGAGGCAGGTAGGAGCATCCGCACTGCCCGCCGAAACTTCGTCAACTTCAAGACCAAGATGACCGCTCTCGTGAAGAAGGTCATCCACGACTTCTACTCCGATCTCTCCGATAGCCACGTCCACCTGCACCTATGCAATCTACGCAGGATGCATGCGCCGTTCCCTCTGTTCTCCCTTCCGAGATCCGACACGCTATCTTGTCGGTGAAGAAACGTACAGCATCCGATCCTGACAGGATCAGACCCGAACTCCTCAAGAACCTCCCGCCATGGCCAATACCATGGCGCGGATCTTCACGTGCTACCCGTCACACGCTACCTGTCCGAATGCAAGGTTCCATCTCAGTGGAAGACCAGCAGGACTGTCTTACTGTACAAGAGGGGAGACGTGCACGACATTGGCAACTATCGCTCGATCTACCTGCTGTCCGTAATCTACAAGCTGTTCACTCGTGAATAGAATCAGAAGAACGCTGGACGAAGGACAGCCCTGCGAATAAGTAAGATTTCGGAGAGGATTCAGCACGGTCGACGACGTACACACCATTACGAATCTATTCTATAGACATCGAAGTGTCGCAAGAGTACAAGCTGCAGCTTCCGAGCCGAGTTGAAGCTGAGTTATCATCAATTCTATCTGTTATCTCCGTCATGGTTTCCGCAGGAAGAACACCTTAACTACGTCGAGTGAGGCAATTTAGAAACGGTAATGAAGAGAGGCTGCTATTCTATAGACATTACTTACTACTTAGAAAAAGATTGGGCCCGCAAACTATATATCCACACGCAATTACCATTGTACCACTAATATAGTGAGGCCACGCTGAAAAAGTTTCTAATATTTTTGAATGCTATGAGAATCTTCATTTCATTATAACCGGGCGAGGACATTAAAATGCTTGTAAAGACTACGAACACAAAACATCCATCAACTACGCTGCAGCGACTTACCAGGATACTATCCCAACGGTAGGTCGGAACGGCGCAAGTGTTGTATATGGGCAGAACGGCCTCTCCCTAGGAAGTAACAAACTGCAGGTATCTCGACCCCAATACAATTCTGCGCAAAGTTAGGGGCGACGGAAGTCGCCTGTTGGCGCCCTATTGATTCACTTGCTCCACAGCATTTGTGCATTTTTGCAAAATCCATGTTTATCATATAGGTAATCCACCTAGGGGTATTATAGTGTGTTATAGAGCAGTATGTTTACATATAACATATGCTTCAAACTACAGATTAGCTAAAATGTTCACTTCTGTGTGTCACTTATTTTAAGCCTATTTTGTGTGAAGCTATAGTTATGTAGCGATAGATAATTTGTGGCACTAGTTAAAAGTTCCGACTCCACCGACAAGACATGGGGTTATTTGGGGTGCTGATCACGAATCTGACATCCGTTTTTCACGATTCTGTCTCTACCAGCCGTCATCGGCAGAAACTTTAAGAATGTAATCCTGTGCCTTCCTGTATCTATATTATTCAGCCGAATCGTGAAAAACGGATGCCAGGTTCGTGATCAGCACCCCAAATAACCCTCTACACAAAATTTCCGCGAAAAATATTTTTTGACCGAAGTCTTGTCGGTGGAGTCGGAACTTTTAACTAGTGCCACAAAATATCTATCGTTACATAACTGCAGCTTCACGCAAAATAGGCTTCGAACAAGTTACACACAGAAGTGAACATTTTAGCTAATCTGTAGTTTGAAGCATATGTTATATATAAACATGCTCTATAACACACTATAATACCTCTAGGTGGATTACCTATATAATTGGATTTGGATTTTGCAAAAGTGCAAAACAAAGTCTGCAGGATCCAAACCCA
The DNA here is from genome assembly GCA_947396885.1 of Heligmosomoides polygyrus polygyrus. Taxonomy (NCBI): domain Eukaryota; kingdom Metazoa; phylum Nematoda; class Chromadorea; order Rhabditida; family Heligmosomidae; genus Heligmosomoides; species Heligmosomoides polygyrus. The sequence goes on along the minus strand of OX377205.1, from coordinate 32,294,926 downwards.
CGAACCCTCGTTCACGAGCCTGAGCTCTCCCCTACTACGCCACCTGTGCACTGCGATGAGCCGCGATAGGAGCCCTCATCCCGCGCGCGCCCGTCAGCTGTGGAGCACGTGATTCAACAGGGCGCCAACCCGCGACTTCCGTCTCCCCTAACTCTGCGCAGAATTGTATTGGGGTCGAGATACCTGCAGTTTGCTACCACCCAGGGAGAGGCGGTTCTGCCCATATACAACATTTGCGCCGTTCCGACCTACCGTTGAGATAGTATCCTGGTTAGACTTCTCCCAGAGCTGACGTTTCGAACCATTTAACCGACTTCCACAAAAAAATCAATGATTTGATCAATATCGATTGATGGCGATCGATACTTTAAGAAGAACATCAGACTCGTGTTCTTCGACCTCGATCACCTCAAGGGCTGAAGCTTCGGATCGCTTAAATGACTTCCACATAAAATCGATAATTTGGTAAATATCGATTGAGGGCGAAGACATGTCCGGTACTGATACCACTTTTGCATGGATAACGGATTATGTTCGAACCTTATCTAAGGGCAGGGGTTATTCGGGGTGCCGAACACGATGCTAAAGTCCATTTGGACGATTATGGCAGGAGACCACCCATACTGATAACTTCGATGAGGGTGATCGATGGTCCTGACCCGACCGCCCTCAAACGGCAGCTAACCTACCGAAATCGGCGGAATTTTCAAAAACGGACGTCGGATTTGTAATCAACGCACCAAATAACCCCCGAGATAATTTTCCGATGCGGAAATTTGGCCAATTTCGAAAATGTCGATTTTCGATGACGTCACTGTCCGCGCAGGTTCGTCCTAGAGCGCGGACAATGACGTCATCGAATTCGATGGGAAATCAAAAAAGTCGACGTTTCCAGAATTGTTTGGGAGTGACACCATTCGACTGAGCTTTCCATGCTTAATAGAATGGTATCATTGCGATTGGTGAAAACTCAAATGTGGGCGAGTGAGGAGTAAGGCCGGAAGAAACTTCACTGCTGCCCTCCGTCGTTCTAAAATTGTGGCTGGGACTAAGGCAGGCTAGGCAGCTGGGAAGTTATGAGCAATTCATCGTAAAGTACCTTAACTGATTTGCTAGCCTACGCATTCGTAGGCTAGCAAATCAGTTGAGGTACTTTAGCTAATCGCGTTTTCCCACAGTGGCCGACTGAAATTGGAAAAAATCGTTTCATACAAGGCTAACCTGCATATTCGCACCGCTATAATTTCGCATGTTTAGAAGCTACAAGCTACAAGCTACTTTTGCGAAATACTGAAGCTTGCTACTGCCTACAAAATCCACGAGCCGTAGCCGGAACGATTCGATCTCTACAGAGTTATTGCGCTCCGAACACTCCCGCGCATGCGATTTGCGAGCTGTCGCGACCACTCGTTTGATAGGTTCGACTCTGTATGCATTATTCACGGCGCACTCCGAAAAAATCTGGACAGCCTTAGAGCAATTCCTGGAAAGGGCGGTTGAGAATTTCCGATAAAACTCTCTAAACACTCACACTACAGGCTGTCGCTCGCTCGCTCTACAGTTTGTCGCGCCCTCTCCATTGATTCTGTCGGGCCTATATGCATTGTTCAACTCTACTGATATTTATATGTCGAAAGATAGAACTCAATGTGCTGAGTTTAGAAATACATTTTTTACAAGTACTTGAATTGTAAAGTCGTTATTCAAAAAGGCCGCTTTGAACCGTTCCAAAGCGGCCTTTGTTGACGCGCGCGGTCTTTCCGGCCAATGATCAAAAGACATGTCCGGTACTGTATGTTGAACTCCCTGGTAGAGTACGCTATTCAGCGCTTGATGCTCAGAGTTGTCCTCAGATGCAACTCACCACTGCGTACTATTTTAAAGAAATAGGCCAGATGAGTAGTACACCGCTAATGGTAAGTATTCTCCGCTTCATGCTGCCAGCTTCGTCCAAGGAAATGTTGGGTTTCCACTCACCTTCTGTTCCGCCAAACTCTTAGTGCGAAAAAATGAATGAAAGAATTTTAAGTGCTATTTGACATCAAATTTTCATATTGTTGAGACTTTTTCAATTTACAACTTCCATTCCCGCGACATTTCTTTCCACTTGCGAATTCATTGCAAGGTATTATCAATGCCAAATTCTGTTCTGTGCTCCTCTGAGGCGGAGGAGAGCACAGACTGGGCAAGGGAACTCCTGAATGTGGCACAGTTGTTCTGTGTGGACCTTATCCTGGAGCTATTTCTGTGCACACAGTCCTTCTTCCCTATAAGAACCGGTTTTTAAAAATTCAGGCTCAGTTGTTGAACAAGTCTATAAGCCAGGCATGTAATCTTCAGAAACGAAAGATCGTGGGCAAGCACAGAAGTGATGACGCATGTTGAAGAACAATTCGTTGTGGATCATTTCGCCACAATCTTTTTGGTGAAGCTGTTTCATTTTTTAAAGGGTTGGTATTCTTTTGCTCGATGAACAGCTAATGTTCAAGCTGTTTAAAGTAGATATTGTTGTCGAGTAGCCGTTGCAACAAAAGCGAGAACCTCACGTGTTCTCTTCATCTCTAGTTTCAAGGAACAGGCAAATTATAACAAAAAATCTTAATACTCAAACGACCTCCACTTTTCGGTTTACTGTATGGCTAGTTAGCTCTCCGCCAACATTTTCACATATAACTATTGCCTTCAGAGCGCAAAAGCGGAATAACTCTCATGGTCAAACTCAAAAAACTAGCCCTTCGGACCGTGGGAGCCCCAGAGTTTCCTTGGCCAGAAATAGAAATGACTCAAATTGCAATCTGTTCGAGAAAGTCTGTGTTGGGGTTCGTTCTTCAACTGGGGCCTTTTGTCTGCCAAATAATTTCGAAAATATAATTGCGTAATTGACCATGTTGTTCTCGCAAAGAGCAAATGTGAGATACAGGCAGAGCACTTTCTATCGGAACTTTGTAATGGAGAGCAAACACGACGGCGAAAAAAGATTTGCTGATTTTCTGAAAGAATTTCTCTGATTGACATATACAAAGTTTGCATCTGGTGGTGTTTAGGTAATCGTCCACCTCTTCGCAGTTATGCGCTCCACTTGTTCCACTGCTAAATAAAGGTTAGCTTTTAGAATATTTAAGAGAGAGTACCTTCACCGTGAATAAATAATGAGCATAGCGATATATTATAGTATAGGAACTAATGAAGGGATAGGAAGCTCTGTAGTACTTCCTCGTAAATTGGGGCATTTTACCTCAACGAATGACCTGAGCAGAAGATCAAGTCACAAATTTGTGGGTGTGACAGTCCCTAATAAGTGCGAGACGAGAAAAATATGGAAGCTGAAGGTATCTTCAGACGACGTTCCGCGGATCCTGGGGCAAGCGTCCAACTACGTGTAGAAGCTTACGAGCAAACCATTTTCCCATTATCCCTTCCTGTTTTCGTTACATGCATTAACAACAGAAAACAGCTGCACTGGACTAAACCCAAACCTTTATATTCTTAGAAAAGGCTGGGTTTATTACTCATGGTCAGTTTTTGAAGGCGTCAACATTTCTAGCACTATACGTCGCCTTACCGAGAGGGAAGAATGATGGCGAACCTACCGTTCCTCGGTTTGAGAAAAAGTGGTGTGAAACTTTATACAAAACCTTTTGTTCCGTTGCCCGTTTGTAAAGAGTACAAATGTTGCAAGCATGTCCGGACTCACAATTCGCACGAACAATTTCCTAAGATTCCACGATATATAGCGGCCCATTAGCACTGCTTCCGTAAGAGAAGTTTCAACGAGTCAAACACTAACAAATTTGTGCACAACACAAACCCTAAAAGCTGAGAGTGGGATGTGATAAATGGTGTTGCGCTCTTCTCAAATCTTTACGCAACATATATGCTTTTAAGTAAGTTGCAGGAACTGTAATAAAAGCCGTAGATCTTGAGCGCTTGACATGCAACGTTACGATTTGAAAAAAAAACTGTTTCAATTCGAAGTGGAGGCGAACGCCCTTGGATAGCACACAGTGTACAGACACTATAGCTACGCCTACTGAACAAGGCCCAACAAAGAATGCTCAACAAATGTGAGGAGACTACTGCTTTATGTAGAACCAGCACCAGTGACGCTGTCACAAACGAGACTCGCAAAATGGAAACCATAGACGATCGGCATGGAAAAACAACGAAGTTTTCTAATTTACTCTCTTAGCAACTCCCACGTGCCTTGTCTCACCAGGGAATTGTTTACATCGTTTACATCGCTCCTGAATTCCCTGCTGTCATCTGTACTCACCTACAAAGCTGCTGAGCTTAGCAGACTGAGGCATGTCGTTCAACGCCAACGTTCGTCCCTCTTGACAAATATTATTTCGGCACCTATTCTGAGATTTCGTTCACGCCGGATGTTCCGCTCTGTAAACTATACATTGGATACATTGGATATATTCTACTATAGTTATTCCTTCTATTGAGAAATGCCCTTTTATTCAAGCCTCCCTCAGGTGATTTCAAGTTTTTCAAGGGGGGGGGGGAGTGAAACATCTGTTATAAAACCTGTTTTTTTATTGCCCAGTTTGTTATGATTGATCCAGTAAATCCTGTCATTCTGCTCTTTTTGTTATCTAGCCGTTTCAATGGTTCCCATCTAATTGTGTTCACTCCCTTTTCTGTTTTTATTTTTTTGTTTCTTCTTTCGCTTTTCTTACCGAGGCTGTTTTTATTCACCATCATTGGCTTTTTGTATTCAATGTCCTAAAGAATTCCCCTTTTTGACCAGTGGTGCAGTCCGTCAAGCGGCGTAGTAAATAAATAAATATAAATAAATACGATCAAAAGTCGTCTAATTGGATGATTTTCATTAAATTTAATTTTGAGTTAATTTTTAATTTTCGCGAGACTCAAATTTTCGGATGATTCGGATCGACGGCGATCCGTCCAGGACCAACGCTAAACACCGCGCGCAGATAGAAAAGTATGCCATGCCCGCGATGGGCGCGGGAAGCTATCGCGCATGCCGACTGCCACTGTTGCGGCGGCCGCGGCGAAGTTTCCTTTGACTATTCGACCGCGTGCGACGGTATGACTATGAACTGAGCGCCGCGATAGCATCACGGCGATGCAAGTATGCCTATAGCCTAAGCCCTAGTTTATACTTGCGCCGCCACGCGGCGCGGCGCTACGACCGCCACAGATATCGATTTTTCGCGCCTCCTGGTCGATATATATCTCAACCATCGTGCCGCGCCGCGCAGCGGCGCAAGTATAAACTAGAGCTTATGCCTCGTTTATTCTTTGACGCCCAGCGACGCGACGCTACGTAGTGCGACCACATTGATCATGCGATGCGATCGATCGATTTGGCCACAATGCGTGGCGTCGCGTCGCTCTGCGTCGGAAGTATAAACGGGGCCTTAAAGGCCCCCACAGAGTTCTGCGGCAAAGCCGCTCGCCGCTATGGTTAAGGTTAGGGGGACGGGGGCAGGGACGCCGCCGGCGGCGAGCTCTGTGTCTCTGCCCTATGGTTGAGCATAGGGCCGCGGCGCTGCCGCAGAACTCTGTGGGGGTCTTAAGGCCCTCCCAGACTTCTGTGGCGTTGCCGCTGCCTATCCTTCATCATAGGACAGGGACGCAGAGCTCGCCGCCAGCGGCGTCCCTATCCTTAACCACAGCGGCGAGCGGCGTTGCCGCCGAAGTCTGTGGGGGCCTTTATACTTGCACGAGACATCATAGCAGCAACCTGAGTGCATATTTCCCCTATACAATGAATTGCGGTAGCCAACCGGTAGATAGCGACCTGTCTTCCCTAACAGTTAAGGTTTTACCACTTCGCTGACCCTGGTGGGATGGAAGCATGTCTCGCATGGTTATGATTCCGACAAAGACGTTGATTCTGGGTCCACGCAGAGTTGGTTCTTCCTCTAGTGCTCAAAGAATAGAAAATACAAGGGTATAGCAGTCGCACCACTCTATTAGCTTTTCAGGAACGCCGAGCTATCCACTGGCGTACCATATAACCTCATGCGGTTTTTGTTTTTCGAGGAAAAGCAATGGTTCGTTTTAAAGAGCAGGAAAGCGGCCATTTTTAGTGCCAAAAAGCCTGCGCCATGCCATCCTGCGATATTTCGCGGTTTCTATTCGATTGGCAGCAAAGCTTGTGCTTGAATGGAGTTTTACACCTGTAAACGATGCAACAAAAACAACTGTAAAAGACACACATATTTCCTCTTTGATTGTTCGCGTAAGTGATATCGTCACTGTCAGTCAAATACAAGTTGCGTAAAAGTTTTCATGCGTTATATGCTTGATTTTTTAAATAAAAAACTTTATTTATTGTCCTTTCTCTTTTAAAAAAATTATAAAATTATTAACCTTATTGGAGCAGGTTAACCAAACAATTTCAACAAAGTCATGTCAAACTGTACTTGAATAAAAAATTATTCTAACCATCTTATTGAGTTTGCATTTTAACCTGCCTAAAGGTTATTTTTGGAAGAGTTCGCTTTGATTTCGAAAGTCCTAAAGCTAGTTCAGAAAAAAAGGCGAAATATGCATTCAACTCTTTAAGAAGGTTATGCATTCAAATTGCCTCCATGATATCCCGTCTGACTCACGAGGCAAAAACTGTAGTTGCCATCAAATTCAGAGAAGAGAGAAGGATAAATATCGGATCTATCCTGATACAGTTTTGACGTCAGATAGGACACTTTTCAAAAAAATTGGTCACTTTTCACGTCAAATTGGACATTCTTCCAAGCTAACCTAAGACCTTTGAAATTAGAGCGAAACCTTCTTAGATTTCTGAAGTGGTTTTCTTAATTTTCCTAGTGGTTAAGCTACAAACTCTCCAGGAAGGTGGGAATAATTTTTGCGTAAAAAAAATTGGTATAGCCTTCCTTGAAATTGTTATATGAGGTGAAATAATGTGTAATACTAAACAATTTATTAAAATTTTTGTTTAAAAAATAATGAATTGAATTTAGTTTTAAAGCAGAATAAGGCGGCGATCATATAGCGCGTTAAAAGATCAGATCGCTTCATGCACTCGTGAAGCTCGTCGCGATTTTTATTGACTGTGTAAACGCTACTTATATGAAGCACCAAAGAGAGGAAGGGTGTGTGCTCTTCTTTTGTTTTTGTTGCATAATTTACAGCTGTGAAACTCCATGCGAAGAGAAATTTTGCAATCAATCGAATATGTTCGCCACGCTTTGCACGAGAGCATAGCGCATTCTTGTCTAGTGACAGAAAAATCGTCGACGTACGGAATCGAGACTTTACAGTTGCCCCCTCCCACTAAAATAGATCCTAGACACCTTGTGTTTCCCCCGGTCGAGGATTGCGGCTTACTTGGAAACAATTTTATTGGCTCAATATGGCAGGTGTGGGGGTGGGTAGAGGTTGAATCAATCTCATTGATAAACTAATGTTTACTTTCTTCAGCTTATGTGTTAGTGTGTCATCGAATCGCTCTCTATGAATGTATGTTCATGTCTCTGAAACAGAAGGCTGTGCAGCAAAAAGCCACCTCATCAAACTAAAATTGTACTAGCGTGCGTTGCTGCTGACGATGATACGACTGTTAGCACGACTGGTGCTCTTTCTTCGAAAAGTTCTCGTTATTTGCCTGTTTCTTAAATCGAGTAATTCTGTGGGCTCCTTCCGCGTAGTTTCAGAAAAACCTGCCCTATTTCAGTAAGTCCTTTGCCTTAATATCTAACGCTAGATGAAGAACTTCATTGTTCACACAAAGACAACAACGCCTCCGTCTCTGATCTTATGCGCCACATCCATAACTGTTAAACAGCTAGTTGGAGCGTGGCATGATTTCACATATTTCGCGACATTCCTCGAGGGTTTCGAAGTTGTTCGGAGAGGGATTGCATCCTCCATAAATGAACTGGACGCAGCCCTGTTCCTTGTCGAACGTGTACCTGAAACTAACGGATTGACATCTGGGGCCAGATTTATCAACCCCTTACCACCCTCTAACGGTGAAAATACCGTCAAACCCCTGATATCACATTCACCAGCATCGGCATTTGACGTTATTTTCACCGTTAAGGGCGGTAAGCGCTTGATGAGTCTGTCCCCTGGAGGCCTTGCAAAGAGTGAAGAAGTCTTCCCAGCTTTTTGACCTTTGAAGTGAATATTCCTTAAGGTCATGAATACCTTACAGAGTTGTTGAGCGTGGTATTAGTTCAGTATCTGTCCTCTCCTTATAGACACATAGCAGACGTCAGGCCATAGGCCCACCCGCCTCTAAAGCGTGGCTTTGCTTGGCTGTGGACTTTGCCCTCTTACCCCATATGTAGCACCCATACCTGCGATGGTCCTAGTAATCCTCTTGGGAACTCGCTACGATTATTACCGGCTTGGGAATACCTTTCAGCTATTCAAATTAAGAAACTTTCTGGACGTAACAGTTTTTACATACAAAAATTGTTAGCCGTGAAAAGAGTTCGGAAAATATGAATTTAGAGATCGAAGAAAACGGAAAGTTACCGTCCGGCCTCACTGTACACCTACAGCCGATCTAAGCTGAAGGTTCGGTACGGTAATCGAAAGAGCAACTTACGTAGACGCTATGGCTGAAAACAGGCGCGGCCTAGACGAAAGCCCCAGAGCTGTCCTGGCTCTCATCGAGAAGCCATAAGCACCTCAGTGGTGGATGGCACAACCTGCCTGGGAATCATAGCCATGCACTGCGGTCCAGGTAGGTGAGTCGGTGCGAAGCATCTCTGGCGTCTAACGAAGTCGGCCTCGTACGAGCAATTGGCGAGCACCACCAACGAGAGCAGGAACAGAAGCTTCATTGTCCGATGTCTGTCGGGCGTTCAGCACATGCTTTTATAGTGCTCTTCATTTGGGCGAGCATGAATTGTAGCATGAAAGCATGAATTGAATTGTTGGACTATTTTCACCCTTTGAATACTAAATGTGTCGCCTGAAAATCATTAGTCGTAAAAGTTGTCGCACATTAGGCGATTACATGATTCTCGTGCAAAGCTACCGAGATGTATACTCTTCTTAAAACACACCGTTGTAAAGAAAATTTATTCCTTCTTCGCAGTGCTCTGATATCACCTAACTCCGTTAAAAAAACACCAGCGTTTTGTATGCATTTAGAGGTAAGGGTACATAACGCGTTTCGAGATCAGGAAAACAATTTCAAGTCGAATTTCGGCTGAAGCAGCCATGAGTCACAGTTCTATACGTCTACGTCGTGAAGTTTAGGTTTAGAGATATTGAACACGTACAAGTCTGGCAATTTTTTTTTCAAAAGTCAAATTTAATTTGAAAAGTGTCCAATTCTACGTGAAGACGGTAAATATATCTACCAATAGAGTACAACATTTAGCTCTTAAAGCCACTGTCTTCTTGTGGAAACAATTTAATTCCGTGACAAGTCATGCCTTTGGCTACGGCTCTGTCAAGAGCTGCAGTGCTATGCATTAGGTATTAAGTGGACCAGATCATTTTATAACGAAATCCGCAAAATAAGCTGATTCACTAAAGCCCCTATGCATAACATAGTTTTTTTTAAAGAATCTTCGTTGGCTCAAAAGTGGTACCACCACAAATACTGCTTATATAATAATTCGATTTCTTGCACACAGAACAACCTCGATCTCTAGTTCATTGCCAGTCAAGAAAATCGTATGCGCTATTCATGCTTTTAATTTGGAAGAGATTTTGGAAGTGTAAAGCAGTTCTGAAAATTTTCAAAAATACATTACTTATTTTACTATTGTTATCTCGAAGTTGTTGATACCAGTGTATTCAAGTTTCGAGATACCGGTAGCAGACCACTGCGAAGAAGGAATAAATTTTCTTCACAACGGTGTGTTTTAAGAAGAGTATACATCTCGGTAGCATTGCACGAGAATCATGTAATCGCCTAATGTGCGACAACTTTTACGACCAATGGTTTTCAGGCGACACATTTAGCATTCAAAGGGTGAAAATAGTCCAACAATTCATGCTCGCTCAAATGAAGAGCACTATAAAAGCATGTTCTGAACGCCCGACAGACATCGGACAATGAAGCTTCTGTTCCTGCTCTCGTTGGTGGTGCTCGCCAATTGCTCGTACGAGGCCGACTTCGTTAGACGCCAGAGATGCTTCGCACCGACTCACCTACCTGGACCGCAGTGCATGGCTATGATTCCCAGGCAGGTTGTGCCATCCACCACTGAGGTGCTTATGGCTTCTCGATGAGAGCCAGGGCAGCTCTGGGGCTTTCGTCTAGGCCGCGCCTGTTTTCAGCCATAGCGTCTATGTAAGTTGCTCTTTCGATTACCGTACCGAACCTTCAGCTTAGATCGGCTGTAGGTGTACAGTGAGGCCGGACGGTAACTTTCTGTTTTCTTCGATCTCCAAATTCATATTTTCCGAACTCTTTTCACGGCTAACAATTTTTATATGTAAAAACTGTTACGTCCAGAAAGTCTCTTAATTTGAATAGCTGAAAGGTGCCGGTAATAATCGTAGCGAGTTTCCAAGATGATTACTAGGACCATCGCAGCTATGGGTGCTACATATGGGGTAAGAGGGCAAAGTCCACAGCCAAGCAAAGCCACGCTTTAGAGGCGGGTGGGCCTATGGCCTGACGTCTGATATGTGTCTATAAGGAGAGGACAGATACTGAACTAATACCACGCTCAACAGCTCTGTAAGGTATTCATGACCTTAAGGTATACCCACTTCAAAGGTCAAAAAGCTGGGAAGACTTCTTCACTCTTTGCAAGGCCTCCAGGGGACAGACTCATCAAGCGCTTACCGCCCTATAACGGTGAAAATAACGTCAAATGCCGATGCTGGTGAATGTGATATCAGGGGTTTGACGGTATTTTCACCGTTAGAGGGTGGTAAGGGGTTGATAAATCTGGCCCCAGATGTCAATCCGTTAGTTTCAGGTACACGTTCGACAAGGAACAGGGCTGCGTCCAGTTCATTTATGGAGGATGCAATCCCTCTCCGAACAACTTCGAAACCCTCGAGGAATGTCGCGAAATATGTGAAATCATGCCACGCTCCAACTAGCTGTTCAACAGTTATGGATGTGGCGCATAAGATCAGAGACGGAGGCGTTGTTGTCTTTGTGTGAACAATGAAGTGCTTCATCTAGCGTTAGATATCAAGGCAAAGTACTTACTGAAATAGGTTTTTCTGAAACTACGCGGAAGGAGCCCACAGAATTACTCGATTTAAGAAACAGGCAAATAACGAGAACTTTTCGAAGAAAGAGCACCTGTCGTGGTAACAGTCGTATCATCGTCAGCAGCAACGCACGCTAGTACAATTTTAGTTTGATGAGGTGGCTTTTTGCTGCACAGCCTTCTGTTTCAGAGACATGAACATACATTCATAGAGAGCGATTCGATGACACACTAACACATAAGCTGAAGAAAGTAAACATTAGTTTATCAATGAGATTGATTCAACCTCTACCCACCCCCACACCTGCCATATTGAGCCAATAAAATTGTTTCCAAATAAGCCGCAATCCTCGACCGGGGGAAACACAAGGTGTCTAGGATCTATTTTAGTCGGGAGTGGGCAACTGTAAAGTCTCGATTCCGTACGTCGACCATTTTTCTGTCACTAGACAAGAATGCGCTATGCTCTCGTGCAAAGCGTGGCGAACTTATTCGATTGATTGCAAAATTTCTCTTCGCATGGAGTTTCACAGCTGTAAATTATGCAACAAAAACAAAAGAAGAGCACACACCCTTCCTCTCTTTGGTGCTTCATATAAGTAGCGTTTACACAATCAATAAAAATCGCGACGAGCTTCACGAGTGCATGAAGCGATCTGATCTTTTAAGGCGCTATAAGATCGCTGCCTTATTCTGCTTTAAAACAAAATTCAATTTATTATTTTTTCAAATAAAATTTTATTAAATTGCTTAATGGTATGCATTCGGGCAGCTGAGATAACCTGAAAATTTTAAGTGTAGTTCTACCAAATTTTTCTTAAGCTAAATATTATATTAAAACATATTAAAATATTTATTCTTACCGTTTTGGGGTTTGTACTTTAAACATAAGGTCATTTCGAATTGGAAGAGTTCGCTCTGACTTCAAAAGCCTTAGGCTAGTTTAGAAGAGTGTCAAATTCAATGTCAAAACGATTGGGATAGATCCAGTGTTCACCCTTGCCTCTTCCCTGAAATTGATAGAGACTACAATGACTGCTTCATGGAGCAGTGGATTTCGGGCAATTTCAGAGAATTTGGTGGAGAAAAGTAGGAGAACGACATAATTTTCCAGCTTGAGGTTGACCCTGTAGGCAAGGAAAACGCTAGAAATAATTCATGTTAGAAAAACAGCACATTGTAACACAGTCCGAGGAAGCGCAGGCTGCCAGGCGTACCTGAATCACGGTTCTTGGTTCGGTTCCTACCCAAGAATGTGACCTGAATAGCCTTTCCACCATATCACAGGCGGTAAGTTCGTTCCAGTTCTGCCTGGGAGGAATAAAATGCTGCGATAGAGTGCATTACTTGCTGACCCTCCGGAGCCACTTAACCTCCTGTACCGCTGCAGTTGTAATTCATATGTGCTGAAATGAACAGATGATCAATGGATGTCATCGCACTAAAGGATCTGCGAATAAACTTGTCCGTAGTCTGTTGAATGTAATCTCGAAAATTATTCTTATAACACGTGCCTGTTAAACGGAGCGATGGCGGGCCAACTTATTTAAAATAAAAACCTGTCCTTCATTTAGTCTGGGAGATAATGGCCAATGGAGCAACTCCGTACAATGCGTTGCCAAATGCTAAGATTAGAGAGCTTATTCTGGCTGGCGAAAAGAATGTGTTTCCAAAAGGATCTGATCCTGAAGGTAAGCATGTTTCAGATTTTTTTTCATGTTTTTTTCGTTGAAATATTTAACGGAGAAAGCATAAATGGTTTTTAAATGAAGAGTGGATACATTAAAGATTTCTGCAGTTAGTTTCGAGCGCTGGATCTGCAACCCAGCTGGAGTATCTAGTTAAGGTGGTGGGCGCGGGTCCATTCTGAATAGGTTTCGACTTTGGAGACTCCATACACACATTGTTTTGCACCCACAAACTTCGCGATACTGGTGTGGTGTAAACATAACACAGGCAGCAACGCCGTGGTTTCATGTATTGTAAGAGGACCCGTAGGAATTCGGCTGTGATACAAAATTTTGGATGAATTCCTAAGGTAGGCCGCTGCTCGTCTGCTTGGTCTAAGAAATTGTGTGTGACTATCAGGCGTTCTTTCCCAGCTCATGCTACTTGGTCTAAAACCAATAAAGACACTGCGAAAAAGTCGGTGGAGTCGCTTTTCAAATTTATTCCAGCAAACTAATGGGTAACAGCCTACGATAAAGTGTGCAAAATGTTACAAAAGTGTTATAAAAGTGTTTTAGTGTTACAAAAACGATTGTGATAATGTATGTTTCAGTAGTACAGTTCGTCGAAACGAGGTGTTGGCTAATGGATCCTTCGAAAAGGTGCACGATGTCGGAGGTGATGATCCTGATTTTACAAATGAAAGAGCTTAACATGTGACATTACGGCGGACACAGCTTCTTCAACGAAGTTTACCACTTTGCAAATCAGACGGAGTAGTGTGCTCAAAATCCATTATTTATCTCAAAAGGCTTTCAGCTTTACGGAGGCTTACCTTCAAGCTGTGAACACGTGCAGCCACTTGGTGGTTACAAAATCCGCCACATAGATCACGGGTCTTCGTGACTCACTCCGACCGGATTCGATACAATTTTACTCCTTTCTTACATTAACCGACACAAAATTCAGTTTTCTCTAAAGGACAACTGCAGTGGGTGGGATAGTTTTTACATTCTTGACTAGTGAAATCCAGTAAAAAAGGGGTTTTTGCTAACTATAAGAACAGTAATATTGGTTGGGGGAGGGAAGCAGTGCTGACCAGCGAAACTGCCGAGAAGCTCGTGATTGAAGTGAATAATGCACTCCCAACTTTAGCATGGTGTAGGGTGCCCTGGAGGTAACGAGTGTGGGAGGGGGGAAGGGTTGTGAGGTTGACATGATCGCTGATCCCCGGTAATGCTCCTCTTCATGTGTTGGAAGAATTGTCTCTTGCAGTGATTTGTGCGCGTTTATCTTTAACGTTCGGTTGTAAACTATCTAGTCTACCACTGTATAATTGAATTACTCCGTAACTAATGATTAGGTTTTAATTAAAGACAATCATTTCCTTGTACGCTGTCATGGAGGACCATAGCTGAACTGAAGAGCCACTACCAAAATTCGAGGACCAACTGTGGAAGGTTCGTCATCACATCGACACTGCTGAAGCCGTAATCGAGAACACAGTGAGAGTGATGAATACTAATTATTGCGCGAAAGCATTTTTTAACAGCCAAGTCAAAGCGTATGGGAAATCACCGACTTTCCAAGTCTTAACAATGAGTGAAATATCTTAACAGAGTGACACACCTTAACATCGAGTGATCACGCTGCTTGATGAAGCAAAATACTAACCTTCCCAAACTTGATATTTTCAACTAGGAGTTCACACTAACCATAACCACAAAGGAATGAGAATATGTACGTTCGTTGACAAAAAGTCTGCTCGATAAACATCAAGTGGAAATAACTCGTTTCGGGGACCCATTTTGAAGTTTTAACTTTTAACAGGTAGATGGATGGCTGAGTATTTTTGTACTCAGCCATCCATCTGCCTAGGTTTCTATACAAAGTTCCATGGAAGATGAAAAGGTTTCCTACTTGAAAACTTGGAGGCCTATATGAGCACATTGTAGCCTACTGCTTATGACATTTCTGAAGTTCCTGGTAAGTTTTCTTGATGGAAATTATTCAGTCGAAAGAAGAGTGCAATTCTAACAGGAAAATAGGAACCGAGCATAAACTGATTTGAATCCTGTTTTTAGACCATTTAGGAGCACATATCCTTCAGATATACAATACTGCTCCTAATTCGTGAGCAATCGACGCTTTGCGACAAATTTTTCCCTCGCAAACCGTCGCAGTGCCATAACTTCGTTTAAATTCAATTATATGAAAATTGAGTTGTACCGTTAGATTCACCTCCCTTCTACCAATCCAACTACCTGCATGAGCTGTGGAATAGGATACTCTAGACCTAGTTGTGGAGGTTGCTCTCTCAAATGTCCGCTAATTGATTTACGACCCTTCCGCGAAAGCCACTGGTCCATCTTTATAGAGCTGAAGAGTCTAAAAAAGTATCCCATCACAAATATTCTTTATCAGATCTCTGTTTTTTAAAGCGTGACCATCACTTTGATAGTAGACACTGCGAGGTTTAGCGGGATTGAAGTGTCGGCCTGTTCATACTTATGACATGGATTTTTCGAAGTTCAGCCTTCAATTCCTTGTCAGCAACACAATCGTGAAGCAACTAGCTCATTTTTCATAAAAAGTTGAACACCCTTTCTTTCATAGGTTTATACAGGTCCAGCAGTCCTCATCCACTTTCAAGTTTTCGAGACTCAAAAAAGTCTTCCACCCGTGCTCGCCCACATTTGAGTTCTCGACACTTCCAATAACACCATTCTGTCCATCTCGAAAAGCTCTATGGAACGACGTCAATTTCGACCAATATCAGAAAAGTCGATTTTTTGACAATTTTGCATAAAGCAGTTCGAGGATTGTTCTATTCTAGTTTAACTTGTTTAGAAGAGGTCCAATTTAATATCAAATGCCTAATTTTATGTGCAAATGGTATACCTATGTACGAAATGCTATCCTTAACATATTATCAGAGAAGGCATGCAGAAATTAGAGGTTTTGTTCCAACTAAAAAAACTGTTATGTTGGGATATTTCAATTCAAATGTGACAGTTCAAATCTGACATTATTTTTGAGCTAACCAAATGAATGATAAGCTAGAATTTTCCCAGATGTTAAGATAGGAACAAAGTTTACTTCAAAGACGAAGGTTGTACGTCCAGGGGTTTCCAAAAGATCGATCGATGTTGTTTGATTGCTCAACTGAAGTACCACACTGCCAGTGGGTATGACATCAAGATTCCCAGTAAGGGTCACCGGTGGTCCCGCCGCCGAGCGCTGGGGAATTAGGTCGGGCCCCCAGTCTCGTAAATCGACTGAGTCCAAAAAGGGTGAAATATGGGGGGAGCCCGGTTTTCACACCGAAGAGGTCTCCGCCCGCTGAGTCCCCGCCTCCGCCCCCTTTTGCCCCGCCCATTTGGACCAGTTGACGGCGCACACTGCCGCCATTAATTAGACGTCGCGAAGTGGAACATTTCCCTTCTCCCTGAAACTAATGCTGGCGCAAGATTAACGACCTCTGCAGCTACTACTACGACTACTATCCTGCTATTATATTACCTCGACTACTAATGCAGCGCCATTGTGAGCGTATGAAAAACGGTAAGCTAGAAAACGCTTTCTAAAAGTAACATATCCTGGTTGTGAAGGCTTTCATAATCGCTTCTCCACTGCATTCGTTTGCTATTTCACTGAGGATTCTGTGCATATTTGACTGCAGAGATCTTTTTTGATAAGCAAAACGATGCAGAAGTACTTGTATATTCCTCTGCATTTGTAATTTAGGTGTGAGCGTGCTTAACGTTCTTATTTTAGAAGTTTTTTGACTCTTGGCGTTCTGATCATTCGGCAGGGTGCCCCTCCCCTCCACTCTAGAGTTGCTCTCAGTGAACCATATTGGTATTGGTCCCTCATTTAGACATTGGTCCCTGGACTGGAGTAATTGCTCGCTGGTCCTGTGCGTTCATCAGACCTGTGTCGTGACCTGTGCCGCTCCTCGCACCTTTTACGGTCCTTCGCACCTACCATTGGCTGCCCTCAAGAGATGCTTTAAGCGCCTCTTGGCAAACGTAAGAGGCGCCAAATGCTAGGAATCAAAGTACTGATCTTTGAAGAGGCCCACGGTTGGAAGAAGTCCAAATAACTTGTTTATGTAGAGCACAATTAATCAGGGATGGGGTAATATGTGCTCAATTTTGTGCGCTGACTCCTTCGGTATCCTGCGAGACTCGACCTTTCGTTTCCTTCAACAGAAAAGGGAGTTTCGAACAACGCGCTTCAGCTCACAACAAATAGATAAAATAATCCGTTTGCCAAGCATTTAACAGTGGAGTAGACTTCGGATTGCGTTGGTTTATCCGCTATATGACATGTGATGAAGTTAAGCGATACCTTAACAGACCTTCCCTCTACCAATCCTTAGGTTTTAGGTAGTAATGTGGGGGACTAGTTGGTCGATACCCTGCGACATGACCTTTTGTCTGCTTCAACAGAAAGTCTTTCGGACAAAGATCCCCACCCAGAACTGCGACAGGGCCTGCGATGAGGCTAAAATATATTAGCAATCATTTTCAAAAGTAAACGATTCGGCTGCTTCAACAGAAATTGTTTTCCGAACAACACTTCCCTCCCCATAGGACGCGACAGGGCCTATGTTGAAGTTAAATGATAATTCGACGATTTTAAAGAGTAAACGACTTCCTCTACCAATTCAGCGACCTAGCGGTTGCAAAACGACTTATCCGCTCTCTATCATATGTAGCGATTTATTCTCCGAAGTATCCATTCTTTACGTGACGAGGAGCAGATTGTGAGAGTCTCTATCCGAACTGCTTAATCTGCAGAAACACAAATAAAATCAATCGGTATTGGTCGACCGGTCGACATCTTTTGCTGTGGAACAACTGTAATACTCCTCCGATTCCGTAGTCATTCTACCTTCCACTCTCCCATCCCCCTTCAATACCATCTTACAAATGTACCGGCAAAGAAAGGAAGTGAGAGTCAAGCACGCACACGCTCGTTGCAAGAAGCTAAAAAGCCTTTTGAAAATCCAACGCATGCTGTGCAAAGTCTGATCGTGGCAGGTCATCTGGATCTGAACGCCCGTTATAGACGTCTGTGTTTCGCCTTCTAAATCTGAACACATGTTTCATAGCGCCTGTGACACATTTGTGGAGTCCCGACGCACGTTTCACGACTTGCCACAACGTCTATGGCAGGTCTTCTGCACCCCGACACACGTGGCACGACTTCAGTGACACGTCTTCTGCATCCCGGCACACGTGCCTCGACGTCCGACTCACGTTGTACGATCACCGACACCGAAGTTCTAGCAGCCATTTGAGCATAGAATACTGGTCATTTGCGCTGAGCACTTTGCTGGTCCTCAAGAGTTTTCTATTAGAAACGATTCCACATAGCACTTCATCAGCAATTAGTATATCACCTTCAATAAAGCGCGGCGAGGCGTTCTTAGTCCTTTGACGATCTGAGCGGTCGGAGCCCATAAGGGCTATCAACCGCACGATGTCCACTCTGACGCTGCTGCCAAAAAGCAGTGGAATTTGTTCTCTACTCAATTCGACACCAATTTATCAGGCGTTTCGTGCACTGTCCGTACACGTTTGAAAAATTCTATGCTTCGGTTAAGGTCGCCTTGTAGCTCATTTTTTCATATATACACCGTCTACATTTCTAAGAGAGCCACAAAGGCACTAGCGCATTAGCAACCTTATTTTAGCTCGAAATGCGTTGGCTTGTTAGGCATGAGCCTTAAGATTATTAAAAGGGCTGACGATCTTCAAACGAGAAGGGAAAAATACGAAGTATAATCCATGTCGTCGTCTGACCACAGAGTGTTATCAAAGCTTCTCACCACCGCGACCCACTGTGAACACATTCTCCTAGACAAGCTTCGGAACTGTATAGCGGCTTCCTACAACCTCGCCTTGTTCACAAAAGACGGTCTGTTTGAGCGGATCGTCACCGAAACAGAATGCAAGGACGATCACCTGTTACGGGTGGTTCTATTTCTGGTGCCAAACGCATCCACAGTCCTACTTGTTCTCTGCTCACTAAGGTGGCATGCGTTATGACTCGCTCAAAGATTGTTGAAAACACCATGAACTGCGCTGAATCTTCTTGGTTGCTGTTCATTCCAAGTTTGTTGGGAATGTTTGTTCGGCTTAGCTCACTTTGACACGGGATGAAGCTGTCGTTCAGGGCTTTCACGAAGAAGTCCGACCAACTCGTTGGTGGGCGTCCTGGTGTTTTCTTGACATCCCGCGGAATCCAGTCGGTAACGGCTCTCGTGCAGCGGGTGTCTGCGAAACGCATTACGTGGCCGGCCCACCTAATTTTCGACAGCTTGGCCCACGCGACAGCGTCTCTGATCTTCGAACGTCGGCGAAGCTC
This sequence comes from Heligmosomoides polygyrus polygyrus, assembly GCA_947396885.1. Classification (NCBI taxonomy): domain Eukaryota; kingdom Metazoa; phylum Nematoda; class Chromadorea; order Rhabditida; family Heligmosomidae; genus Heligmosomoides; species Heligmosomoides polygyrus. The sequence continues at coordinate 32,275,742 of OX377205.1, read as the reverse complement.
GGAACTCCGGAGGCCTTCTCTCACTTGCGTGAGTCGTGTCTCTCCGAGCATAGTCTTCTCCATCTCTCGCTGCGTGACGCTGATCGCGTGTTCATCCTGCTTTCGTATAGCCCAGGTCTCTGAGGCGTATGTTAGGGAGGGAAGAACAGTGGAGTCGAATAGGTGGGCACGGAGTCGGACGTTCTTCGTCTTCTTCGCGGCTTCTTCGACGCTCTTGAAAGCTCTCCAAGCCGCTCGTTTCCTCCTGCTCAGCTCTGGCGCTAGGTCGTTGGCCATATTGACTTCGCGACCCAGATACACGTAGCTGGAACATTCGGAGATGTTCGTTCCGTTGAGCGAGAATGGGGCATCAGAAACTTGTACGTTCCTCATGAACATCGTCTTCGTAAGATTCAGCTGCAGTCCAACGTTCCCACATACACGATCGAAGTCGGCCAGCATTCGCTCCGCCTGGCTGATGCTCGGTGTTATGAGCACGATGTCGTCAGCGAAGCGAAGATGATGTAGTTGCCGGCCGTCGACCTTCACTCCCATGTCTTCCCATTCTAGTTCGCGCATGACGTTTTCGAGGATGGCGCTGAAGAGCTTCGGGGATATGGTATACCCTGCCGAACCCCTCTCTTTACGTCGATGACGACGTCGTTGTAGAATGGTGAGATCTTGGTCGTGAATCCACTGTACAGCTCTCGAAGGACTCTGATGTACTTAGTAGGAACACCCTGAGTGAGCAGGGCGTCGATGACCGCTTCAGTTTCGACGGAGGACGTTGGACGATATTAAGAGAAAATACCGGTCCCTTTACAGGCCCTCCTTACGATTAGTGGAAAGAAGCTCGAAATCTGCCCCTTCTCCAACAGCTGGGCGCACAGCTGCCTGCGGGATAGCAACCTGGCATGGCGCACTGAACCACAGGCTTCGTGATGGTAGTCACGAAAGCTGTGGTTCAGTGACGAAAAATAGTCCTCTAGAACACTGCGTCAGACCAAAGGACTGATGGAGGGTTCGTTTACTCTTCAGAAGTCGGTTAAGGTATCGCTTATGTTCCTGTCTCGGTGTCGTGGGGGTGGGTCTTGTTCGGAAAACTCTCAGTCGAAGCAAACTAAAAGTCAAGTCGCAGGAAACCGACCAAATAGTCCTCCAGAACACTGCGTCAGACCAAAGGACTGATGGAGGGTTCATTTACTCTTCAGGAGTCGGTTAAGGTATCGCTTATGTTCCTGTCTCGGTGTCGTGGGCTCGGTGTCGTGGGGGTGGGTCTTGTTTGGAAAACTCTCAGTCCAGCAGGAAACCGACCAAATAGTCCCCCAGAACACTGCGTCAGACCAAAGGACTGATGGAGGGTTCATTTACTCTTCAGGAGTCGGTTAAGGTATCGCTTATGTTCCTGTCTCGGTGTCGTGGGGGTGGGTCTTTTTCGGAAAACTCTCAGTCCAAGCAAACTAAAAGTCGAGTCGCAGGAAACCGACCAAATAGTCCCCCAGAACACTGCGTCAGACCAAAGGACTGATGGAGGGTTCATTTACTCTTCAGCAGTCGGTTAAGGTATCGCTTATGTTCCTGTCTCGGTGTCGTGGGCTCGGTGTCGTGGGGGTGGGTCTTGTTTGGAAAACTCTCAGTCCAAGCAAACTAAAAGTCGAGTCGCAGGAAACCGACCAAATAGTCCCCCAGAACACTGCGTCAGACCAAAGGACTGATGGAGGGTTCATTTACTCTTCAGGAGTCGGTTAAGGTATCGCTTATGTTCCTGTCTCGGTGTCGTGGGGGTGGGTCTTGTTCGGAAAACTCTCAGTCCAAGCAAACTAAAAGTCGAGTCGCAGGAAACCGACCAAATAGTCCCCCAGAACACTGCGTCAGACCGAAGGACTGATGGAGGGTTCATTTACTCTTCAGGAGTCGGTTAAGGTATTGCTTATGTTCCTGTCTCGGTGTCGTGGGCTCGGTGTCGTGGGGGTGGGTCTTGTTCGGAAAACTCTCAGTCCAAGCAAACTAAAAGTCGAGTCGCAGGAAACCGACCAAATAGTCCTCCAGAACACTGCGTCAGACCAAAGGACTGATGGAGGGTTCATTTATCCTTCAGGAGTCGGTTAAGGTATTGCTTATGTTCCTGTCTCGGTGTCGTGGGCTCGGTGTCGTGGGGGTGGGTCTTGTTCGGAAAACTCTCAGTCCAAGCAAACTAAAAGTCGAGTAGCAGGAAACCGACCAAATAGTCCCCCAGAACACTGCGTCAGACCAAAGGACTGATGGAGGGTTCATTTACTCTTCAGGAGTCGGTTAAGGTATCGCTTATGTTCCTGTCTCGGTGTCGTGGGGGTGGGTCTTGTTCGGAAAACTCTCAGTCCAAGCAAACTAAAAGTCGAGTCGCAGGAAACCGACCAAATAGTCCCCCAGAACACTGCGTCAGACCAAAGGACTGATGGAGGGTTCATTTACTCTTCAGGAGTCGGTTAAGGTATTGCTTATGTTCCTGTCTCGGTGTCGTGGGCTCGGTGTCGTGGGGGTGGGTCTTGTTCGGAAAACTCTCAGTCCAAGCAAACTAAAAGTCGAGTCGCAGGAAACCGACCAAATAGTCCTCCAGAACACTGCGTCAGACCAAAGGACTGATGGAGGGTTCATTTACCCTTCAGGAGTCGGTTAAGGTATTGCTTATGTTCCTGTCTCGGTGTCGTGGGCTCGGTGTCGTGGGGGTGGGTCTTGTTCGGAAAACTCTCAGTCCAAGCAAACTAAAAGTCGAGTTGCAGGAAACCGACCAAATAGTCCCCCAGAACACTGCGTCAGACCAAAGGACTGATGGAGGGTTCATTTACTCTTCAGGAGTCGGTTAAGGTATCGCTTATGTTCCTGTCTCGGTGTCGTGGGGGTGGGTCTTGTTCGGAAAACTCTCAGTCCAAGCAAACTAAAAGTCGAGTCGCAGGAAACCGACCAAATAGTCCCCCAGAACACTGCGTCAGACCAAAGGACTGATGGAGGGTTCATTTACTCTTCAGGAGTCGGTTAAGGTATTGCTTATGTTCCTGTCTCGGTGTCGTGGGCTCGGTGTCGTGGGGGTGGGTCTTGTTCGGAAAACTCTCAGTCCAAGCAAACTAAAAGTCGAGTCGCAGGAAACCGACCAAATAGTCCTCCAGAACACTGCGTCAGACCAAAGGACTGATGGAGGGTTCATTTACCCTTCAGGAGTCGGTTAAGGTATTGCTTATGTTCCTGTCTCGGTGTCGTGGGCTCGGTGTCGTGGGGGTGGGTCTTGTTCGGAAAACTCTCAGTCCAAGCAAACTAAAAGTCGAGTTGCAGGAAACCGACCAAATAGTCCCCCAGAACACTGCGTCAGACCAAAGGACTGATGGAGGGTTCATTTACTCTTCAGGAGTCGGTTAAGGTATCGCTTATGTTCCTGTCTCGGTGTCGTGGGGGTGGGTCTTGTTCGGAAAACTCTCAGTCCAAGCAAACTAAAAGTCGAGTCGCAGGAAACCGACCAAATAGTCCCCCAGAACACTGCGTCAGACCAAAGGACTGATGGAGGGTTCATTTACTCTTCAGGAGTCGGTTAAGGTATTGCTTATGTTCCTGTCTCGGTGTCGTGGGCTCGGTGTCGTGGGGGTGGGTCTTGTTCGGAAAACTCTCAGTCCAAGCAAACTAAAAGTCGAGTCGCAGGAAACCGACCAAATAGTCCTCCAGAACACTGCGTCAGACCAAAGGACTGATGGAGGGTTCATTTACCCTTCAGGAGTCGGTTAAGGTATTGCTTATGTTCCTGTCTCGGTGTCGTGGGCTCGGTGTCGTGGGGGTGGGTCTTGTTTGGAAAACTCTCAGTCCAAGCAAACTAAAAGTCGAGTCGCAGGAAACCGACCAAGTAGTCCCCCAGAACACTGCGTCAGACCAAAGGACTGATGGAGGGTTCATTTACTCTTCAGGAGTCGGTTAAGGTATCGCTTATGTTCCTGTCTCGGTGTCGTGGGCTCGGTGTCGTGGGGGTGGGTCTTGTTCGGAAAACTCTCAGTCGAAGCAAACTAAAAGTCAAGTCGCAGGAAACCGACCAAATAGTCCTCCAGAACACTGCGTCAGACCAAAGGACTGATGGAGGGTTCATTTACTCTTCAGGGGCCGGATTCGTCAACAATTAAACCCGTTGCTATGCGGGGTATAGGGGGTAGAGATAAGATAAGAGTCAGATAGAGATAATGCAAGAGTCAGAGACGCAGGCTTCATCATGGGTATCTCTACCCCTTATACCCACTGTAAATCGTTGATGAATCCGGCCCCAGGAGTCGGTTAAGGTATCGCTTATGTTCCTGTCTCGGTGTCGTGGGGGTGGGTCTTGTTCGGAAAACTCTCAGTAGAAGCAAACTAAAAGTCGAGTCGCAGGAAACTAACCAAATAGTCCTCCAGAACACTGCGTCAGACCAAAGGACTGGTAGAGGGTTTTTTACTCTTCGGAATCCTGACTCAGAAGCTATTATATGGTAGTAGCACGCTCCGAGAGCTTAGGATCCTACCGTTACCCCTAATATACCACCCGATAACTTTCCACTCAATACTATATTCTCTGGCAAATACAGATGTGATAATCTAGCATCCGCCATCAGCGCCGGTAATCCCGCCCCAGCCCTAGTTCTTGTGCACTCGGACAACTGGTCCTCAATAAGCGGCGGGCGCGCCCCTTGTACCGCCCCTTCGTATGGGCGGTGTGAAGAACACTGTTCCGCCCCTGGGGCAGGATTCAGAAGTCCTTGAACCCAAGGAGCAATGTGCCCTCAAAGTTTACTATGGGATCGCATGCACACGCACGAACGGATGAACGGCGAAAATGGATAACACTGTGAGAGTCTCCACCCTTCAGATAGAAGAAAAGAGCTTTCCATTTCTGCAAAGTCCTTGAACCCAAGGAGCGATGGACCCTCAGAATTTACTATAGAACCACGTCCACAAGTGCTAAACTACCGTAGTCAGCCGAAATTTCAAATAATGGACGTCATATTCGAGATGAACGCCCAAGGTAATCTACTCAGGCAAAGTTTAGGTGATATTTTTTTCTACCCCTTCTCGATCTCGACCAAGCGGTTAAGTCGAGGTCGTCGAGGTTAGGTCGTGAAAGCTCAGTAGTGGACCTACAGATTTACCAATAACAATTCCATAGTCAAGAGAAAATCCAGTCATGTTAGGCGAATCATCGTGATCAACTTTTCGAAAAATAGCTCTGCACTACATCATCAAGAAAGGACCTGTCTATATTTTGCAATTTTAAATGGTCGGCTCACCAGTAAGGTTTCAAGACCAACGTGCCGCCGTTTACAGATGCGCTAGAAGATGACGGTAACCTATACTCGATAACCTGCGGGGCCTGCAGTAGCTAGCTGCTACCGACATCATAAGTGTATGTAGTTGTACACCTTCGACGGGCAGTAGGGTACAACTGGACTTGTGCAACGATCGGCTGTCGTTCTTTGAACACGTGGGACGCACGCTAGGTGAGACCGACTGGACGCCCATTCTCGACTTGTGGACTGGTGCTATCATATACTCTTGTAATTGCTTTATTTATGTCTACAAGGGAAGGCTCATTCCCATGTAGTCAAGGGTCCTATCAGAAATCTGCAGAAAGCGCAAAGTGTAGCTTATAGGGAAGGGGGAGGGTAATTGATGAAAATCTCTTATGGAGTACATTGATGGCAGTCTGTAGTGGAATATACCCATAGGAAAAGTTGGGAATTCGATAGATACCAAACAAGGAATGAACATTAAAAAACGGAAAAATTTGGGAAGGCACTTGAATCGAACACATCACCCCGTGCTTTGATTCACCGCCATTTCTCACTGCGCCACCGAGCTGCTTGCACCGCTACCTTTCACCACCTCTCTTATCTCCATGAGGGCATTCACGAACGTGTTAGGTGCGTGCTGACAGTTCAACTCAATACTGGAACTTCAGGGGCTCCTAACTCCTTGGGTTCAAGGACTGCAAAAACGAAACATAATGTCCTACTGTGTAAAGGCCGGAGGTTCTCGTGGTTGTATTCATTTTCACCAGTCAGACATACGCCTGAGAGAGTTCCCTAGTCAGTTTAGTTTTTGTCAGGAAAGCAAGCAATCTCCAATGGAACGCAGTGGAACACAGATAAACGGACATCAACACCATCGTGTCCTCGCCAATAGTAAGTGTGAGGGGTGGTAACACTGGGTTCGGCGTAAGGTTTATCCATAGCAGCAGTCGATACATGGGCGAAAGTGTGGATCACAGTGTCCCGGGATGAGGAGTCGGTCGTGTTGCCCTCGGAGTCGCCCTTGAGCTCGGTGTCGTTGGGGTCCTCGCCGCCGTCGTCGTCCTCGATGCCGCCGGCCGCCGTCGTCGTCTCGTCGCATCTCCCCGATCGCTCCCCGCCTCGGCTCGCTGGAATCAATCGGATCAGAGAAGGCGAGGAAATCACAGAACGCTCAGCTAGCTCCGCTTACACAATAAATTTTAAAATTAATGCTGTTGATGCTTACTGAGTGCTTCCACTATAGGCTTTTAGAGCGGTTCTACATTTTAATTTTTAATTTTTTTATTTATTTATGAACGTCTTGCGCTAGTTTTGTGTTTAATAGGTTATTTTCCTTTTTTTTATATTTTTAACAACTCGAAAGAGAACAAATAAGTTAACGTTGTTAAGAAAAGAGTAACAAATAACTATTATTGTGAATATTCAACTGCTTTTAATGGCGAATTTTGCCTTCATTTTTTCTTTACTGCCCGCGGGATATGGTTAACGTGGAAACTACAAGTTGGCGAGTTAGCGTAGATCTTGGAAATATCGGAATGAGTTTACTTCATCTAGCAACACTCAAACAACAAGTAACAACTGAACTTTCGAAAACGATTAATACGCAGAATTTTGAAGTCGTGTTAACGTTGCTAAGTACGATTTACTATTGAACACATATGTATGAAGATGACTCCTAGCTCTTCTTCTTCTTCGTCTCCGAGTGGTTGCTCTGCGGCGCAAGGGGACTTGTCGCCTTCTTGTCGGCGTCGGCCTGTTCGGGCGCCTTCTCCACTTCAGACGCACCTTCGTGTCCTTGCTCGGCTTCTCCCTGGAAAGGAGATTTTCGCAGGCTGATTTGGACTCTTAACTGTTTTTTTACTATAGTTGATGAGAGAAGGCCTAAAGAGGAGAAGAAAACGGTCGGGGTGTTGCATTCTCGTGGTTTGGGACGAACCCCCCAACAAGACGTTTGGGGGCCGCTAGGGCACTAAATGTCTGGTTAGTAAATAAATAAAGACTGTAAATGGTGGACTACCAGACGAGCAGGAGTGGAGTCGTACCAGGATACGCTGAGGGCCGTCATCAGAGCATAATGTAGTGGCATTAAATGACGTGCAAATACTTTGGTTGCTCAGGCTGTTTCCAGGCAATTGGCTGTTTTGCTAACCAAGTTTAAAGTCTGAAACGTTTCTTGCAGCATTTACCTGCAGATCACCCTACAGAATCTTAGCCAAGTTTCGGGTATGTCATTCGATGTCTTCTTTATTGAACGTACTGAACACAGTTTGTTTTGAAAGGTTTTGGAGCTTGAGAAATGGGAAATGTTGCGTCTTCAGGAATAACACTCAGCATGTTCTCCGGCAACATGTCTTCAGAATTTGAAACCAGTGACTCAGCAGGCAATACAAGATGTTGAAGTGCGGTCATTTCTGACGTAACGAATTTCAATTATTGCACTGTGATTGAATATTGCAGCTAGCAGACATTACAAATTCGTGTTTATTAGGGTAGTGCGACATTGCAACTCGATCATCTACGTCGTTCAGCCATAGCCAGATTGACCGCGACCAGCCCTAGATCAGCTATCCAGCAGAGATAATACCATAGCTGCCCTCCTAAATGCAGGACTAGTAGAATTTGTCTAGCAGGACGCTCGCGTCTTTTGCTTTTTGAGCTGCGTGTGTGCATTTGGTCTGTCGGCCATATGTGCCCATTAGCAGCGCTATCATCGCGCTACACAATGAGAACGACTCGCGAGTGGCGACTGCACGCAGTTTTTCAGCTTTCAAAAAGCTTCTTATCAGCGCTGTACTCTTATCGCTGCCATAGTCCTTCAGTACTTCGACACCAGCGAGTCCGTTCCAGACGCGTTCTCCGTCTATGTATTCCCACCTTGTGACACGGTTTGTGCCGCAAGTTGGTCAAATGTCACCGTCTACTAGAAGTGAATGTAGATTCGTGATGTTGGACCGGCTGGCGCCAGGTGTCTTTTGCTCGATGCTTTGTTAACTTTATCTGCGCTATCGTACATCAGCAGGAAATAAAATCAGGTGAGGCTAGTACAGTTGCAGTGGGTGTTTTTGTTACAGTAGTGGCAAACTGGCGCAGTCTACTTAAGGAACATGGCGCGGTGCATCGAAGAATGTTGGTTCGACGAACACGCATTAAGGATAGCGTGAGCACTAGGCCGATAGGCAACTCCCATCAGTGGTCTCCAGGATGCGCGAATTTTTTTTTGTGGTTGGAAAGCGGAAGACGGAAGATGGAACGGAGGCGCTCAGAAATGGCCGTAAATCGGAACACAAAACGCGAAAACGGAAGTAACACGTATTCGCTCTTCGTTGAAACTGCATCTATAAATTTTTGCGCAAAACTTCTAGAGCGCGGAAGCCTTTCATAGGTTGATGCATGTCCTCATCAGAGCATGATATAATGGAGCATTAATTTGTGACATCGCTATTACCCTTTGAGTTAGGACTAGCACAGTGAAGTGTAATGCATATGCAAAGCCTTGTTCTACTGTAACAGTTTCCAATCTCTTATATTTACCCAAGTTTGAGTAGAACTTGGCGCTATGCGGATTGGGAGGGGAAACTTTCTCCTAGGTGTAGGTTTCTCCGACGTAAAGCTCACGGAAAGGCAGCATAATCTTCCTTCCAGATACCGTTGGAATTTGAAACTTCTTCTCCTCTTGATCGTTTAGTCCCGCGCTGTCGCGGGGTCCGCTGTTCTTGGATCCGTTGCCACCTCATCCTATCAAGGGCGTCGTCTGGCGCGGCGCCGATTTCGGCGAAATCTCTCTTGATGACGTCCTTCCGCCTTTTCCTTAGGGCTCCTCCCAGACGCTTTCCGGGTGCTTCGAAATTTAGGGCCAACTTCGTGGAATGACCCTCTGGTCTTCTGAGAATGTGTCCGTATCACCTTAGCTGCTCCCTCTTCTTCAGCTGGATCGGAGCTGTCTTCATCACTGCCCTAACATCCTCGTTTCGCACCCATCTCATCACTGCCCTAACATCCTCGTTCCGCACTCTGTCCCGACGGGTCCATCCAGATGTCCATCTGAGCATCTCATTTCCGCAGCTGCAGTTGCCGCTCCTGCACTCTAACCAGGGCACATCACTCACAGCCACAGAGGAGGGCAGGCCTCACTACTGTTCTATATAGCTTGCCTTTGGACCTGGGGTACGTGGGATCGCAAAGGATTCCTGTGGACTCACCTCCCCCTGGCACTCTAGAACCGTTCGCTGCACTGCGCAGAGCCGATGAACTTCGTTTTCTCCACGTTCAGCCGCGGGCCGTGGTCTGGAAATGCTCCTTGAAACAACGACATCTTCTCCAGCTCCTCCCGGCCGTCGTCTACTAGGGCAATATCGTCCGTGTAGAGGATGTTCCTGAGAGAACCTTCCTCAAGGTGATTCACTATGCAATCAAACGTCAGCACGAAGAGAAACTGTCTCAGAGCCGACTCGTGATGCACCCCCACTGTGATATCAATCTTCTTTGACATGGAATTCGTACCGCCGCTTTCGAGCCCTTGTACATCTCCTTTATGACCGAGATCAGACGTTCCGGGACACCTCTAACTCGAAGGGATTTCCAGAGCACGGTAGTCTGTCGTAGGCGTTCTCCAAGCCAAAGAATGCCAGGTACCAGGGCTTTCATTTCTTCCGATACTTCTCCGTCATCTGGCGAGCAATAAAGATCGCGTCTGTAGTGGACCTCTCAGGTATAAAGCTTCACTACTCCTGGGAGATGGTGGCCATCTCCCTCAGCCTCGAGTCGACCAGTCGTTCGTAGACCTTCATCGTATGTGAGATCAGTTTGATCTCGCGGTAATTGGAGCACTCGGACGCGTCCCCCTTCTGCTTAAAGATGGAGACTATGATGCTGCTCCTCCAGGCATCTTATCGTCTATTGTGACTCTGTTGAAGAACTGTGTCAGCCAATTTACTCCACAGTGCCCAAGCACCTTCCAAGCCTCTACTGGCACTCAGTCAGGCCCAGCTACTTTTCCGAGCTTTATCTTCCCTATGGCGTTCCGATACTCTTTCTACGTCCAGGACGGGTCCTTCCATTGGCTATTCCTGTTGGACTTCCTGACGCAGGAATTCATCATTCAACAATTCTTTGAAGTACTCATCATCTTTTTCTGACCTCGACTCGCTTCCGCTGTACCTACTGACAGCACTCTTCACCGTCGTGACCACTGAATGTCGAATGTCGACGCAAGCTCTATGCCGTGGCTTGGCTATCTGGATAGCGAACTTCTCTCCTAGTGGCTTGCCCATCTTCTTGTATAGGACATCCATCTTGGCGCTCTTTGCCTTTGCTACAGCTGCTTTTGCCAGTCTCTTCAGCTTCCTATACACTGCAATGCTCGGGTGCCCCCTTGTCTTCTGCCTCTGCTTATAGACCTCCTTCTTTTTCCTCACTGCAGCCTGTACCTCTTCATTCAAGAACCATGCAGCATTATCTCTTCTGGTTCCTTCTTTTGTTTCGTTTAGGATTTCCTTGGCACGTCGTAGGGTCATTTGGGTTACCCTCCTACAGTTCTCGTTTACGGGGCCGGTTGGATCGGGAAGACCTGCTTTCGTCACTGTCCTTCCAGCACTGTCCTTTATACAGTACCGGACATGCCGCTGCGTCCAACAAGCACAAGCGGCGCAAAAGATGAGAAGCGGCGCAAAAGGGCGCCGGAGAGCGCCGTTTTCCGCTCGCCACGCGCCGCGTCTGAGGCAAGTCGCGCTAGTGCGCGGCGTCCTCAACTTTTGGACGTTAGACTGATTGAAGGAGATTATCCATGCGTTCGGACGAGCATGGCCTACTGTTTGGAACTAACTTCCGGCATGGCGCGCGCTCTGAACAATGCATACAGGCCCGGCAGAATCAATCGCGTGGGCGCGACCGCTCGCAGAGTGACGTTAGGCTGATGGGCTGATGGAAGGAGCCTATCCATGCGTTCGGACAAGCATGTCCTACTGTTTGGAACTAACTGCCGGCATGGCGCGCGCTCTGAACAGTGCATATACGTCCGGCAGGATCAATCGAGTGGGAGGGACAACTTGTAGAGCGAGCGACAGCTTGAACAGTGAGCGCATGGGGAGTTTTAACGAAAATTCCTAGCCCTCCTACTCAGGCATTGCTCTAGGACTGTCTAGCTTGCATCTGGAGTGCGCCGTGAACAATGCATATAAAATCGAACCTATCAATCGAGTGGGCGCGAAAGCTTGAAGAGTGAGAGTTTGAGGGGTTTTATCAGAAATCTCTAGCCGCCCTACTCAGGAACTGCTCTAGGACTGTCTAGCTTGCATCTGGAGTGCGCCGTGAACAATGCATATAGAATCGAACCTATCAATCGAGTGGGCGCGAAAGCTTGAAGAGTGGGAGTTTGAGGAGTTTTATCAGAAATCCTTAGCCGCTCTACTCAGGAGCTGCTCTAGGACTGTCCAGCTTGCATCTGGAATGCGCCGTGAGCAGTGCATATAGAGCCGAACCTATCAATCGAGTGGGCGCGACCGCTCGCAATTGCACACGCGGGCGTGTTTGGAGCGCGATAACTCTGCCACGTGTGAACCCTTCCGGCTGTAGCTTGCGGATTTTGTAGTCAGTAAAAAGCTCTAGCAGCTCGCTGAAGCACAGCGATGTAGCCTAAGAACTGACAAAGTTACGGTGGTGCAAAAATGCAGGTCAGGCTTGTACAACCAATCTTTTTCGATTTCAGGCGATCACTGCGGGAAGAGGCGATGAGCTGACGGCCTACAAATGCATAGGCTAACAGATCACTTAAGGTACTTTACAATAAGACGCTTACAGCTCTCTAGCTGCCTAACCTGCCTTAGTTACAGCTGCCGCTTTAGAGCGGCGGACGGCAGCAGTAAAGATTCTTCCGCCCTTACTCCTTCCGGTTTTGAGTTTTCGGCACTCGCAACGAAACTGTTTTGTTCAGCTCGGTGAGCTCTATCGAACGGTGTCAATCTCGGCCAGTTTTGGAAAAATCGATTTTTTGACAATTTCGAGTCGAAGAAGAGGGCGCTGCTCTAGGTCGCGGCAGAGGGTGATGACGTCATCGAAAATCGATTTTTTTCCGAACCGGGCCAAATTGGTTAAGATTCGATAGAGCTTTTCGTGCTGAATTGAACAGTGTTGCTACGAGTAGCGAATACCGTAATCTAGGCGAGTAAGAGCAGGGAGAACATCCACCGTAATTGTGCTAAATTGCACATGCGAGCGTGTTCGGAGCGCAGTAGCTCGGTCAGGTTCGAGTCGTTTCGGCTGCAACTCGTGGGTCTTATAGGCAGTATAATATTCTAGTAGCATGCCAAAAGACAGCAATGTAGCTTACGACAGGACAAAGTTACAGCGCTGCGAAAATTCAGGTTAGCCTTGTGTGACACGATTTTTTCCAAATTCAGTCGATCACTGTTGGAAGACGCGGAGAGCTAACATCTTACAAATGCGCTGGCAAGCAGAACGCTTAAGGTTCTTTACGAAAAC